>CM033749.1:19349494-19727839 GCA_019671005.1 Hibiscus mutabilis | reverse complement strand
TTGTTGATTCAAAGAAACTTAGTGAACTTAGGTTGCTTAAAAATTTGGGTAAATTTAAAATTGAAAATTAAAAGTTAATTTCTTGCTAGAGGTGCCCAAAATCGCTCTAGTAGTAAATACACTTTCTTGCTAGAGGTGCCCAAATCGCTCTAGTAGTTAATCCCAAAGGAATTTGATTGCCATGCAGAGATTAAAGAAGAATTAAATTCCAAGAAGATAGAGAAGTTCTAATAGAATAAAATTATAATAAAGAATTATATTCTTTTAAAGATAATTTAATTCCAACTCAAACTCCTCCTCAAAGAAGGACTTTGGCCTAGCCCTATAAATAGCAAGGAGATTTCGACAATCCATAGAGAGAGAGGGAAGGGGGGAAATTTCGAGGCAAGAGAGCATTAGGGGAAATTTCAAGGGCACTTCGACATTTCTTCTTCTTTTTCTTGCTTTCCATTAGATTCATGGCTGGGGATTATTATTTGTATATTTTTTGAACCCAACCATGAACTAACTTGATTGGCTATGGTTATTGTGTTTTGTGGTTGTGAGAAACAATTGGATTTTGTTTAGGTAATAAGAGTTTGCACTTTTCTATTTCAAGGTTTATTCATTCTTGGTTTTTATTATTGTTTATGAGTGAATTGGGAGAGGATCTCGTGAATTTCATCTATTTATCTAATATCGGGAGAGTTAGATTCAAGAAACGAATGAATATGATCTTTATTCAATCTATTGATGGTGAAGATTAATCCGGGCTTAGGAATAAGTTAAGGATTTCAACGGCTAAGAGGAGCGCAAGATTGGTTGTTGTTCACCCTGATTCACGCATATCCTTCGCCTAAGTCTTTGTAAGGTTCGCTCGATTTTGGATCAAAGGGATATTCTCGTGAAGTCGGTCTCGCCCGTCATATACCAATGCAAAACCAAAGTTTGTTAGCCCTTTGAATTTTAAACAAGAAAATAAAAGAAAGTGCAAGAAAATAAAAACAAAGTCGCTATTGCTAATCCTCGCAACGGCGCCAAAAACTTGTTGCGTTGTGAATAAGTGCTATTCATTCGCTTCTTGAATCTAACTCTCCCGATATTAGATAAATAGATGAAATTACGAGATCCTCTCCCAATTCACCGCAAAAACAAGAATAAGAACCAAGAATGAATAAACCTTGAATAGAAAAGTGCAAACTCTTATTACCTAAACAAAAACCAATAGTTTCACAACCACAAAACACAATAACCATAGCCAAATAGATTTAGTTCATGGCTAGGTTCCAAAGAAACACAAGATAAATAATCCCTAGCATGAACCTAATTGAACAAGAAAGAAAAAAGATGCTTTGTCAAATCCTCCTTGCTTGCTCAAATCCTCCTCTTGCCCTAGATGCTTGTCTAAAATTCTCTCTCTCTCTCTCCTCTCCCTGGAGTTGTCGAAAATCTCTTCCATCTAATTTATAGGGCTAGGTCAAAGTCCTTCTTTGAGGAGGAGTTAGTTGTTGGAATTAAATTATCTTTAAAGAATATAATTTTTATTATAATTATATTCCTACTAGAACTTCTCCTATCTTCTTGAATTTAATTTTTCTTTAATCTCTTCATGGAAATCAAATTCCTTTGGGATTTAGCTTGCTCCACGTCATCTTGGGCTTGTCTAGTCATCAATTTTGACTACCATATCACCTTATTCTTTGTCGACAATTGCCATGGCAACTGGCTCCTGCCTCCTTCATGCATTGCATTGCCTCGCAACTAGCTCGGCATCTCCTTCATGCATTGCCCTCGCAACTAGTTCTAGCCTTGCTTTGGAAGGTCGACCGATGGATAAGATCCCACCATATGAATGATCCACTTTTCTACGACGCATCACACTACTAGAATCTATAATATTCCCTTGTCTATCGCTCCTCTTCTTTTGTTTTGCAATACTTGTTTATCGTTTGTACTGCTTGTGAAGTGTTTTAAAAAGATCTCTTCCATGATAGAGGTTTTAATTAATGAGAAAAGTACCACCAGCAACAACTTGGATTATCTTGAGCAATGAATTAAAAGTTTCGATTTGAGGGGTGTGATACGCCTCATCATTTTTTTGATGTAAAAGAGTGAGGAAACTGAGAGCTTGTTCGGCTGAACTTATCAAATTCCTCGCATTTAAAACTCTTGATGATTGCCCAAAGAATCAGCACTGCAAACTACTTGGGTATGCCCATTTCACGACCGTATTTCAAGGTTCTCTTCTAAGGCCTTTAAATTTTTCTTCAAGTCCCTAAGTCGAATTCTAGCTACTTGCGTACAACAAAACCCGATCCATTCCCAATTTTTATCAAACAAGAAAAAGCCAATTAATAAAACCTTGACATGTTGATGCAAACATTAGGTAACCAAACTCAATCGGGCATCAAATTTGAAATCCAATTGATCATATTTACAATTTAGGGACCAAATTGTAATTGACAAAGTTATAATCCAAAACCCACTTTATGTTACCAACCTTAAATTAGTCAGGTTTCATGCATATGTCTCAAATTTCAGCTCAAGTCGATCATTTTATCACATACAATTGCATTGGCAAGATTCAGGACTAAAATATGATAACAAACCAATCACAAGGTATTTAACAAAAATCAGCATGTAATAAATCGATACAGGTAAAGAATATCGAAATTTAAAACACCCGTTTGGTACACCACCATGTCGATCGATACGCCTAATTGAATTACCTAACTTTTGAAAATGCATCTGATATACTCTCGTGTGTTTCGAATCTGGTTTAAGTTTTGCCGTGAGGCTAAAAATCGGACAAAACACCCATACCCAATCTAAGACTTGTTCCTAAACATAAACGCAAATACCCTGATGATCCCACAAGCCTAAATTGCCTAGCGCTTGGCATCATGGTAAGATGCATGGACTTGTAATGTCACATTTGGCTGGTTTTTCATCCCAAAAGCATACTCAAACCGCTCTAAAAATGTTTAAAACACAATACCAACACACCAAACATATTCACAATAGCATCACAATTCTAATACCACAACAAGGCTTCATGCATCAAAAGGAAATTATAGGCATTTGGCAATATGCATCCAACCAACATATCAAAGATAAACCAGCACCAAAATCAACTTAAAGGACATATACAGCCCAAGAGCAACTAAAGAAACATGCTCAAAGTGGAAAGTTCCACAAACATCTCCCAAACACAACTAGTACCCCATTGCCCTTATTCATTATAGTAATCATTAATCAACAACAAATCACATTGCTAACCTCTACTTAAGCCTTCCCATGCATTACTACCAAATGCAAAGCTCAAGGAGAAACATGTATAAATCACATTATACAACATAAAACATTTCAATGATACATTAACAATTATATTGGTTTACAAGTGATCATTAAACAAGTCCATTAACAAAAGAGTTCATCTGATACACGGATTCAACAAGTGTTAACCTAACACTTCAAGCTATCTCAATACAATCACAATCATGTACAATATATTAACAAATGTACACTTTCAACAATCTAGACGCTTAATCATTAACGGGACAACATAGGGTACTTGGATGGACTTAGACAGATAAACCCTCAACATCCAAGGTGACTTATTTAGTGCACTCAATCCTATGGCTGGCCAACTATATCCGATAACAATTTTAAAACCACATCACTTGCCAATATAATTAACCATTTAACATTTACCTCACTGTTTTAACAAGCATTAAACAAAAACCATTTTTCCAAAGCAACAACCATGCTTTAAAACACAAGTATAACCTATACTTACAAGGATCACTTACTATGTGCATCCTTCAGCAAAACATGCTTAAAAATAATATATCAAATACTTTAAAACATGCTTAAAACAATAGGTAATATGTAAATTAAAACAAGTGCATAAAATCATTTAAACTAGCAATACCGAGAGAAAACCACTTTATACTTAAAGTTTAGGTAAGCATTTCAAGCCCACCTTAACTCCCAAAACCATCCCAAAACATCAAAACGCTTAGAATCCATGTTTTCAGACACCGATACGTGAAATATACATTTCACAATCAAATCCAAAATCAAAATGATTCCAAATCACCGAATCAACCTCCCATGTTTCACAAGAATAGAGGATTAATTAATCATAACAATTTAAACACATCAACTAAAATGGAACCACAAACAATTAAATGCACAAAATCATTCACAACCCAAAACATCAATCTAACATCACTTTCAACATCAAAACACATCTAAAACAGATCCAAATCAACCTACCACCTCTAGCAACCTTACAACCATAGAAACACCACAAAACCTCAAAACTAACAACCTAAACAAACAGAGATTCTTAAGTTTCGGGATTACATTGAAAAAAAATCACTTATCAACATTATTAAAACATCCAAAATATAAATCAAAGCATCCCATTATTGAAATTAGATCCAATCCGGGAATTAACAATTTTCCCTAAATAACTCAATTAAACATTGAAAATCATCAAAATTAGATTATAAAACACAAAAACAAGGATCAAATACTTGGGAATTTCAATAAAGAACCATACAATAGGAGATCTCAAACCTACCCCTATTGTGAAGTTTCTCCTCAATTGATTTGTGAAAAGCTAAGAAAACATAAGATTTCAATGAGATTTGCAAACAAAGTTAAAGAATCAAGTTATAAATCAATAATCTAAGTGAAAAGAATATTTGGATTTTGATGAAATTTTATTGTTTGTGGAAAAGAAGTTGAGAGAAAAGGTTTAGGAAAAAAGTTACGTAAATTTTTTTAAAAGCAAATAACTAACTTAGATATTTTAATCCTCTTAAACCACCTTTAAAACACATGTTTAAAATGATTTAATTGAAGGAGAAACCACCAGCAAAAAAACTTGTAATTTAGCTCCTTAAGGATTCTAAGAATTTGACTTTTCATTTTAGTCACTTTAAAACAGTTTTAAAAAAATCACATTTTGGTCACTAAACCAAAATGTCACATTTCCAAATTCCATTTTCCAAAATTTATTCCACCAAAAAATCAATATATATTAAAAGATGATTTTAACTACTCCATCATTGCCTAATAAAACACCAAACCGCTGTAAACCCTAAAAACAATGATTAAAACTCTTTTCACTTAAGATCCTAAAATTTATCCGAGGAAACAAAGGAAATCTTTTCAATATGTTTGACTTATGCTCCCACGCGGCTTCTTCAACACCACATGCTTTTTCACCTTAACAAGCTCAATGTCTTGCCATAAGCACCATCGCTGGTATCAAGAACCCTCAAGGGCCTCATCGATGATAGATCCGGTTCAACTCATCTCATCCACCTACATGAACATGCGATGGATCCAACCTAACTCCGCAACACCAAAACGTGAACACATCATGAATCTTTCCCAACTGGGAGGTAGCCTCAAACGAGCATTTAAACAGACCCACACACAATAACCTTGTAAGGTCTAATGAACCTCGGGCTGTTTCTCCATTTCCGCCAAAACCATAACACCTTTTTCTAGGGCGACACTTTCAAAAACACTTTATCATTTACAAAGCACTCTATATCCCTACGCTTCAACCGCATAAGATTTCTATTACGATCCGCAGAGTTACTTTTGCCGCCACATATCAACTTTACCATTTTGGTTGTGTTTTCAAAACATTGGGCATTGGCACAAACTTTTCCCCGCTTGCTCAACACACAAAGCGCATTTACACTTCGCCATAAAAGCCTCATAAGGTGCCAATCAGATGCTAACATGATTATTATTAGGCAAACCCACCAAAGGAAATCGCTTCTCCCATGTTCCCGTACTCAATAACACAACACCAAAGATATCCTCGAGAACTCAATCACACGCCTGACCGCCATCTGCTTGAGGATGATACGAGGTGTCAAACTCAACCGTTCCTAAAGCATTGATGCAAACTCACCTAAAACCTTGCGTGAACCGCGATCCCTATCTAAAACTATAGATTTGGACACCCGTAAATATAATCCAAGAGATGTACAATTCAACTAACTTGTCCAAGGTATACGAGTATGCATTCGCACAAAATGCACACACTATGTAAATCGATCCACAATCACCCAAATAGAATCCTTTGGTCAAGGCCAAAGGTAGTCCGCAAACACAAAATCCATGGTGATTCTTTCCCACTTCCATTCCGGTATTCTTAACGGTTGCAACAACCCTGGAAGGAAACTAATGGAGCTTTCACCCGCCTCGACAAACCATACACCGAGCAACAAAATCAGACACAAAACACCAACCCAATAGTACTCCTCCCTTCAACCTCGATACATTTTAGTACTATCGGATGCATAGCAAAGGACTAATAACCTTAAAATAGTATGCCTCAACTTTCCTTAGGCACCACTATTCTCATTTTGAAACACAACACCCTATCATCGCTGAAATGAAAATTGTGAGATTTCCATCCTTTATCTTCCACATGAGGTACCAAACTCCCATCATACGGTTGTTTCTCCTTAATCATCCATGATAAATTTACTTCACTTGTAACTCAGCCAACAAACCCCGTCATAATCACACTTAACCGAGCAAACATGGCTCTCAACACAGCCGTTTTTCTACTCAAAGCATCATAAATTGGATTGTGATGATACTCAAGGATCATAAACCATCTTAACCATCTACGCCTTAAGATTCAATTTCAAACTCTTTAGATAAACCACACATTTCACCATAAAGATAACGCTCCAAATCTTGAGTAGGTAGTTACGCTCATGCACCTTCAATCGCCTAGAGATACGCCACTACCTTACCCTCTTGCATCAACACACAACCAAGTCCCAACATACAATGCATCACTATAAACAATGAACTCCTTCCTAATTTTGCTGAACTAAGACCGGAGCTCGCACAAGGCATCCTTCAACCTTTTCAAAAGCTCACGCCTATCCTCCGCCCACTTAAATCAACATTCTTCCATAGCAACTTTGTTAACTGAGCCGCTAAATTGGAGAATCCTTCCACAAACCTTCTATAGTAACCCCGCCAAACAAGGAAACTCCTAACCTCCATCATGCATTTGGGCTCCTTCCAACTTATTACAAACCAACCTTATGCGGATCAACAAGAATTTCGGGTCACACAACATGCCCAATAAACACAACTTCCCTAAGCCAAAACTAATATTTGCTTAACTTGGCATAGAGCTAATTAGCCAAAAACGCCTCAAGTATAATTTAAAATGTCTATCATGATCCTCCTCAAGACGGAGTACCAAGGATATCATCAATAAACACAACCACAAACTGGTCCAAAACCATGAAACACACGATTCATCATATCCATAAAAGGAGCTGTGCATTGTCAAAACCAAACGCATCACAAGAAACTCAGAATGCCCGCATTCGCATTTAAAGGTTGTTTTGGGCACATCCACCACCTTCACCTTTAATGTAGTACCTCACCTCAAATCTATCTTGAAAACATCGAGGCTCCTCAAATTGATCAAACAAGTCATCTATTCGATAAGTGATACTTGTTCTTATTGTCAACTTATTCAGCTTGGTAATCTATACACATCCGCAAATGTACCATCTTTCTTCTTAACAAACAAGACCGGCGCTCCCTATGGTGAAATATGGGTCTAATGAACCACGGCCAAGCAACTCAGAATTGCATTTTTAACTCCTTCAATTCTTCAAAGCCATGCCAGAAAGAGCAATGGATACCGCAGATCAGACCAAGAAAGACCTCGATGCCAAACTCTACCTTACGGTCAGTGGCAACCCTAGAAATTTTCTAGAAAACACCTAAAACTCACATACAAAGGCGTAATATCCCGCACCTCAACTCCTTTGATCCGTGATTCATAACATAGGACAAATAAGCCCGACATCCCGAATCCAACATTTGACTTGCTTCCAAAGCCGAAACAACATTAGACAAAAACTTGGCATTCTCACCAACAACCACCACCTCATAATCATCCGACAACCTCAAAGATATATGTTTGGTCTCAAAATCCACCACAACCCGATGTCTTGCTAACTAATCCATACCCAAAATCACATCAAAACCATGGAATGGTAACTCCATCAAGTCCACAAAGAAACACATATCACTTAACCATCAATGGACACCTACGATACAACCTTTAAACCACGACTGCTTCCCCAAGAGAACTTGTCACCTAACACCCACATTAAGAATTTCAACAAATATATCAAGTAGCTCAAAGATGCTCACTCAAAATGTATGAACGAGTAGAACAAGAATCAACCAACGAATACAACGATAAAGACCGTAGGTAAAAGTACCGCAATCACATCGATGTCATGACCTCGAACGGGTGTACATACACCCTAGCTGGTCCACCTTCCTCAGCCGATAGCAACAATATGAGCCATAGTCCCCTTTCCACCATCTCGACGCTTAAACGGGTCCGCGCCACGACACGACCCAGCGCGGAGAACAACATGTGTATCACCATGCCCACCTCGAGCCAACAACGGACAATCACGCTTTGATGGTCGCCGAACCACAACTCCAACAAGAATTAGCCACATAGGCATGTGCTTGACCTCCCCGCCAAACGCGGCAATCTCACCAAATGATCTCTGGATCCATAAACCCAACAATTGCTAAATGGGATCTAACCGGGCACCGCCTCGACTCCACGCCCACAACACCGCCATGCCATGCCTCGACCAGTAAAACCTCTGTCACTATGTCTTTGGCATGACCACCGCTATAACCCAATCAACAGCCTTTACCCGAGCTAGAACCTCACAATCTAGATGCCAAACCCAAATTATGCTCCACATCCTTGGCTCGCGAAACCAACACATCAAAGTTGATGTAATCAGCAAAGAAGCATGTATGTCTTAACATCATGTACAAGCCCATAGCAAAATCGATCACATCGTACGCTTTTCAGAACCAATTTAGGTGCATACCGACTCAACCTTATGAAATGTACCTGTGATTCCGCAAATGTATATATTGCATTGCATAAGAGCCATAAACTCGCGCTTCCTATCATCCCGATATCGACTCCCAAAACTTCTTCCAGAAATGTTTATAGAAGAACTCCCAAGTCACATCATCCGTCGCCATACCTAATATCGTGGTAGTCCACCATGCATAAGCATCTGTAGTAGGGAAACAACACAACCCAACTTACGAGCATCCGGCACCCTATCCGCCCAAAGATCCTCTCAAGATCGCCAACCAACCTCAAAAGCCTCAAGTGACAAACCTCAAAACTCAACTCCACCCAAACTACGAAGATGCCAACCGCAAACCTTGCCCTCAATAGGTGGTGATGCCGCACACGAACACCCGCAAATCACCCGAAAAGCACCGGTCATGGCCTCAGATTCAACGGCTATATTCACCCATCCCTAGCCTAGCCAACGCAGGTGGTACTTGTTCCACTCCCTCCGTGAGAATAGGCGGTGGCAACACTCCAAGAGGCACAACATATCCTTCAACACCCCGCCTAATGGCAGAAATAATCGTACTGATCGCAACTCTCCCGGGTCCCATTGTGCTAAAATATATCTAAGGCATGATAATCATTTCAAAAACAAAATCAAAGCACCTCAAGCAAGGATCCAAGACTTTATTTCAAAAAATTAAAAACCAAAACTATAATAATAAGGCAATGGATACCCCAAAACATCCCCAACATAGCATACAACATCCAATATTCATATATCAATCACTATGCATATATCAACAAGCGCACATACAATAATCAACGCAAATAAAACTTGGCAACAACACATCAACCTCCCAAACGAACCAAACCTAGCTCTCGATACCACCAAATGTAACCTCTTTTGACCCGGCCTAGACGCCCAACCGAACCAAGAAGTTTACATTAGGTTTATCGTGAGCAAACCAAAGAGATACAACAAAACCAAATCCATTTTTTTTTTTATCTTATCTAAATGCCAATTAATAACCCTACATGTTCATGTAGACATTAGTGTAACCCCAACTCAATCGGGCATCAATTTGACATCCAATTGATCATACTTATAATTTAGGGACCAAATTGTAATTTGACAAAGTTACATGTCAAAAACCAACTTTTAAGTTACCAACCTTAAATTAGTCAGGTTTCATGCATATGTCTCAAATTTTAGCTCAATCCGATCATTCTATCACATACAATTGCATTGGCAAGATTCAGTGGACTAAATTGTAAATGATAACAAAACTACTCAAAAAGGCATTAATAGAAAATCAAATGTCATCGTACCGATACAGGTAAGCCTCGTATAGATACGGTTTGAAACACCCATTTCGGTACACCACCATGACATATCGATATACCTAACTGAATTACCTAACTTTTGAAATGTTATAGACTATACCGATATGGCTCCTCAAGTGTTTCGACACGCGAGTTCGAGTTGAAAAAGTGAATTCCAGAGGCTAAAACTCAGATCGAAATGCCCATACCCGTGATCGGTACACTGGCCAAAATTTGCCTAGGCGTATCAAAACGCACAAGATCCCTACAAGCCTAAATTGCCTAGATCCTCCGGTATCGATACGACATCGGCTTGTAATGTCACATTTGGCTGGTTTTTCATCCCCAATCAAACCACTCTAACATGCTTAAAACACAATACAACACACCAAACATATCTCATACCAACTAGCATCACAATTCTAACAACACAACAAGGCTTCATGCATCAAAAAGGAAATCTATAGGCATGCTTCCTAATATGCATCCAACCAATATATCAAAAGATAAACCAACACCAAAATCAATCCTTAAAGGCCATATACAACCCAAGAGCAACTAAAGAAACATGTTCAAACAGGAGTTCCACAAAACATCTCCTAAAATACAACTAGTACCTCATTGCCATTATTCATTATAGTCTAGTTCTAACATACTTTGAAACAAGTCTTGCCAAGATCCCCTTGCTTTTGTTGTCTCCCCGAGACTTCAATTATTTGCATTGATGGACAAAGAGAGCGTAAGCACACATGGCTTAGTGAGGAATAATCGTAACAAAACACCATCAATGCATTTAAACCATTTTTTTTACATCATCCTTTAAAACATCATGCCCTTTTAAAACATGCACTTTACATCATTAAAACCAAGATATTAAACCATATGCTACATGTATCATTAATCAACAGCAAATCACATTGCTAACCCTCCACTTAAGCCTTCCCATGCATTACTACCAAATGCAAAGCTCAAGGAGAAACATGTATAAATCACATTATACAACATAAAACATTTCAATGATACATTAACAATTATATTGGCTTACAAGTGATTATTAAACAAGTCCAATAACAAAAGAGTTCATCGGATGCACGGATTCAACAAGTTTTAAACCAACACTTCAAGCCATCTCAACCGAATAGCGATACAATCACAATCGCGTACATTAACAATCAGATACACTTTAACCCACGGGACACCCACCCCAATCATCGGTTAGACGCTTAATCCACTAACGGAGTTTTTAGTATTGTTTAACCCCTCTACCGTTAGGTACTTGGATGAAGTATTTGTAGTCGTATAAAACCCTCAACATCCAAGGCAACTTATTTACAATGCACTCAATCCTATGGTCGGCCAACTATATCCGATAAAAATTTTAAAACCACATCACTTGCCAATATAATTAACCATTTACCATTTACCTCATTGTTTTAACAAGCATTAACCAAACCATTTTTCCAAAGCAACATCACATGCTTTAAAACACAACTATAAACCACATACTTACAAAGATCACTTACCATGTGCATCCTTCAGCATTCCATGCTTAAAAACAGTATATCAAATACTTTAAAACATGCTTAAACAGTAGGTAACATGTAAATTAAAACAAGTGCATAAAACCATTTCAATCTAGCACGACCGAGAGAGAAAACCACTTTATACTTACTTTGAGTTTAGGTATACATTTCAAGCTCTACCTTAACTTACAAAACTCTATTCCCATAACATCAAAATGCTTTAAACCACGTTTTCACTCATCGATACGCAAAACCTTGATTCACCGACGCGAAATCAAGTATCTAAAACCCCAACACTTCTCCAATCACTTCCGGATCAACCTCCCTATTTTTACCACAAAACAACAGAGGATTAATGCATCATAATGCATTCTAAACACAGCAACTACAATCCTTATCGGGTTTCCACAAAACCTTCACAATTAACCATCCACAACAATGGAAAACATAACCAAAACACTTCGATTCAAAAGCCAGCCAACATCTATCAATCTAACATCACTTTTAACATCAAAACACATATAAAAACAAATCCAAATCAACCTATCACCTCCAGCAACCTTACAACCAAAGAAACACCACAAAACCTCAAAACTAACAACCTAAACAAATAAAGATTCTTAAGTTTCGGGATTCCATTGATAAAAATCACTTATCAACATTATTAAACATCCAAAATATAAATCAAAGCATCCTTAATTACTGGAAATTAGATCCAATTTTAGAATTAACTCATTTTCCCCAAATAACTCAATTAAACATTGGAAAATCATCAAAATCAGATTAAAACACAAAGACAAGGATCAAATGGTTATGAATTTCAATAAAGAACCACACAATAGAGGAGATCTCGGACCTTACTCCTATTGTTAAGTTTCTCCCTCAATTGATTTGTGAAAAGCTAAGAAAACATATGATTTCAATGATATTTTGCAAAACAAAGTTAAAGAATCAAGTTAGAATCAATAATCTGAGTGAAAAGAATCTCTTACCTCTGAATTTTGATAAAATTCTGATTGTTTGGCAGAAAAGAAGTTGAGAGAAAAGGTTTAGGAAAATGTTACACAAAATTTTCTTTAAAAGCTAATAACTAACTTAGATATTTTAATCCTCTTTAGCCACCTTTAAAACACATGTTTATAATGATTTAATTGAAGGGAGAAACCTTCAAGCAAAAACTTGGTAATTTATCTCATTTAGATTCTAAGAATTTGACCCTTTTAATTTTAAAAACTCATTTAAAATAGTTTTCAAAAATCACATTTTGGTCAAGAAACACGCCAGTTTTAGGGTCTAGTGGTTTAGTTGGTTTTATTAGACGGTCCGATAGACCGGTAGAGATTCGAGTTTTGGATCTTATATTTTTGGTATGGGAAAATTATGGAAAATGCTTAAAAATAATTATTATTATGTATTTAATAATGGTGGAATCAATTTTGAAAAAAATAAGTTTTGAAGATGGGCATTTTGGGTAGTGACCAAAATGAAAGTTTTGAAAATTGAGATTTTCTAGTGACTAAATTGAAAAGGGTCAAATCCTTAGAATCTTTAAGGAGCTAATTTACCAAAAGTTTTTTGATGATTTCTCCTTCATTTAACTAATTTTAACATGTGTTTAATTAGTAATTAAAGTGGATTTTGTTAAAAATTTAGTTATCTTTTTCTAAAACAAAAATCACATCATTTTTCTTTTTTTTCTCTCCATTCTCTCCTCAGCCAAACACTTAGGTTTTCATCAAATTTCCAGAGGTGAGGTGGTTTCTAACTTGATTTCATTGTTTCAAATTGTTTTATAAAGATTGTTTATCCAAAACCTTACAATAATCTTGTGTTTTCTTAGCTTTTCACAAATCAATTGAGGGAGAAACTTCACAATAGGGTAAGGTCCAAGATCTCCTCTATTGTATGGTTCTTTATTGAAATTCCCAAGCATTTGATCCTTGATTTTGTGTTTCTAATTTGATTTTGATAATTTTCTAATGTTTAATTGTGTTATTTGGGAAAATGAGTTGATTTTGTGAATTGATCTATTTTCCAAGAAGTAATGATGCTTTGATATATATTTTGATGTTTAATAATGTTGATAAGTGATTTTTACCAATGGAATCCCAAAACTTAGGAATTTCTATTTGTTTAGGTTGTTAGTTTTGAGGTTTTGTGGTGTTTCTTTGGTTGTAAGGTTGTTGGAGGTGGTAGGTTGATTTGGATCTTGTTTAGATGTGTTTGATGTTGGAAATGATGCTAGGTTGATAGATGTTAGTTGGGTTATGAATCAAGTGTTTTGGCTATATTTTCGGTTGTTGTGGAGGGTTATTTGTGAGGGTTATGTGGAAACTGAGAAGGATTGTGGTTGTTGTGTTTAGAATGCATTATGATGCATTAATCCTCTGTTGTTTTGTGGTAAAAACAGGGAGGTTGATCCGAAGTGTTTGGAGAAGCATTGGAGGCTTTAGATGCTTGGTTTTTGAGTCCGCAAAGCAAATTTTTTGTATCGCTGAGTGAAAACGTGGATTCCAACTTTGGAATGTTTTAAAGGTGGTTTTTGGGAGTTTAGGTAGAGCTTGAAATGCTTACCTAAGCTCAGAAGTAAGTAAAGTGGTTTTACTCTCTGGTCGTGTGCTAGTGTTAAATGGTTTTATGCACTTGTTTTGATTTTACATGTTACCTATTATTTAATCATGATTTAAAGTATACTATATACTATTTTTAAGCATGTTTTTGCTGAAGGATGCACATGGAAGTGATCCTTGTAAGTATGGTTTATACTTGTGGTTTAATGCATGGTTATTACTTTGGAAAAGGGTTTGGCTTAAGGCTCGTTAAAAACAGTGAGGTAAATGTTTAAATGGTTAATTATATTGGCAAGTGATGTGCTTTTAAAATTGTTATCGGATATAGTTGGCCACCATAGGATTGAGTGCATCGTAAAATAAGTCGCCTTGGATGTTGAGGGGTTTATACGGGCATACCGAATACTCCATCTAAGTACCCTAACGGTAGAGGGGTTAAATAGCACCGAATACTCCCCGTTAGTGGGTTAAGCATCTAACCGATGAGAGGGATGGGTATCCTTTTGTTTCAAAGTGTACCCTGCTGATATTGTACCCGTTGTTAATGTACCACGATTGTGGTTGTATCGCTATTTTGGTTGAGATGGCTTGAAGTGTTGGGTTAACACTTGTTGAATCCTGTAGCCGATGAACTCTTCTATTATTGAACATGTTAATGATCACTTGAAAGCCAATATAATTGTTAAATTGAAATGTTTTATGTTGTATAATGTGATTTATACATGTTTCTCCTAAGCTTTGTATTTGGTAGTGATGCAATGGGAAGGCTTAAGCAGAGGATTAGCTATGTGACTTGCTGTTGATTAATGATACATGTAGCATATGGTTTAATATGCTGGTTTTAATGATGAAAAGTGCATTTTTTAAGGGGGCATGACGTTTTAAAAGATGATGTTGAGTAAATGGTTTTAAATGCATTGATGGTGTTTTGTCTTGAGTTTTCCTCACTAAGCCTTGTGTGCTTATGCTCTAATTGTCCATCAATGCATATAATTGAGGTCTTGGAAGGCAACAAGCAAGGAGATCTTGGCAAGACTTGTTTCCAAAGTATGTTAGAGACTAGACTATAATGAATAAGGGCAATGGGGTACTTGTTGTGTTTTGGGAGATGTTTTGTGGAACTCCCTATTTGAGCATGTTTCTTTAGTTGCTCTTGGTTTGTAAATGGCCTTTAAGGATTGATTTTGGTGCTGGTTTGCCTTTTGGTATGTTGCTTGAAAGAAATATTAGGAAGCATGCCTATAGATTTTCTTTTGATGCATGAAGTCTTGTTGTGCTGTTAGAATTGTGATGCTAGTTGGCTTGTGATATGTTTGGCATGTTGGTATGGTGTTTTAAGCATGTTGGAATGGTTTGAGAATGCTTATGGGGTGAAAAACCAGCAAAAGTGACATTATAGGTCTAGGCGCATCGACACGCCGATGGACCGTGACGGCACGGATAGGCAATTTCAGTGTTTGTAGGATCAGTACATGTATCGGCGCGTTTCGATACGCCTAGGCAAATTTGGCCCGTGCGACGGGTATAGGTGTTTTGGTACAAGTTTTAGTTTTGAATTAACTTTTTCAACATGAACTCGCAGATCGAACACACCGAGAGGCCGACGGCACGGTTTTAAAATATTTCAAAAGTTAGGTAATTCAGCTTAGACGATCGATATAGTATGGAAGTGTATCAAACAGGGTATTGCAAACCGATCGACATCGGGCTTACCCATATCGGTACGGATGACCGTTATTCTGTTAATGTCACTTTGGGAAGTTTTGCTTTATTTGCATTTTAGTCCCCGAATCTTTCCAATGCAATTTTATGTGATAAAATGATCGGTTCGAGTTGTAAATTGAGATATATGCAAAAACCCGACTAAATTAAGGTTGGTAACTTAAAAGTGGGTTTTTGACATATAACTTTGTCAAATTACAATGTGGTCCCTAAATTGTAAGTATGATCAATTGATGTCAAATTGACGCTCGCTGAGTTGGGGTTACACTTGTTATCCGCATGAACATATAGGATTAATAATTGGCATCTAGATAAGATAAAAAGGAAAAAATGGATAGGGTTTTATAACTCTCCTGGGCTTGCTTTGGCAAACCTAATGTAGCTTTCTCGATTCAAACCGCGGCTAGATCGGGTCAAAGGGGTTATATTTGGTGGTATCAGAGACATGTTTGGGTTCGTTGGGAGGTGGGTGTGTTGTTGCTGTGAGTTATGCCCTGTTGTTTGATTTGCACGGTGATTGTTGTATGTACGCTGGTTTATATGCACGGTGATTGATATATGTATGTTGGTTGTAAATGCCATGCTGGAAAGTTTTGGGGTACCCATTGCCTTATTATTATAGTCTGGAAAGTTTTGATTTCTGAAATGAAAGTCTTGGATCCTAGATTGAGGTTGGCCTGACTGTTTTGTTTTGAAATTATTATCATGCCCTAGATATATTTTGGCACAATAGACCGAGGAGAGAGTTACGATCTAGCACAATTGCTACGCCACCGGGCCGTGATAATGAATGAGAAGTTCTACCTCATGGAGGGTTACCACCGCCCCCGCCTAATCCACCTGAGGGAGTAGAGCAAGTACCACCTGCGCCGCTGGGATAGGGATGGGTAATACGACACTGTTGATATAGGCCATGACCGATGCGTTTTAGGCAGCAGTTGCAGGTGTTCGTGTGCTAGTACCACCGATTGAGGGGCAAGGTTTGCTGCTTGAGCGTCTTCGTAGTTTGGGCAAAGTTGAGCTCCGAGGGTTGTCACTTGTGGCCTCTCAAGGTTGGTTGGCTAGTACTGAGGGGATACTGGGCCAGATGGGGTGTACTTATGCTCGTAAGCTGGGTTGTGTTATTTCCCTGCTGTAGGGTGATGCTTATGCATGGTGGACTACCACGATATCTCGTATGGCGACTGAGGATGTGTCTTGGGAGTTCTTCTATGAGGTTTTTTGGAAGAAGTTTTTGGGAGTCTGATATCAGGACGAGAAGAAGCGTGAGTTTATGGCTTTGGTGCAGGGCCGTATGTCCATTGCAGGGTACGAGGTGCAGTTCATGAGGTTGAGTCGATATGCACCTGAGTTGGTTCCTGACGAGCGTAATTGATGTGATCATTTCCATTATGGGCTTTTGGAGGATGTTAAGACATACATGCTCGCTGCTGATTATACTAACTTTACTATTTTGGTTTGGAGAGCCAAGGATGTAGAATAGAATTTGGGTTTGGCTTCGGATCGCGAGGTTTTAGCTCGTAAGAGAGCCGTTGATTCGGTTATAGCGGTGGCTGTGCCAAGAGACACCGTGACAGAGGTTTCATCCGAGCCAAGGCATGGCGGAGGTGTTGTGGGACGTGGAGTCTAGGGGCAGGGTGCCCTGTGTTAGAGCCCGCTTAGCACCGCTGGATTTGTGGATCTCGAGATCATTTGAGGCAGATTACCCACGGCTGGCCAGAAGGGTCGCACCGCTACCGTGGTGGCTAATGCTTGTTGGAGTTGTGGGTCGTGATCATCGAGGCGTGATTGTCCGTTGTTGGCTCGTGGTGGGCGTGGTGTTGCACTTGTTGTTGCCCGCAGCAGAAGTCGTGGTTGTGGTCGCGACCGCTTTAGCGCCGAGATATGGGACAGAGGATTGTGGCTCATACCGCTGCTATCCACCCCGAGGGAGGTGGACCATCTATCGTGTATACGCACCATGAGGGTTGCAATGACACCGATGTGATCACGTATACTTTTAGCCTTCGCCTCTCTGCTGTATTCGCTGGTTGATTTTTGGTTCTACTCATTCATACATTTTGAGTGAGCATGCTGAGTTGCTTGATATATCTACCAAATTTTAATGTGGGTGTTAGAGTGACTAGTTCTCGCGGAGAGACGGTCATGGTTGTGAGGTTGTATAGTAGGTGTCCACGATGGTTCAGACATGAGTTTGCTGTGGACTTGATAGAGTTGCCTTCTATGGTTTTGATGTGATTTTGGGTATGGATTGGTTGACCGAACATCGGGCCGTGGTGGATTTTGAGACCAAACAGATATTCTTGAAGTTGTATGATGATCATAAGGTGGTGGTTGTTGGTGAGAATGCCAAAATTTTTGTCTAATGTTGTTTTGACTTTGGAAGCAAGTCGGATGTTTGATTCGGGATGTCGCTTATTTGGTCTATGTTATGAATCCTAGATCAAAGGAGTTGATGGTGCAGGATGTTCGCACCGCATGTGAGTTTTCGGGTGTTTTTTCGAAGAGTTACTGTGGTTACCACCGACCGTGAGGTAGAGTTTGGCATCGAGGTCTTTGCGGGTACAAGACTGTGATCTATTGCTTTGTACCGCATGGCTCTAAAGGAATTGAAGGAGTTGAAGACGCAGCAGCTTGTAGGATTTGTTGATCGGGCTTTATTAGACCAAGATCTCACCGTAGGGAGCACCGGTGCTGTTTGTTAAAAAGAAAGATGGTACGCTATGGATGTGTATAGATTACCGTGAGCTGAATAAGTTGACAAAGAAAGAACAAGTATCCCTTTTCATGGATAGACGACCTATTTGATCAATCTGTGGGAGCCTCAATGTTTTCCAAGATAGATTTGAGGTCGGGTACTACCGCTAAAGGTGAATGAGGTGGATATGTCCAAAACGGCTTTCCGCAGACAAGGTACGGGCATTACGAAGTTTCTTGTGATGCCATTTGGTTTGACTAATACTCTAGCTACTTTTATGGACATGATGAACCAAGTGTTTCATGAGTTTTTGTACCAATTTGTAGTTGTGTTTATCGATCATATCCTTGTGTACTACTTTTATCGATGAGGATCATGATGGTCATTTATAATCGTATTTCGTGGTTGATGGAGAATCGGTTGTATGCTGTTACAAATGTGAGTTCTAGCTTAAGGAAGTTGTGTTTTTAGGCATGTGCAGCCGGCCAAAGAATTTGTGTCGATCCAAAAAGGTTGAGGTCAGAATGAGTTGGAAGGAGCCCAAACTGTGATGAGGTTAGGAGTTTCCTTGGTTTAGCGGGTTACTACCAAGATTTGTGGAAGGGTTCTCCAGCTTTGGCAGCACCGCTAACAAAGTTGCTACAGTAAGAATGTACGGTTTGAGTGGATGGGGATAGGCAAACAGCTTTCTAAAGGTTGGAGGAAGCCTTGATGCGAGCTCGCCTTGGTTTAACCAGAATCGGGAAAGGAGTTCGTTGTCTATAGTGATGCGTCGTATGTTGGGCTTGGTTGTGTGTTGATGCAGAGGGTAAGGTAGTGGCGATGCTTCTAGGCGCTAAAGGTGCATGAACGAATTACCCTACTCATGATCCCGAGCTTGCAACGGTAGTGTTTGCCTTGAAGATCTAGAGGCATTACCTTTATGGTGAGAAATGTGTGGTTTATAATGATCATAAGAGTTTGAAATATTTGATGTCACAGAAGGAGCTGAATCTTAGGCAACGTAGATGGTTGGAGTTGCTTAAGGATTATGATCTGACTATTGAGTATCACCCGGGGAAAGCTAATGTTGTGGCGGATGCGTTGAGTAGGAAAATGACTGTGGAGTTGAGAGCTATGTTTGCTTGGCTGAGCGTGTCAGATGACAGGGGTTTGTTGGCTGAGTTGCAAGTGAAGCCGTCTTTGGCACAGTTAATCAAGGAGAAGCAATCGTATGATGGGAGTTTGGTATCTCATGTGGAAGATATCAGGGATGGAAATCCTACGGATATTCATTTCAACGATGATGGGGTGTTGTGTTTCAAAGGTCGAATAATGGTGTCTGAGGATGAAGAGTTGAGGCATACTATTTTGACTGAGGCGTACGCTAGTCCATTTGCTATGTATCCCGGTAGTACTAAGATGTATCGAGGGTTGAAGAAAGAGTACTATTGGGTTGGACTGAAGAAAGATGTAGCTGATTTTATTGCTCGGTGTATGGTTTGTCACGAGTTAAGGCCGAGCATCGCTCTTACGGGTTGTTGCAGCCGCTGAGGATTCCAAATGGAAGTAGGAAAGAATCACCATGGATTTTGTGTCCGGGCTGCCTTTGACGCCGCCTAAAAAAAGGATTCCATTTGGGTGATTGTGGATCGATTTACAAAGTGTGCGTGATTTTGTGCCAAAGGCATACTATGTATACCTTGGACAAGTGGGCTGAGTGTACATCTCTAAGATTGTACGCTTGCACGGGTGCCTAAATCTATAGTTTCGGATAGGATTCGCGGTTCACCGCAAGGTTTTGGGTGAGTTTGCATCGTGCCTGGGGACCCGGGGCTTGAGTTTCAAGACTCGCACCATCCTCGCACGGATGGGCGCTGGAGCGTGATTCGTGTTCTTGAGGATAAGCTAAGGTTTTGTGTTATTGAGTATCAAGGAACATGGGAGAAGTAGTTACCGCTGGTGGAGTTTGCTTACAATAACAGCTTATCATGCTAGCATACATATGGCACCTTATGAGGCGTTGTATGGCAGAAATGTCTCATGCCCGTGTTGGGCGTAATGGGTGAAAAGTTTGTGACAATGCCCAATGTTTTGAAAGGCACAACCGAAAAGGTAAAGTTGATATGTGAGCACTTGAAAGCATCCGCTGATCATCAAAAATCCTATGCGGATTTGAAGCGTAGGGATATAGAGTATGATGTAGGTGATAAAGTGTTTTTGAAGGAGTCGCTCGAAAAAGGTGTTGCATTTTGGGCTAAAAAGGGAAGCTTAGCCCGAGGTTCATTGGACCATATGAAGTTGTTCAGCGTGTGGGTCATGTGGCGATCGCTTGAGATTACCACCGAGTTGGGAAAGATTCATGATGTGTTCCATGTTTCGTGTTATGGAGGTATACGCCGGATCCATCGCATGTCATGTCGCTGGAAGAGATTGAGTTGAGACCGGATCTTTCTTATGATAAGGAACCAGTAGAGATTCTTGATACCAGCGGTAAGGTGCTCCGTGGCAGAACGGTCGAGCTAGTTAAGGTGTTGTGGAAGCACCGCGGCGTTGAAGAGGCCACGCGGGAGTGCAAGTCGGATATGATGAATCGCCCCCGCACTTGTTTCCTCCAGGTAAATTTTGAGGATAAAATTTCTTAAGTGGGAGAGAGTTGTAACGCCCCAGTTTTAGGGTCTAGCGGTTTAGTAGGTTGTTAGACGGTCCGTTAGACCGGATAAGAGATTCGAGTTAATTTTGGGATCGTATATTTTTGGTGTGGAAAAAATTATGGGAAAATGCTTAAAAATCATTATTAATTATTTATTTAATAATGGTGGAATCAATTTTGAAAAAATGAGTTTTGGAAGATGGGCATTTTGGTTAGTGACCAAAATGAAAGTTTTGAAAACCGAGATTTTCTAGTGACTAAAATGAAAAGGGTCAAATCCTTAGAATCTTTAAGGAGCTAATTTACCAATTGTTTTTTCTGATTTCTCCCTTAATTTAACTGATTTTAAAACGTGTTTTAATTAGTAATTAAAGTGGATTTTGTTAAAAAGTTAGCAACTTTTTCTCCATTCTCTCCTCACCAAACACTCGTGTTTTCATCAAATTTCTAGAGGTGAGGTGGTTTCTAACTTGATTTCATTGTTTCAAATTGTTTTATAAAGATTGTTTATCCAAAACCTTACAATAATCTTGTGTTTTCTTAGCTTTTAACAAATCAATTGAGGGAGAAACTTCACAATAGGGGTAAGGTCCGAGATCTCTTGTATTGTATGGTTCTTTATTGAAATTCCCAAGCATTTGATCCTTGCTTTTGTGTTTCTAATTTGATTTTGATGATTTTCTAATGTTTAATTATGTTATTTCGGGGGAAATGAGTTGATTCGCCAATTGGATCTGTTTTCCAGTAAGTAATGATGCTTTGATCTATATTTTGGATGTTTAATAATGTTGATAAGTGATTTTTACCAATAAAATCCTCAAACTTAGGAATCTCTATTTGTTTAGGTTGTTAGTTTTGAGGTTTTGTGGTGTTTTTTTGGTTGTAAGGTTGCTAGAGGTGGTAGGTTGATTTGGATATTTTTTAGATGTGTTTGATGTTGAAAATGATGCTAGGTTGATAGATGTTGGTCTGGGTTATGAATCAAAGGGTTTTGGCTATGTTTTCGCTTGTTGTGGAGGGTTATTTGTAAGGGTTATATGGAAACGAGAAGGATTTTGGTTGATGCGTTTAGAATGCATTATGATGCATTAATCTTTTGTTGTTTGTGGTAAAACAGGGAGGTTGATCCGAAAGTGTTTAGAGAAGCATATGAGGCTTCAGATGCTTGGTTTTCGCGTCAGCGAAGCAAGGTTTCGTGTATCGGTGAGTGAAAACGTGGATTCCAGCTTCGAAATGTTTTAAAGGTGGTTTTTGGCAGTTTAGTTAGAGCTTGAAACGCTTACCTAAGCTCGGAAGTAAGTAAAGTGGTTTTACTCTCTCGGTCGTGCTAGTGTTAAATAGTTTTATGCACTTGTTTTGATTTACATGTTACCTACTATTTAAGCATGATTTAAAGAATATGATATACTGTTTTTAAGCATGTTTTGCTTAAGGATGCACATGGTAAGTGATCCTTGTAAGTATGGTTTATACTTGTGGTTTAAAGCATGGTTATTACTTTGGAAAAGGGTTTGGCTTAATGCTTGTTAAAAACAGTGAGGTAAATGTTTAAATGGTTAATTATATTGGTAAGTGATGTGGTTTTAAAATTGTTATCGGATATAGTTGGCCGGCCATAGAATTGAGTGCACTGTAAAATAAGTCGCCTTGGATGTTGAGGGGTTTATACGGTGTACCGAATACTCAATCCAAGTACCCTAACGGTAGAGGAGTTAAACAGTACCGAATACTCCCGTTAGTGGGTTAAGCATCTAACCGATGAGAGGGATGGGTATCCATGTGGGTTGAAAGTGTACCCGGTTGTTAATATACCGCGATTTTGATTGTATCGATATTTCGTTAAGATGGCTTGAAGTGTTGGGTTAACACTTGTTGAATCTGTGTATCCAATGAACTTTTTTGTTATTTAACTTGTTAATGATCACTTGAAAGCCAATATAATTGTTAATGTATCATTGAAATGTTTTATGTTGTATAATGTGATTTATACATGTTTCTCCTTAAGCTTTGTATTTGGTAGTAATGCATGGGAAGGCTTAAGTAGAATATTAGCAATGTGACTTGCTGTTGATTAATGATACATGTAGCATATGGTTTAATATGCTAGTTTTAATAATGTAAGTGCATGTTTTAAAGGGGGCATGATGTTTTAAAAAATGATGTTGAGTAAATGGTTTTAAATGCATTGATGGTGTTTTGTTCTGAGCTTTCCTCACTAAGCCTTGTGTTCTTACGCTCTAATTGTCCATCAATGCAGATAATTGAGGTCTTGAAAGGCAGCAAGAAGCAAGTGGATCTTGACAAGACTTGTTTCCAAAGTATCTTAGAGACTAGACTATAATGAATAAGGGCAATGGGGTACTTGTTGTGTTTTGGGAGATGTTTTGTTGAACTCCCTATTTGAGCATGTTTCTTTAGTTGCTCTTGGTTTGTAAATGGCCTTTAAGGATTGATTTTGGTGTTGGTTTGCCTTTTGGAATGTTACTTGAAAGCAATATTAGGAAGCATGCCTATAGATTTTCTTTTGATGCATGAAGTCTTGTTGTGCTGTTAGAATTGTGATGCTAGTTGGCTTGTGATATGTTTGGCATGTTGGTATGGTGTTTTAAGCATGTTGGAATGGTTTGAGAATGCTTATAGGGTGAAAAACCAGCAAAATGTGACATTACAGGCCCAGGCATACCGATACGCGAGGGACCTTATCGGTACGGCTAGGCAATTTCAGGCTTGTGGATCGGAGACAGTATCGGCGCTTCGACACGCCTAGGCAAATTTGGCCGGCGCATCGATACGGTATGGGCGCTTTCGCACGAAGTTTTAGCCTCGAATTCACTTTTTCAACATGAACATGTGTATCAAACATCGAGAGGTCGTATCGGTACGGTTTAAAATATTTCAAAAGTTAGGTAATTCAATTGGGCTTATCGATATAGTATGGAAGTGTACCGAAATAGGGTATTGCAAACCGTATCGATACGGCTTACCTGTATTGGTACGGATGACTATTATTTTGTTAATGTCACTTTTGGGCAGTTTTGTTTTCTTTGTAATTTAGTCTCTGAATCTTGCCAATGCAATTGTATGTGATAAAATGATCGGTTCGAGTTGTAAATTGAGATATATGCAAGAAACCTGACTAAATTAAGGTTGGTAACTTAAAAGTGGGTTTTTGACCTATAACTTTGTCAAATTGCAATGTGGTCCCTAAATTGTAAGTATGATCAATTGAATGTCAAATTGACGCCCAATTGAGTTGGGGTTACACTTGTTATCTGTATGAACATATAGGATTAATAATTGGCATCTAGATAAGATTAAAAGGAAAAAAATTGACCAGGTTTTATGTAACTCTCTGGTTTGCTTCGGCAAACCTAATGTACCTTCCTCGATTCGGACTGGCGGCTAGACCGAGTCAAGGGGTTACAGGTCACTAACCAAAATGTCACATTTCCAAATTCTATTTTCCAAAATTTATTCCACCAAAAATCAACATATATTAAAAGATGATTTTTAACTATTTTCCCACATTTTATCTTACCAAAAATATACGGTCCCGAAACTGACTCAAATCCCTACTCCGATCCACCGGACCGTCTAATAAGCCACCAAATTGCTAAGCCCTAAAACCGGGGTGTTACAGACCTTGTTGCTTTCTAATTGAAGTTGACGCTTGTAGGGGTGTCTTGTCGTAAGGATTCTCTAATTCTTGTAGAGCACTGAGGACAATGGCCAATCTCTTTCCCCTTTCAGGATGTTTGCCTTTTCCAGGTTTTTCTCTATGACATTCTTTATATATTCACATACTTTCTCAACCTTTTCCAATCTCTCTTCCATGCCTTTAGCTTTGCTTCTGGTGAAATAAAGGTGTTGAATCTGTGGTTTTGTATGTCCCAAAATTAATGCAATGATAATCGTAGTAAAAATGATATAATATGATGTGGCATGATGCGAATGCAAATGTGAAAATATGATATACATGCAAAACACATATTATTTAGTACCACAACATATTTTACACAAAAGGTGTTGATTTCAGTACAACTTTCAAAAGGAAACTTGCATTAGAACAAGTTTCCTTTACATAAGGTGGGCCTATTTCACATATACTGCTTGGCCTTAACACTCAGAGTCTTGATCTTCCTGAAGAGTTATGCCAACTTCTTGCCCCAATTAGATTCTGACTCAGTTTGCAAGCTCAAAACATCAGCCTGAATGGCTAGAGTCTGCAAGTGTTCTGCTTTTGAACTTCTTTTAAAATTATCAATTTACCTTGGCAAGTGTGCAACGCTATTTCTAATTCCTCGACTTGTTTTGTCGTAGTCTCGCTTTTTTTCTTACTTACTTTTAATTCAACTACGAATTCTTGGTTATGGTGCCTCTCAGAGAGATTCTTCTAGTTCAACAATTCAACCTCTCGATGTACATTTTCGGGCCTCGCTTATTGACAATTCTTCCTCCATAGCGATTTGTTGCGTTTGAACATCTTTGAATTGCCTTTCTTAGAGACCAGCTCTCTCCTTCTCTTCTCGAATTTTAAGTTTTAATTTCGTAGATGTCTTTGCGAGATCGGCATACCCCTTGCTGATGCGCAGAGCTTTTTGTAATTACTCCGTAAGCCGCTCAAGTCTTCTTCGGATTTACTTTTTCCCTTTCTCAGCTTTTTGATTTCTTATTCCTAGGACTGCATACCGAATTTCAACCAGTTCCTTTCATCTTCTAACCTTGATAGTTACCTTTTCATCACGAAGTACTTTTTTTCAAAATCATGCTTTGCGATTTCTATTTCTGAGGGATCGACCTGTAAATGCTCCACCACCGGGCGTAACTCTAAGTTTTTACTTCTCCACTGTCGATACTCGGGCGTAACTCTAAGTTTTTCATCGAACGACTCCATCTTATAAATATGCTTCCATGCCTTATTGATCATGGAAACGTTTTTCTCATAACCTTTTCCTTTGTTTGAAAATTCGCAGGTAGCCAGCCCTCTTGTTGCCGGGATGAACTGCCTCGACCTGTATTGCTTGGATACTTGCAACGTAGCATATCCAGTTCCACCCCAGATTTCATGTAGAGAGACTCACCATAGTCTCCGTGATTTGTATATAATACTCTAGGGGAAGAACCAATGTGCTTTCTAGACAATGTCTTTCTCCAGGAGGTTTCAAAAAATAACCATCTATTTGTCATGAGAGATGTTCTCCTGCCTTGGTGTGGACACCAGATCTTTTAACGGTGAGTAATTTTCAAAGCATGCTCGATAAGAAACTTTTTCCGGCTTCTAAAAGTGGCTATGAAATCAGGACAATAAAAGCTGAGCACAACCGATGAACCTTCCCTCGCTGCTTATTCTACAAGCATTGAGAGACCTAAAAGTTTCGGCTAGAATTGCTAGAATAGGTGTAATCCCTTCTGTTGAGGTGATTAACAGCCCATAAAAGATCATCAATATACCCCAATGATTTGGGAAAGATAACCAAACCATAGATGGCCAGGGCAAATATTTCGACCTGTTTTTCTCGCTTGGGTTGAACTTGAATCAAGTCTCGTATGAATTCCAGGAGATGCACTTGGTTTCACTTTTTTAATCATGGCTTGTCCCATTGCTCGTCCATGCCGGTCATTTTAAGGAGCTTTTTCTGAAATGCTAGATAATTAGGAGACTTGAAGTAGGCTTTATCAACCTATATTTTCGGGCAACAGATCAAAGCAGTGTATTCTTCAATCGTTGGTACAAATCAACATCTCCTAGAGTAAAGCAATCAAGGCGTGATTCCGTAACTAGAGACAAAGGGTCGGAACAAAACTTTATCGATACTGACGTCTAGAAGATAAGGTAGATCACCGTAGTTGCTGTAGAACAACTGCTTGTTTTCTTCATCCCACTTGTACCAGATTTCTTTTAATTCTTGCAGTTGATTCTGAGTCGATCTAATACTGGTGAAATCCCAGAGCCCTGACTTTTCGCCTTCTAGCAGACTGTCCCCTTTTTGGTGCTGAGTCTCCTCTGACCACCTTCGCACGCCTAGGTTTCCTTCCACCTTATCAAGAAATTGGTTCTCCATAGCAGATCCTTTGTAACGGTTGAACTTGCCTCAACACCCTTTTTAATGATAAAAATAAAGAATGCAATGCAAGGGCAAAGAAAATAAAAAACAAAACAAAACACGTTAGTCTCAGTATCAATGAAAATAATAAACACAAGCTGAAATAAAATAATCCTAGAACATGCTTTTCTACCCGACATGCTTAGATCAAAAAAAATCCTACCCCATCATGCTATCTACCTGCATGTTTATTTCGTATAAAATATAGACATGGTATCTACTTATTGCAAAGTAAATAAACAAATAAATAAATACTAAAATTAAAAGGGCATAATTGAAAAAAAAATAAAACCCTCTAACACTTTCTACTATGCACTTATAGGGTGACTCTCTAAACGGGCAGAGTTTCAGTATAGTTCTAAAGAGTAGGCTCTTACGGTTCATTACATGTGGTTTAGGTTCTAAAGTAACGGTACCCGAACTATCGCTAGACTCGATTCGGGAGGATACATTTCCCTAGGTCTATGCGGAGATAAAAATCTCACTGAGACAAGTACAGATGTATCCCGAAAATGATTCACTATCCTGCACTGAGACGATACCTCACGAAGGCGTAGCTTCTTACTCCCACTTAAAAGGGCAGAGCTCGGGTGCAGAGCTCATGATATACAAAAAGATTAGGGAAAATTTAAAAAAACCTTTTTTGTAAAAAAAATTCAACAGGAGGAGGGATCACAAAATAAATCAAATCGAATTTATAGTTTCCACTCGTTAAAACAAAAAGTAATCGACCGGTGGCTCGACTCTCAAAAAAAGGTAGTCTTCAGCGGAGTCGCCATGCTGTAATAACGTCCTCACACCGTGGTGGGTGCTTGACGCGTTCTTACGAAAATGTTTTGGATGGAGTTGCCACCAATATTTTTTAATTAGGTGAGATTGATCACTTGAAAATCCAGCTTATTTTAATAGAACTTATTTTTTCATTTTATTAAAACAACGAGTTTTGGTCTCATGTAAACTAGAAGAATAGGTTCGGGAGTCAGTTATGCTTGGGGAAGGATAAACACCCCTATAACGACAAAAATTGGTACTTGGTCGATTATTCATTGTCTAAACGAGGGAAATTAAGAATTCAAATTTAATTTAAAATTTGTGATCCCATTAAAATATTTAAAAATATATATATATTGTATGAAAGAAATTTACACCTCTACACCCGGGGTATAATTTCCATTTGATTCCCGAATGAAAGGAATATACTTTGAAAACTATAGTTCAGGATTAAAAATGATATTTTGTGATAGAGATTAACGAAAAGCGACACCCCTTACGTTCGAAGTACGTTTTTCACGATATTCCCTTACAAAGGATTTTAACTCAAAATCCGATTAAAAACGAATGAATATAGAATGTGTGTATATATATAATAATGGTAGTAATATTAAACATGAAAACTTTATTAATACTCCCTCCATCCCACCAAAAACCTCCATTGTTGACCTTTTACGTAGTTTTAGGAAGAAAAATTTGTGTATGAAAGATGATATAAAATAATTGAAACGACAATTTTATCCTTGAAAAGTTAAATTTTATTTTGTTGGGAAACTAAAAAATGGGTATAAAAGGAAATATGCCTTTTAAAAATTGTTTATTTTTTCAATGAAACATTTTAAGTTGGACAATTTTAAAACGCAAAAGGGACATATTAAGTGGGACAGAGAGAGTAATAAATAATAAACATATAATATACATTTCATATAAATATTATAGATATACATATTATATATATATGCATAAAAATACACTGTATATCGTATAGTACTATACGCACATTAAAACACGTAATAATATGCTATGTATATTATATATATTATACACATAAATACACTACATACATATACATATGTGTATAAGTACATTATAATAATCTATACATATGATATACTACATATATATATTATATGTATAAATATATTATATAAATACTATTATATATGTATTAAAACATATATACACAATAGCAATATAAATATGAATACAATAATAAAAGTGACTAAATTAAAAGGAACGAAACCTGAGAAAAACCTGACAAGAACTGAAAAGAGGACAAAATTGCAAGGAATCATAAATTAAGAGGAACAAACGTAACCAGCATAAAAGAAAATGGCCAAAGCGCAATTCCCCATCACCTAGAAACGCGCGGATCCCCAAGGACGGGTCGGGTCAAGACGCCGGTCACCCAAGACAAAACGGCGTCGTTTTGAAGGTTCTTTAAATATCCCTTTTGGCTCAGAAAAATCATTTTGTCTGGGTTTAAAAAAGGGAGAGCCATGTAATATGCTCTATCCCTCAACCATGGTTCCGTAGAATCCGGTGGTGGCTCTGCCGTTCGTCGGCTACGGCTGCTGCCGTCTAAGGTTGCCGGGGTGACATGCAAATACACAGGTGAATTTGGCTTTTCTCCCTCAACATGAATCTCAAGTCAGTTTTACATAATGTAATCACTCATTTTTATCTGATCTGTAAATACATATTAGTATAATTATTAGTATACTAGTGTTACATGTATACATTGTATTATACTATGCTATATGTTTATTATGTACATAAGTGTTACTAATACATATATAAATGTGTGGTATGTATATTATAAACTATGTATGTATACGTATTAATAAGTAATACGGTGTATGTGTGTCACGCATGTATCTATATTTAGTACGAGCGTATTTGTTTAATGTGTGTAGATGTTATGTTAATGATTATATGTACGTATGCTAGTATGTTATATTAATTAATGTTTGCATAAGTATATACGTTTGTATTATCGTATGTGTATTGTTGTTATACTATTAATATTATTATTGGGCTAATGTATAAATGAAATCCAAAAATATATATATATTAAACCCAAACAAATAAATTGCCAGTCCAAGTCCAATTACAAGTCTAATACTATTACAAGGCCTGGTTGGCCCAAACCCAAACTCTATTTAATTACAATTATTGTGTGCAGGTGACTATGGGCCGTTGGATCAAGATCTGACCCAACGGCCACGATCCAGCTAAGACAAAATATCTTCCAGCCGCGTGCACTAAACGTCTGGACCGTTCGAATGCCACGCGCAGACTCTTTGATATCCCACGCGTGCGTGAGCCCCACGCACTCTGACCCTTCGACTGCTGAGCCACACGTGTCACGATCTGGAGCCGTTTCACCGATCGAGGCTTCATCTGCGCCATTCATCCCTCAAGCCAGCCCGACCGTTAGATCAGATCTGATCTAACGGCCGAGAACACCGCCCAAGGCGTAACCCCACACCGCCACCATGCTGCACCATGCCGATCTTCAACCACCGAGCTCAGACATGTCAAAACACAAGAAATATGTCAGTTATCAGTCCAGATATGAAAAAGAAGCAAATATTATATTACTTGTACCAAACCAAAGACAGGCATATATGTACGAAACAAATATTTTGTAACAACAAGTGGTAATCGAACAAGAAAAGCTGTAATCGAAAGAAAAAGTACAAAAGTCTTCAGTGGTAAATACTCTTCTTTTTCTTTTTTGCATGCATACACGTAAAGATACGAGTAAAAAAAAAAGATAAAGTTGAGATTCATTACCATCGCCGCCGGTGGATCTCGCCACCAAAGTGATAAGCCTTTTTCGCTTTCCCAAGCCGAACATGGTGAACTGAAAGGAGTGGGAGACCCCTTTTTGGTTTCGTTTTGGGTTGAAAAAAATGGGTTTTTATGTTTCGTATTTTTTAGATCTAGGGCAAATGGAGGCTTTTTCTCTGAATCCAACCTCGGATTCGTGTCAAGGGTAAAGGAAGGGTTATTTTGGTGTATTATTTGGGGTTCGCCGGCGCCGGCCAGCGGTGGCCGATGGCGGAGAATACGGCGGCCGACCGCCGGATTCTGGGTTTATAGGATGAGTTTGAGAGAAAATGAAGAACGAAAGATGTTATATAATTGAAAAAATGAACAAATGGCCGAAAATTTGGTTCCGGCCTAAAAATGGGGTTTTTATAGCTGTTATTATTTCGTGAAATGGGGAAATTACGTAATAAATCCCCCCGCGTTTTTGATATTTTCACTTCTATCTCGCCGAATGGTATATTTACAACTCTGGTCCCCCTTGTATTTCAAAATCTTGCAATCGTTTTTGATATTTTCACTTCTATCTCGCCGCATGGTATATTTACAACTCTGGTCCCCCTTGTATTTCAAAATCTTGCAATCCAGCCCCTAAATTACACCGAATCAGTTTTTAAATGGTAAAATTACCCCTTTAACCATCCCGCGTTTTTAAATTTTTCATTTCGGGTCTGCCCCTTGGTCTAATTACAGTTTTGATCCTTTCAGATTTTGTCTATTTTTCATTTTCGTCCTTAAATTACATATTATTGTCCTTTAATTTCTGCCACTGACTTTTATTTCTTTTCATTTTAGTCCTATTTCTATGTAAATATTCATGTTCGTATTATAATCGTATATGTTAATGTAGTCTTTTGTCTTATTATATATCCCTCGTATATGCCTTGTATTTTTATGTTTACATGTATATGTGTGTTAAGTTTATAATGATTATGTATCTTTTTGTTCGGTTATTCGTATTAAGCATGTTATGTTCTAGTTGACTCGTACACGGTATGTTTTGTATTTTTGTATGTGTGTATGTTCTCTTGGCTTTTTAGGTTACATGTTAATATATTTTCTTTTTATATATAATATATTGTTCTATATATGTTGAAATTGTTTTATTTCTAATATGTATGTCTCCTCGAAGTATATGCTTTTGTCCATACATATATTTATTCGTGCCTTGTTATTGTGACATGTTAAATTTGTTTTTATCTACTATTAAGCTTGATATGTATATGTGTGTTTTAATTACGTATTTTATTTATGTTAGATGTGTTTTTATTTATGAGTTAGATTAATATTTAGGTATGTATGTTTTAGATTAATATTTTATTAGATTAGTATTCTGTTATGTGAATATTTATTGTATTTAAGTTATTTGCCATGTTTGATATTTTGCCTACTAAGATTGCATATCGAGATATAAATTGTCAATGCGGTGCCCTTTTATCCGAGCGTAAACGGGGCCAGTATCAGGCGTAGTGATAGTGGTTGGGCGTTTACTCTCGGATAACGGGCCTCTTAAAATTTATTTGCAATTATAACCGAATTTTAAACTAATCGTCACTTTAATCCGGAAAATCTAATATTAATAAAGCGGTAATTATTAAAGTACCAATTTTGGGCGGTGTGGGGGCGCTAATCCTTCCCCATCCGTAACCGACTCCCGAACCCAATAATTTTTAAATCTCTGGTTTTATGGTGTCCGGGCTACCTAAGTGGCCGGTGGTGACTCCAATTTTTAATAAAATACGATATTTTCAAAACCCCACGGAATAAATATTTTAATACCCGAAAAATCACAAACAACTTCGAAAAACCACGCTTTTTAGTGATAAGAAAAAGACATCGCTACAGATGGCGACTCCGCTGGGGACAAATTTTTGTTTTTCAAAAACAAATGAGGGTCAAGCTTTTAAAATAATTACCGCTTTATTAATATTAGAAATTCTGGGTTAAAGTGACTATTAAATTAACATTCGGTTATAATTGCGCGTTTATTTTAACGCATTTAAAATATGGCATATAAACCCATTTTTTTAAGTGGAGGGAAAACGCTAATGCTTTCATGGAGATATCGTTCTCCCGTATGGGCCTAGCAAGTACCTTCGGGGCTCGAGTACCTTATGCTTTCGTAAGGATATCGTTCCTTCGTACGGGCATAAGCGAATGGGTCCCCCTGAATTGAACCCGGTTGAAAGGAGCCTATAATGGGTGATGATCGGGGGCCTTGCTACTCTTAGTAGAGGACAGCGAGTACAATTCGGGTACCTCCTAGAACCAAGACTGCATGTAGAGAATACATAGAAACCTACCCTGTTAGAGCCATGCGGATAGCCTAGGTGTCTTAGATGGAATGTAAATAGGATTGCCTTGTTTGCTTATCGCATTTAATTTGCCCTTTTATTACATACTTATCATTTTTGTCCGGTACTGACTTGTTTTCTTTTTGCTTTGTTTTTGCATTACATTGCATTCGCATTACAGTGGGCATTGATTCCCGAGTGATTTCTCCCATAATAGAAGATTGTTCATGATGGACCAAAGGTTCTTTGACCTGAAGGAAGGGGGTCCAATTCCAGAGTTCCATCCCGAGACTAGACCAGGGACAGCCGAAGAAGAATCATTAAAGGACTCCAGAACAGTTTCGGTAAGCAGTGTCAATTCTAGGGACAAACAAGATGAAATACAAGAACTAAAGAAGCAGATATCCGAGATGATAGACCAGATGAATGCTATGATGAAAGGCAAGCAGCATGTCGAACTCAGAAAAGATTCGATCGAAGAGCAGAAGGTGGAACAGAATGGTCAGAATGTCGAAACATACAACACCGTTAAATATGACAAATCGAATCCCTTTGTGATCAATCTCAAGAAGCAGACAAGTAGCATATCTGGGGTAGATACCCAGGGAACAGAGGCAAAACCAAGGGAAGTTCAAGAATCTAATGACATCAAAAGGCATTATCCTATGCCCATGAGATACACCGAGTTACTTCCGTTGCTTGTCGAAAGGAGCCTTATCATACCAGTGAAGTCTGTACCAAGAAAACCTCCTTATCCGAAGGATTACAACAGTCGTGTCTGGTGCGGCTACCACATAGGCGATTTGAGTCATCACACTGAAAATTGTAGGGCCCTGAAGGACAGAGTTCGAGATCTTATCAGAATGGGAATTTTGGGTTTCGAAGACGGACAACCCCGATTCTTCAGCCAGCCAGCCGTTGCCCGAGGGGCAAAGTCGAATGAGGGACAATACCCAGCCCAAGGTTTGGGTAACACAGAAGTGGGTCACTCAAGCGGGATAAAGTTAGGAGTCAAGAATAAAAGCGTCTCAGAAGATGAACTTGCACGCAAGCGCGGCCAGCTCGAGCATGAGAGGCACAATCTGAGCATGAAATTAAAGAATGTACAAGATAAATACCAGAAGCTGCACTTTGAATTCAAGAGTTTCGGTCTGGGTGACACCGCGGAAGAGTGGGTCAATGGTATGATTCAGCTGAGGAACGGTTCAGAACGCTGGAAGCAGAAATGCAAGAATAGTAAGAATAAAGTCATATCATTATCACAGAAGCTGGAAGAAGCTGAAGGCCAACGCGACATTCTCCAAAATGAGTTGGAAAGCAGTCTGGCCATGGAAGATATCCTAAAATCATGTCTGCAGCAGGAAAGGAATGAATCACAAGCCTTTCAAATGGAAAACGCAACACTCAAAGAACAGATAGCGAGGCTCGAGACTGCTTTACGTACCAGTGAGATCCGTACTGGGGCAATGACTGTTAAGCTACAAAAGGCCGAGCAAACAATACGGGAGAAAGACCGGGACATGAAGATGGTTACGACTCAAGCCTGACAAGTAGCTCAACAGGTAGCAGATCTAGCCGATGCAACAGCACCAATAAGCCAGAATATGGATCCAGCATTGGACCGCGAATGAAAGCTGACGGGACTGTTGAATGAGGTCAAGATATTAGGTGCCAGGGCTCACCGCTATCTGTAAAACCCTAATACCAGATGTAATGAAACCTTTTGGTCTGAATGAAAAATGTCCTATAGGGACAAATCACTTGCGGAATCGATGCTTTATTGCATTCATGCATTGCATTTGCATCACGTCCTGTGCATTGTTTAATAATTTTATCACCGTATGACACTTCATCATTTAATACTTGGGGTTCGATGCCAGTGGGAATTAATCGAAAAATGGAACGAATTGAAGAGTCGAGGCTTGACCAGTTAGAAGGAAAAATCGAGAAAGAGCTTAAGAAGAAAGAGAAGATAAATGTTTTCAATACGAGGGACCAGCTGCCCAAAGATTCACTTAACCATGTTCTGTAGAAAAATGGAAGGATACATGAAGAATTATTGATGCACCACTTCCATGATAGCCTGACGGGACCCGCAGCAGTGTGGTATAACCATTTGAACAGAGACCAAGTTAGGTCATGGGGTGACCTCGCTAATGCTTTCTTGAGTCAATATAAATATGCTCTAGATTTAGCACCCTGTCGCCAGTTTCTTCAGAATGAGAAAATGAGGCCAAGTGAAAGCTTCAGGGAATATGCATTAAGGTGGCGATGTTTGGCGACCCAAGTCCAGCCTCCTATAGCAGAAGAAGAGTTGACTCCCTTGTTCCATGCAACGCTTCCCTCTTTTTTTCTTCGATGTGATGTTGGAAAAATTGAGAAACAGATTCGAAGATTTTATGACGATTGGAGAAAGGATAGAATACGCAGTCAAAGAAGGAAAATTGGGGTCTAAGTCTAAGGACCGAATCGAAGATAAGATAGATAAGGATGGAGAGGTAAATGAGTGTCGTCTCCAAGGTTCGCGTGGCCGTAAAAGAAGGAGACAGACTGACAAATCGGGGTTATCAAGGAAAATTCCTCGGACGAGCGCAAATTTGGAAGTGTTTGGAACATCTATCTCAGACATTTGGCCTCATCTGGTAGGGGGTCACTATCTTGTTCCTAGACCGATGAAAATTGCACCTGATCCGTATGCCCATAGTTTTGACTCGAGTAGCACATGCGAATTCCATATGGGGGCACCAGGGCATTCCACCAGAAGATGTAGACCTTTATTGGAGGAAATCAAGAAGCTGGTCAATGATGGAACCCTGACACAAGAGCTGATCAAGTAGTGGAAGACCAAGGATGAGGGGCAAGTCTACATAGTGCTAAAGAAGCCAGAGATGTCCCTACGTTAAAATACCTTCCTGAAGTAATACAAGGAATCAACTCTATGTGGCCCCCATGTGGCAAAGATCTTTTGTGATGGGGCATGTTTGTTGATTTTTATTTTCAATAAAGAACACATTTCGCTTAACATATAATGTTTTTTAAAGCACATAGATATTTTCTCGTCGTTGTAGGACACTGGATATCAATTGCAAGATGTGACATTAGATAGATGTCGTGACAACGATGATGTGTGATCTTCCCCACCGGACTCTGGTCAGCAAAGCGAGATTATTACTCTTTCGATGGTGTTCAAGGACAAAAAAGCTCTAAATGTCAACCATGTAGAGTTGCTTGAAATTGAAACTCTAGGCATAATCTTCTAGGTAGTAAAGAAATAAAAATAAGAATTAAAAAGGGGTGAATTGAAGAAAAAGAGAAGAAAGAAAAAGAACAAAATAAAAAATAAAGAATGAGAAAATAATAATAAAAAGTACTCCTATGTTCGAAACCTGGTAATAGGCTTGTTCGGATAAGAGTATGGAAATTTTGGGGCACTCCGCTGAAGCGATAGGGTGGAGATACATCATCCAATTCAAGAAACCGTAGCTTCATGAGTGATGGTAATATTTTCAAATCGTGACTATGCCGAGTAACTTGGGGCAGTGTTGTTTGCTCCATCGTTGTCCTCAAGACAAAGGACTGTGACGAATTGATTTCCTCAAATAATGATAAAAGCAAAAAAAAAGGAAAAATGATGAAAGATGAAAAAAAGAGAAAAAAAGAAAAGAAAGAAAATAGGCGATATCATAGGAAAAATTAAGACTCACACCACCCAGAACTCTATTCCTAGAGTAATATTTCTGCGCTCGAGTGGTTATACAAGCCTACCCTTTTTTAGGGCGGAGTAGATAATGAGAATTGAGAAAGAGTAGTACTCTGCAGCAACGCGGTAATCATGAGGATGAACCGAGTCACCAGGGAAGACTTCACATCTTTGAATTACCAAATGGTTGAATCTAAGCCACTCTTGCACATGATATCCAGAGCTCCTATGTTGTGTTTTCAAAACCTTGTATGTTAATCTAAATGATACCCTTCAGTGGAACACCAATCAGCAAATTGACAAGTTAAAGCAACGAAGATTTCCATGTATTACTTCAGGGGTAAGATCCAGAACACAAGGTTGCAGATACTATTGGATCCCCTAACCAGAAACGACCTCACAATGCATAAAATGAAGATGATGACAGAAGTATAGGTGTCAGATAGCTCAAGAACAAGAAGCGAATTCCAGCCACGATGCCTTGTTTGGTTCAAGAAAATGAAGGATGAAACATGACAAGAATGAGCTTACAAAGTGAGGGGACGGTAAAAAGTAAACAATGAGTCTCCAAAGAATTAAAGCACAGAGATCGATGAATGGTGCCCATCAAGAGGCAACAAGAAGATTGAGGTTAAGAAGCATTTCGCTCACCCCGATGACGAAATTAACAAATACTCAGAATGTTGGGTCAAAAGAACTGGAAGGTAGCCGAGCACGATCGAATGGGGCAATGTAGAACAGAAAGAATAGTAAGAATCTCTGCACACGCATGATATAGTGTTTGTTGGTGAAGCAGGCAGAGACCCCGAAGAAGAAAGGCGGGTGCTCGTGCAAAAGAACAAGAGCGAGTGCTCATTGAACAAAATTTGACGGAAATGAAGATCAAAACTTAGCATACCGCAAAAGGAAAGGAAATAGAGAAATCCGAAGAATGACTTTTCAGGATATAAGATTTTAAAACAAGACTAACAATAAAAAAGAAAAGAGAGTGAGAGAAAATAAGGATAAAAAAGGAGAAAAAAAAACAAGGAAAAAGAAAAGGAGGAGAAAGAAAGCACGACATTGCATGCATCATATAGATAGGGGCATGTCAATTTTGCTTGTTCCTAAACAGGTATTTGAAGAATTATCGAAGAATTTACCAAAGTCCCGAAAGAACGACAACCATAGTGGCGTGAGACCCAGATGTTAAATCCTTCGGGTCATCGGTACGTCCTTCGGGCACGATGTTAAGTCCTTCGGGCCACCAGTAAGTCTTTCGAGCGTGGTGATAAGTCCTTCGGGCCATCAGTAAGTCCTTCGGGCATGATGCGGCAGCATAGCAGCGTGAGTCCCCAAAGAACGGCAGCCATAGCGGCGTGAGACCCAGATGGTAAATCCTTCAGGTCATCGGTAAGTCATTCGGGCACGATGTTAAGTCCTTCGGGCCACAAATAAGTCTTTCGAGCGTGGTGATAAGTCCTTCGGGCCATCAGTAAGTCTTTCGGGCATGATGCGGCAGCATGAATAGCGTGAGTCCCAAAAAGAACGACAGCCATAGCGGCGTGAGATCCAGATGTTAAATCCTTCGGGTCATCGGTAAGTCCTTCGGGCATGATGTTAAGTCCTTCGGGCCACCAATAAGTCTTTCGAGTGTGGTGATAAGTCCTTCAGGCCATCAGTAAGTCCTTCGGGCATGATGCGACAGCATAGCGGCGTGAGTCCCGAAAGAACGACAGCCATAGCGGCGTGAGACTCAGATGGTAAATCCTTCGGGTCATCGGTAAGTCCTTCGGGCATGATGTTAAGTCCTTCTGGCCACCAATAAGTCTTTCGAGCGTGGTAATAAGTCCTTCGGGCCATCAGTAAGTCCTTCGGGCATGATGCGGCAGCATAGCGACGTGAGTCCCGAAAGAACGGTAGCCATAGCGGCGTGAGACCTAGATGGTAAATCCTTCGGGTCATCGGTAAATCCTTCGGGCACGATGTTAAGTCCTTCGGGCAACCAATAAGTCTTTCGAGCGTGGTGATAAGTCCTTTGAGCCATCAGTAAGTCTTTCGGGCATGATGCGGCAGCATAGCGGCGTGAGTCCTGAAAGAACGGCAGCCATAGCGGCGTGAGAACCATATGTTAAATCCTTTGGGTCATCGGTAAGTCATTCGGGCACGATGTTAAGTCCTTCGGGCCACAAATAAGTCTTTCGAGCGTGGTGATAAGTCCTTCGGGCCATCAGTAAGTCTTTCGGGCATGATGCGGCAGCATGAATAGCGTGAGTCTCAAAAAGAACGACAGCCATAACGGCGTGAGATCCAGATGTTAAATCCTTCGGGTCATCGGTAAGTCCTTCGAGCATGATGTTAAGTCCTTCGGGCCACCAATAAGTCTTTCGAGCGTGGTGATAAGTCCTTCGGGCCATTAGTAAGTCCTTCGGGCATGATGCGGCAGCATAGCGGTGTGAGTCCCGAAAGAACGACAGCCACAGCGGCATGAGATCTAGATGTTAAATCCTTCGGGTTATCGGTAAGTCCTTCGAGCATGATGTTAAGTCATTCAGGCCACCAATAAGTCTTTCGAGCGTGGTGATAAGTCCTTCGGGCCATCAGTAAGTCCTTCGGGCATGATACGGCAGCATAGCGGCGTGAGTCCCGAAAGAACGACAGCCATAGCGGCGTGAGATCCAGATATTAAATCATTCGGGTCATCGGTCAGTCCTTCGGGCACGATGTTAATTCCTTCGGGCCACCAGTAAGTCTTTCGAGCATGATGATAAGTCTTTCGGGCCATCAGTAAGTCCTTCGGGCATGATGCGGCAGCATAGCGGCGTGAGTCCCAAAAGAACGACAGCCATAGCGGCGTGAGACCCAGATGTTAAATCCTTCGAGTCATCGGTAAGTCCTTCGGGCACGATGTTAAGTCCTTCGGGCCACTAGTAAGTCTTTCGAGCATGATGATAAGTCTTTCGGGCCATCAGTAAGTCCTTCGGGCATGATACAGCAGCATAGCGGCGTGAGTCCCGAAAGAACGACAGCCATAGCGGTGTGAGATCCAGATGTTAAATCCTTCGGGTCATCGGTAAGTCCTTCGGGCACGATGTTAAGTCCTTCGAGCCACCAATAAGTCTTTCGAGCATGATGATAAGTCCTCCGGGCTATCAGTAAGTCCTTCGGGCATGATGCGGCAGCATAGCGACGTGAATCCCGAAAGAACGGCAGCCATAGCGGCGTGAGACCTAGATGTTAAATCCTTCGGGTCATCGGTAAGTCCTTCGGGCACGATGTTAAGTCCTTCGGGCCATCAGTAAGTCTTTCGAGCATGATGATAAGTCCTTTGGGCATGATGCGGCAGCCTCAGTAGCGTAGGCCCAAAAATGGCAACAGCCTCGTTAAAAAAAAGCCTACGCTTTCAATCCCCAGTGAAAGGTTCCATAGAAGGAGAACCCTAAATCCATAATCTCAAAAAGAACCAAAGGTGAAGAGTTCTATATAGGAAGGACTCCAAGCTTTACTATCTCTAAGTGAAAAGTTCTATGTAGGAGGAACTCATAACTCGAGGCTTCAGAGTGAAGGGTTCTATATAGGAAGAGCCTGTAGCTCCAAGATCGGAAGGTGACAAAGCTCTATATAGGAAGAACTTACGAGCCTGAAGATTCAATTAAGGAAGAGCGGAGAGTTCCAAAAGAACTCGTGTTTCCAAAGCTACAAACAGGGAAGTCTGATAAAAATGAGTGCTTATGAAATCTTTGCTTTGTTCCCATTCCATGAGAACAAGCAAAGAGGGGCAACTGTAATCACTCATTTTTATCTGATCTGTAAATACATATTAGTATAATTATTAGTATACTAGTGTTACATGTATACATTGTATTATACTATGCTATATGTTTATTATGTGCATAAGTGTTACTAATATATATATAAATGTGTGGTATGTATATTATAAACTATGTATGTATACGTATTAATAAGTAATACGGTGTATGTGTGTCGCGCATGTATCTATATTTAGTACGAGTGTATTTGTTTAATGTGTGTAGATGTTATGTTAATGATTATATGTACGTATGCTAGCATGTTATATTAATTAATGTTTGCATAAGTATATACGTTTGTATTATCGTATGTGTATTGTTGTTATACTATTAATATTATTATTGGGCTAATGTATAAATGAAATCCAAAAATATATATATATTAAACCCAAACAAATAAATTGCCAGTCCAAGTCCAATTACAAGTCTAATACTATTACAAGGCCCGGTTGGCCCAAACCCAAACTCTATTTAATTACAATTATTGTGTGCAGGTGACTATGGGCCGTTGGATCAAGATCTGATCCAACGGCCACGATCCAGCCAAGACAAAATATCTGTTAGCCGCTTGCACTACACGTCTGGACCGTTCGAATGCCACGCGCGCGTGTGGTCCACGCGCAGACTCTTTGATATCCCACGCGTGCGTGAGCCCCACGCGCTCTGACCCCTCGACTGCTGAGCCACACGTGTCACGATCTGGAGCTGTTTCACCGATCGAGACTTCATCTGGGTCGTTCGTCCCTCAAGCCAGCCCGACCGTTAGATCAGATCTGATCTAACGGCCGAGAACACCTCTGGCCGAAGGCAGAACCCCCACACCGCCACCATGCTGCACCATGCCGATCTTCAACCATCGCGCTCAGACATGTCAAAACACAAGAAATATGTCAGTTATCAATCCAGATCTGAAAAGGAAGCAAATATTATATCACTTGTACGAAACCAAAGACAGGCATATATGTACGAAACAAATATTTTGTAACAACAAGTGGTAATCGAACAAGAAAAGTTGTAATCGAAAGAAAAAGTACAAAAGTCTTCAGTGGTAAATAATCTTCTTTTTCTTTTTTTGCATGCATACACAGAAAGATACGTAGTAAATAAAAAAAAGAGAAAGTTGAGAGTCATTACCATCGTCGTCGGTGGATCTCCCCTCACCAGTGATAAGCCTTTTCGGCTTTCCCAAGCCGAACATGGTGAACTGAAAGGAGTGGGAAACCCCTTTTTGGTTTCGTTTTGGGTTGAAAAAAAATGGGTTTTTATGTTTCGTATTTTTTAGATCTAGGGCAAATGGAGGCTTTTTCTCTGAATCCAACCTCGGATTCGTGTCGAGGGTAAAGGAAGGGTCATTTTGGTGTATTATTTGGGGGTCACCGGCGCCGGCTAACGGCAGCCGACGGTGGAGAATACGGTGGCCAGCCGCCGGATTCTGGGTTTATAGGATGAGTTTGAGAGAAAATGAAGAACGAAAGATGTTATAAAATTGAAAAAATGAACAAATGGCCGAAAATTTGGTTCCGGCCTAAAAAGGGGGTTTATAGCTGTTATTATTTCGTGAAATGGGGAAATTACGTAATAAATCCCCCCGCGTTTTTGATATTTTCACTTCTATCTCGCCGCATGGTATATTTACAACTCTAGTCCCCCTTGTATTTCAAAATCTTGCAATCCAGTCCCTAAATTATACCGAATCAGTTTTTAAATGGTAAAATTACCCCTTTAACCATCCCGCGTTTTTGAACTTTTCATTTCGGGTCTGCCCCTTGGTCTAATTACAGTTTTGATCCTTTCAGATTATGTCTATTTTGCATTTTCGTCCTTAAATTACATATTATTGTCCTTTAATTTCTGCCACTGACTTTTATTTCTTTTCATTTCAGTCCTGTTTCTATGTAAATATTCATGTTCGTATTATAATCGTATATGTTAATGTAGTCTTTTGTCTTATTATATATCCCTCGTATATGCCTTGTATTTTTATGTTTACATGTATATGTGTGTTAAGTTTATAATGATTATGTATCTTTTTGTTCGGTTATTTGTATTAAGCATGTTATGTTCTAGTTGACTCGTACACGGTATGTTTTGAATTTTTGTATGTGTGTATGTTCTATTGGCTTTTTAGGTTACATGTTAATATATTTTCTTTTTATATATAATATATTGTTCTATATATGTTGAAATGTGTTTTATTTCTAATATGTATGTCTCCTCGAAGTATATGCTTTTGTCCATACATATATTTATTCGTGCCTTGTTATTGTGACATGTTAAATTTGTTTTTATCTACTATTAAGCTTGATATGTATATGTGTGTTTTAATTACGTATTTTATTTATGTTAGATGTGTTTTTATTTATGAGTTAGATTAATATTTATGTATGTATATTTTAGATTAATATTTTATTAGATTAGTATTCTGTTATGTGAATATTTATTGTATTTAAGTTATTTGCCATGTTTGATATTTTGCCTACTAAGATTGCATATCGAGATATAAATTGTCAATGCGGTGCCCTTTTATCCGAGCGTAAACGGGGCCAGTATCAGGCGTAGTGATAGTGGTTGGGCGTTTACTCTCGGATAACGGACCCCTTAAAATTTATTCGCAATTATAACCGAATTTTAAACTAATCGTCACTTTAATCTGGAAAATCTAATATTAATAAAGCGGTAATTATTAAAGTACCAATTTTGGGCGGTGTGGGGGTGTTAATCCTTCCCCATCCGTAACCGACTCCCGAACCCAATAATTTTTAAATCTCTGGTTTTATGGTGTCCGGCCTACCTAAGTGGCCGGTGGCGACTCAAACTTTTAATAAAATACGATATTTTCAAAACCCCACAGAATAAATATTTTAATACCCGAAAAATCACAAACAACTTCGAAAAACCACGCTTTTTAGCAATAAGAAAAAGACATCGCTACACGTAAAAATTTCCCTTTTTTCTAGATCTATATATTTTTTACCCCCTCGATCTTACTTCGAAACCGTTTTTCCGAACCAGGATGAATCTTGAGATTTATCCTTATTTCTTGAACCAGAAAAGGCTTTTTTACATTGTTCGAACCCTAAGCTTCTTCCCCCTTTTTTTACAGTCGAACTGAGTAGAACTTCTAATCTCCTCTATTTTTTGATTCGAAATCTCTAAAATTTTTCTTTTTTTATTATCTTTCGGGAACTTCCCCAAAACCCCTCGATTACATCGTTGTTTTGGGTTTATATAACCCAAAATATATATATAAAATATTACGGTTCTAATTATGTTTTTTTGTTTCTTTTTCAGGCGGTGGGGCGGTGTCACAGAGCGGCAGCAGAGAAGGCGGTGGCCCCCGCGAGTGGCCACTATTGGCCATTAGAGGGGTGCGGCAGCAGAGGAGATAAGGTTTAGTTTAGGTTATTTAGGATTTAATTTTTAGGGTAAAGGGTAGTTATGTAATTAGGGTATTAAAGGATATTTTTGTAAATGAGTTTATTTGGGTTATAATATGGGTTTAGATATGAATTTGGTTGAATCTAAAAATGGGTTAATAGTGGGTTTATTTTAATTGGGCTCAAGTCCGGACTAAAATGGGTACTACAGTAGTAATGTTGGAGAAGCTTTTCTAGCTTTTTATGTTCCCATTCCATATAGCTTGAATGCCTCCCCAAGAATGGAACTAATGTTCTGCTTTTTGAAACTAATATTTATTTTTTCACATCATGGTCCATGCACTGATATTTTTATCAGTTCGGGTCAGGAAGCATCTTAATATTATAGGCTGTGCTCATTAAAATTCTCTCAGTATAAAACACTATCACAATCCTACTATTTGTTCTTGCAGTCATTGATTTCTAAAGCTGATACTAGAGTAAAGGAGCTGAGACAGTCAATTGACAGACTTAAGGCTGAAAGTGAGAAGTTGGAGGTAACATTTTCCCCATTTGATCATACAAGTATTCTCGTATCATGTGACTGTTGTTTCATGCTTTAATTATGTTGGACATCTGTTCGTGTACAGTGTCTAGCTACAAGTTTATTGCTTAGCACATTTGCTCCCTCTTTTGGTTTTGTTCTTTAGGCTATTCTTGGTGATATAAAATTTTAGGTTTTCTATTTTTATTTTTTCTGATGTCTACAAACAGGCTGTTTCCAAAAGTTAGGATTTTGAACTTTTAAGCAAACGTTGGCTTCCTCTGGTTTCTGCTGGTTTTTAAATAGCATGCTTTTCCCTGCTTATTGGATAATGAAATACACTTTTCCAAAAAAAACTACGCACGTGTGGTCGTTAATGGAAGAGAACTTTTACTCTTGGTTTCTGCAGATTCAAGAATTCTTCTGTGTTAAGCACATAAGTAATAACCTTTTCCCCTTTATTTAATAATAATCGGAAGGTAAGAATGAAATGTTGACGAAAACAGACATTTCACCATCCCCAAAGGTATACTTGAGCTGTTTTAATTAGTGCTTTGGGTTGTGTGTACAATGGAATTTGTAATCCCCGGGAATGTAAAAATATTTAAATTGCCGAACTGACTTCTCAAACAGCTTTTATCCAATGAAGTGTTCATCCGGTGATGTCTCTAGCCTACTTCAAATGTTTCTTTTTCTGAATAGACATACTGGAAGTACATTGACATCTAGTTCGTAGACGATAAAATTTTAACGTTATATTAGATTATCACTAGAAACTGCTTGTTAATTGGAAATCATAGATTTTTTGATCAAGGATTTGTGAAATGTATTTCAAGTAGGTGATGTTTCCAGCGGTGTGTATCAGTAGCTGAAGAAGAGCTGATCCGTGGCAGGACAAAACTCAGGTTTGTAATTTCAAAGGAAATGCAGTGGAATGCTAACTTCTGCTTCTTGAAGCTAATTTTTCCCATTGGAACATGTTCAATTTTGTTTCAGGCAAGCAGATCCGAAGTGTAATTCAATCAGCTTATAAGATTGAAAGACAAGCAGCAGGTATTCAAGTACTTTCCTTCAATTAGGTTCATTGAATTATTTTCAGCATTTATGTGGCCGACAAGCTGAGAAAACTCCATTTATGTATTGCATCGGGATTAAAAGATACCCTCGGGGGACTTCCAAGCAGAGAAGCATCTCAAATTTAGATCGCAGGTAAGCTTTCTGAATATTAATAAATGGACTTGGTTTTTGAAGATATTTATTGATTGTGATATAATGGAATTCATAGACCAAAAACACGGAAGACCGGAAGTTATTGCTTGTAATCATTCATGTGCAGGTTTCTCAAGCAAAGCGAGAACGGAATGTGTTGGCAAAGGAGGTTTCAAAAATTAGTAATCATGGAATTGCAGTTTGAGGAATCCCTTGTCCGTGTGTTTTCATCATTAAACACATAAGATGTTGGTGAATACATTTTTGCAGGAGGATCAATCACTATATTAAATTTTTAATTGGAGCCTGGTGATTGCAATTGTGATGTTTGCATACATGTATAAAACAAACAAACTTCCGGCATGAGTTTTAGTTTTCCATTTCTCAAGGATTGGCATGGAGGCCTTTAATTTGGTCGAATGTTCCGGTGGTGGTATATTTTGGTGTATCGTCTTGAGTTTATCTATACTTTAAGGGTAAAATTTCGATACACAGCTGTGTAATTTTACACAAGCCTTTGTATTTACACTATAAAATTTAAATCTTAAATTATTAACTTTAACCTTAAAAAATTAAATCTCACACCCTAAACCTTAAATTCTAATCACTAATCTTAAATTTTAAATTTTACAACCTAAATCCATAAATCTTAAACCCTAACCCTTAAAACTAAAAGGCACGTGTAAATTAAAGTTTACACGGTTTGTGTATCAAAGTTTTTCTATACTTTAATGTCTAATATCTTAATAAAATATATAGTAATATGCATGGGATTATATTTGATGGAATATATTTATATTTAAATATAAATGGCTCGGGGATATAGGAGATCCTGAACTTGAAAAATAATTTTGCTCCCACTCTTTTAACCAATAAAAAATTAGAGAAATTATATAGCTTATCACATCAATTATGGTCATAATCAATGAAAACTATCAAATTCACTATTTTTTTCTTGTCATTAACTCACATAATAATTTTTAAAATTTTATTTTTTTCAATTGACGTAACAAAAATAGTGAAGATTTATTGGTTGAAAAATGAAGAAAGAAAAATAGTGAAATATATAATTTTTATTGGTTAAAACTATGAATAATGCGTTGAGATGGACTTATAATATAATTTTTCCTTTGATAGTTGTTTTCGTCCAATGCAATTGACGAGGCATGGGGTAGAAGCCAAAATATTTTCTACATGTGGCAGTCTATGTGATTGTTGACGTGTAAAAACAGATGAAATGGCGAATGAGAGAAACTGTGGAGTTATAAATCAATTTATTAAACAAATTAATATAATCAAATACAATTTAATTATAATGTAATATTTTAGCTCAATTTTAACTTCGGATAAAATCACTTATTCTTGCTTACTAGACTATTCGAGCTTAAAACGTCTAAAAATGAGCAATTACATTTGGCCGGTTGGCTAAATTGCTCATCTTTATTCCTTCATATTCTTATAGGTAATGGGTTCTAGACCCACTAGGAATACCCCTTCCTTTTCCCTAGAGTCTCCCATTTCCCTCCCCTCTAGGTAAGATTAAGATTAGAACTAGAATTTGTCCAAAAAAAAAACGTCGAAGAAAAACATCTACCTTTATCATTAGACCACCAAATAAACTCGGTTAAAGAATTATTTTTATTTAAGAAAAATGGGTGTTTTTAATAAAAAAAATCACTTTAGAGTGATCTAAACAATAATTTGGACATGTAAAAACCCAAAATTTAATGCTCAAAACCACATGGAGTCTACACATCAAATGGAGCTACAGACGAGAACAATGTCTCAACAAATCTGAACAGATAATGAATCAACAAAATGCATGAGACCATAAGCATATTTCTATCTCTGTATGTACAATTTTTCATACATTTAAATGTTTTTTTCTTTATATATAAAGGACTTAAACATAGAGTCTAGAGTATAAAAATACAATCTTCGTATGGAGTGTAAATGTGGAGGTTGGAAGTAGCTCACCCAAATCAATTTGGATGGTGGGTAATTTCACCCACCAAAAGGAAGCTACTTTTTTTGTACCAAAAACTGCACCTTTAAGATTCTCTAATAATTTTCTGTAAATCCCCCCCCCAAATGAACCGGCAAGAAGAGCGGCTGTTGCACTCTTGAACCATGGCCACCCCCTCAATTCTACTTTAACAAAATGGGGTTTCTCTTTTTCCTCCACAATAATTAATAACATCAAACTTGGACAAAGTTTAGGTTCAACTTTTTCTCTATTGTTGGGTTGGCGAAAAGGGGAGAAAAGACTGCAGCATATGTGTTGTTGGATTTGTTTTGAATAATCAAGTACTAGTTGTAGCACTTGGTGTTAGAATCCATCTACTATTACTATAAAATGGACTGCTGATCTCAGATTCAGATCCAGGGCAATGGGATCAGTCTTTTCGGGAATTATAATGTATCCAGATGAGTGGTCTAGATTGGGGTTAAACTGACACTTGAAAGCAGCTTATTCCATATTGAAAGAACAGCCAAAACTAGTGATATCCATTTCATATTGCATAGAAACAGTCGGGTCTGTACTTTCATAGCATAAAAACAATTGCGTCTTTTATCGTTACAGTATTATGATTAAGCATTGGTTAACAAATGAGGGAGAATTTAGGGATAGGCACGGGTCGGGTCTGTACTTTCATATTTCATATTACTAGCCATGACAACTTTCTGTTTAATTACTAGAACATGTTGCGATAACCTATGATGAGTTAATTGACACGGCATTTAGTTGAAAGAACTTTAGACTTTAGTATTGACACAAAATTAACTTGGAAATTTGCTATGATGCCTTTAGTACTTAAATTGTTATGACTTGTCGATCTTAAGAAACCCAATAAACGTTAGGCTATTAAAAATGAAAAAAAAACAATGAAAAAATGAGAAAAAAAATTCTAGATGTGCCTATTTGACTCTAGCCGAAAAAAATAACGTGAAAACAATTGCTAAAGGTGTCCATCTGGCTCTAGCCGGAAAAAAGAAAGAGAAATTGCTAGAGGTACCTAACTGGCTCTAGCTGAATAAATTGCCTCAGTAATATGTATGTTATAATAAAATTGAGTTTTGCTTGGAAACCTATTGATTGACTTGTACACAACTCTGCACACACACTTGCACCAGCATTGTAGTTTATTTTTGAGTGACTTTCCTTGTTTTTTGAGGGTCGAAAGGTAATTGATTCTTTACTGCCACGGTTCTGAGGATTGAATTTAGGTTCGAAACATATTATTTGGTAAATGTCTTAGCAGGTAACTGTCGTTAGTTATTTGCATTTCTTGAGGACAAGTAATAGTTCGAGTTTGGGGACGTGAGAAGTGTTGAAAAGTAGTATATTTTGTACCCTTTACTTCAATTATTGTTTAGACATAGGCCCATTTAGTTGCAGTTTTAGTTGTTCATGCATAAATTCATAGTTCTTCCATTTATTGGGCTTGTTTTTGCATTTTTACTATTTTATGGAGAAATCGTTGTTATTTTTGTTCTTTTTGCGCAAGAATGAATTGTCGAACCAGTTGTCGAGCGATTGACATGTCAAGTCAGAGATAATGTAACACCCTCAACGAATATTCAATAATTAAATACACGTTGAAGATGTTATTTAAATATTTAACTGATTTTTTGACTTGTAATTTTTTTTAAAAACAAGTTTAGCAAAATATCTTTTCTTCGGGTTTCATTGAATTATAAACATGTCTAGTAACACCTAGTTTCAACCCTGAATTGATTAAATAAATATTTAAAATAGTTATTAGCTTGAAAATAAAAACCAGGATATAAATTATATGTGCTACCTAGACTTTTTCCTTAATTTAAAATTTCTACCCGATTAGTACAAATTACATAATATTTACACCATATCTTATTGCTATGAGTTCAAAACCATACCAATTCCTTCATGATAGTTAGATTACAGGCCCAATGAAAATAAGTGAACTAACTTATAAGTCCATTAGTATAAAACAACTGCATATTCAAAATACGAGTACATGCCCAACTAGTCTAGGATGTAAATGTACATACTGTTGCTTATAATCGGTAACTTGATTCCAAAAGTGTAGCTCCTCCTTTGGTACTATTAGCCCGATCAACCTACGTGTAATACGAATCACACGCTAAGTATAACTTAGTGAGGCATACTTGTAACACTATGAACATTCATCATAAATATCATAATCTTTGTAAAAATTGCAAGTATAACAATATAAACCCAGTTCATGAATATCACAATCCCTGTAAAAATAACATACCATGTTTTATGTAATGTATAACATTTCATCATTTATCATAGTAAATGAGAAACTAACTTATTTCAGTGAATCGTGCTTGCATGTACATATGTTCAAAGCCATAATATCAATCTTACATTACTAGTAATTAATATAATTGACATACTGGCCTATTTCCTTGCTTAAAAGCATTTCCTGGTTTATTGCCCAAAGTACAAATTCATGTGATGCTATGGTACGCGAGTCATCACGACACCGTAGTGTCTTCGACGCCTTAGCGTCTGCATCGCCGTAGCGACTAAGATGAGTACGTACTCGAGGATGCCCTTTGCTTCTCATCCTAGCACATTTTGTGCCTTTTAACACCGTAGTGTTTGAACTAACTCCGCAGAGTCTTTCCTGACTCCGTAGAGTCTTTTTCTGCACCGTAGTGCTTTGACGCAGCTGCTAGGACTCTATGGATATCCAACTATACCAAGACTTTCACACTAGTACTCGGGCATAACAACATAATATTTGCATATTCCATATTCAATCCATAATTCAATATCCAATTCACAATACTATCATCCATAATTTGATAATGGGCAGTTCATACCCAAAAATCTAAAATCTGATTTATCTTAGATAAATCATCATGCCATGTCCATGTATTTCATTTGCCAGTTAATTTTCATGACATTTACACAATTTAATCAATACACATTTTTCAGTAATATCAAGGTTGACTTATTGCAAGTCATCCTATTTATAACATGTCGTGTATGCATATAATGCACTCACCTGGGCTATGCAAAATACTGGTCTCACTAAGTTAATCCACTACTTTTTTCCTTGCCCTTTTTATCTCGAGTTTCTTTGTCCTGATCGGTTGCTGCAAAATTTACCAATCGAACATATATAATATACATGTTAGATTTTTCTTTAATCTAACAATACTTAACTATAAAATACTAGTATAATTATTCGAATATAGAAAAATTTCCAAATTTTTTTCCTTTTTCTCCCTTAGAAGCCGAAAAGTCCAATTTGGTCCCTAGTGACCATTTTGCAACTTTTACAATTTATTCATGCTCAAATCATAATTTCTTTATAATTCTAACATTTTCCACTAACTTTTACTCAATGTCCTTTAATTCACTAACTTTTGCTAAAGTGACATTTTAGTCACTAAGTTCACACAAAAGTTGGCATACTTGTACTAATTATTCAATCCAACATTTTTACCACTTTTCTCAATTTTTGCCTTCTATTTTGGCCCTTGACCGAATTAGTCCCTAAATTTTTCCAATATTGTTTTCCATTCAAACAACATTCTAACATGCTCAAGATAATTTTCTCAACATAAAATCTTTATTTCCAAAATTTAACACTTAGATCCCCAAATTCTCCATAAATGCCGAATTGGTGTCTAAACTTCTCAAGGATTTCATTTTGGTCCTCATGCCATAATTAAGCTTGTAATTTCATAATCTCTTCAATTTCATCACTAGAAAAAATTTCACAATATTTCTCCTAATTTTCAAACTATTCCAAAATAGTCACTTAGAAACTAATTGAGTATATTTCCATTCTAACATCAAAATCAAGCTTATAGCATCATAATTCTTCCATATTCATCCTTAATTTCAAAACCCTAAAGAAAACCCCAAATTCTAGGGTTAGGGTTTATGTCTTCAAACATGAAATTAATTTAATTCTAAGCTTGATTTCTACTCCATAACACTTGATTTGCTTAAATCAAACTTCAATCTCATCATAGAACTTGAAACCCTAAATTCTCTCTCATCAATATCATAAGAAATTCTTCATATCACCATGCAAAATTACTATCAAAAGAAAGAGCATGAAGCATAGATCAATTTTTCTCAAAGCAACATACCTTGATTCTAACTTTAAAGCCTTCAAAATTGCCTTGGAATTTTGTGAAATTTTCTTTCTTCTTCCTTGTGGGTTTTCGAAATGAAGAGATGAAAGATGAATTAATATTTGTTCATCTTTTATCTTATAATGCCACATGTATAAGATAAAATGAGTATTAAATTCATTTAATCCCTAAGTCCAAATAACCCTTCAACTATATTCTTATTTTCAAAATTGCCATCTTGTAAAATTGTAACCAAGTCTAGTTAGATTCTAACTAGAAACATTAAAATATTCATAAAAATAATATTTTATGAATTTTCCATGGTCTATGGAACCGCCTTTAAAATTCCAATTCGATCTAATTACCCGATAATCACTTACTACGATTTTCCATTTTCCAAACTATCGGGTAAAATCGAAAATTCTCATAATTCTGATCTCCATAAATACATATTTTTGACATACAAAATATTCCATAATTTTTTAAAAATCAAAATCTTGAAATTTTAACTCGGTCCAATATACTGATAATTTACCCAAAATCTTTATCGGATAAATTTCTCTTAAAAATCTTTTATCTGACATTCATATGAGTAATATTAGCTCAAACTAATTCCTTTTAATCTATCTCAATTACTGACATGTGACCTTCCCAAAAGGTCACCCATCCTATGCCCTGGACACACTTAACTTTGACTGCGATTTCCCAATAATCGAAATATCGGATCGAACCATTAACTCCATATTCGATCTACACCTATAGGTGCTCTATCTATTTATGAAATTAAAACACCTAGCTTTTGAAAAATTACAACTTTGGTCCTTCAACTTTTTATATTTCAACTTGTACCATACAAGTTTTGAAAACTTTTCATTTTGGTCACTAAACTTTAACCTTAAATTCCCATTCCAATTTTCCCTGGATTTTAATAGAGTTTTGCGAGTACCCTAATTTACTTATCTTCTATCTCATGATACTCTTAGTTCTCAGAAATTCCTTTTCCATAATTAAAGAAATCCTAACCTTTCCATTTCTGTCATTTTGGTCACTAAGTTAGCTTTTAAGCCCTTATCTTAGTGCTAAATGACTCTTAGACAACTTAGCAAAATTTTGGGGTATTACAATAAGATTAAATTTTCTGAGCCTTATCCTCATCCTTATCACTTTGGATAAAAGACCATATTTGAAATCAAGGGTTGCTGCAGATATAGAGATTAATCCCTCCAATTCAAAATTCAAATTGAGTTTTTCCCTTCTATAAAAGTGGATTGCATCTACAACATTGAGGGAAAAAGATCAACAGATCGAATCAAAGAGGGAGAGAGATCGGATCAAGAGGAGATTGACCAAGGAGGAGCTCGACAACACTTCTTTATTATTTTCTCTTTATTCTTTAGATTAAATCAATGTCTGGTTCTTTTACCATGTTGATTTCTTCCAACCTAGCCATGAACTAATTAAATTGGATTGGGTTGTTAGGAATTTGATGTTTGTGAACGTATGAGCTGCTTTGGTTTTTTAATGCAATTTCGGTGTTTATCCAATCCATTTCTTATCATTACCAATTCAAGTAATCTAGGAAAAGACGCTTGGAATGTATCAATTTATCTAATCTCAAGAGAGTTAGATTCACAAAAATATATAGGATACGAGTTTCCATTAAAACAAATGTTGGTGGAAACTAATTCACCTTAGGGATAAGGAGTGAATTTTAGTGGTTAAGAAGAGTTTACCGATTGATGATGTTTACCCAAGGTTAACGCAGGGATATATTACCGAGGCTTGCATAGTCATCAATTCTTCAGTTAGGGATAACTAGAAGGCATTGAAGACCACTCTGTCAAACATCGAAAGGCAATTAATTGCTACGGCAGTTCTGCTGACAACTGCATCATTACACTCAATAACCCAACCAACTCTCTCAACTTGGTTCCTTCTTTCATTTATCAAATTTCTTTAGACTTAGTTTACTTTAGTTTTATTTACTTTTTTATTATCACTCTCTATCATCATCAACTTATTTCTTTTACAGTGCAAGAAGCTAAAAGTTGGGTTTCACCAATCCCTGTGGTGACGATCTTAATCTATGCTATCACTTGCTATGTGTATACTTGCTCCATTTGCGTTGCACTTAAATCACGCAACAACTAGCAATAACAAATAAGTGGAGAACCAAAATTTTATTAAACAAAATTCTTGGTTCAAACCTCATCCCACTTCCATTACAAAGCTATCATGAGATTAAGTTGGAAGAAGATCATCAAACGACTCTTACATAGCAACGAATGCTTCTAATTACATCGAATATAAGTCTTGGTTCATGCCACTTTATGACACTCCCTCGACCAAGGGGGACAAGTGTTGTACCACTGTCTTCAAGTCCCCCGTGCTACTCATCCTTTGGGATTCCTCTGCCACAATGCCTCTGCATGTAAGGGTTCCTCGATGCGAACGCTGTCAAGAGTTAAAAGCCTATCAATGTTATAGCCCACTGAACCTACCAAATAGCTCTACTATCTGACATTCACATCTACCCCTACTATCTATTATTGCCAATCAAGCCTAGGACTAGCATCATTCATCGGTCAGAGGCATATAAATACCCAAATAGGGCAACCTGGGGGGGGGGACATTTTTTAACCTTAAGACTATTGTTCATCATTTTCTTCAGCTTACTTTACTCTATTCTCTTGTCTTTTTCGAATCAACCACCGACTACGACTCTCTGCCACAAACCAGAAAAGGTGAACCGCCTAAAACCACTATTATTTTATTTTCACCATCACCAATTGGTGTGGTAAGTAACTCACTTGTGAGCGAAAGAAACAGTCGTTACAAACTCCCAAAGACAACCATCTCAAAATAATCAACTCGTTTCTCCATCTTCAAATTGTTAAGGGTTAAGTTGTTAATTTTGAATCTTTGATGGGTTTTGTAAAGGAAAAATAAATGTGAAGGAGAAACGACAAATAGGAAATAAAGTTAACGGCGAAATTTCAACCTACAATTCACATATCCACACGTAAACCAAGTGCTATAGAACACAAATAAGGATAAAAAATTGAGGGGAAATGAATTTTGTTCATAACTAAATCCTTACAAGTAGGGGTGTGCATTTCGGATATCCGATATAATCCGATCCAAAATTTCGGATATCTGAAATTTTTGGATAGGTAATTTAGCGATCCGTATTTGATCCGAAAAAATTGGATACCCGATTTTCGGTTATCCGAAATTTCAGATCGGATATTTGAATATCTGAGTATCCGAATTTATGACTTAATTTAATTATTTTTTTAAATTTGACGGTCCTATCCATGAAAATTTTATGTTTTCGAATATAACAATCAACAAATTATTGAATATAACAAATTTTTATCCATAAAAAATTCAAATTTTCATATATAACAAGTAAAAATATCAAATATAACAAGATTAATATCTATAAAAAATTGAATTTTCAGATATTGGATAATCGGATATCCGATCCGAATGTAAAATAACTATCCGTATCCTATCCGAAATTTTTGGATATCCGATCCGAATTATTCGAAAAATAAAAAACGGATCGGATTTTTTTATACATCCCTACTTACAAGTGTTGATATAGCAAGTCAAACCATATGTGGATATTAAGTTCATGCAACTATATGCCTTAGATGAGGTTCTCCATTAGGCATAACAAAAAATCATATTTAATGGGTTTCAATCTGATATGAATTGATAAATTCATACTCTATATAATGAACTTTAGGTTTCGAGTTGAGTCTTGTAAAATTTTAAATTATTCATGTCAAGTTGGGTTCGGATTAAGGGAAAACTCACCTAATCTAGTCTCAAGATAATTATAGAATACCTTTTTAAATATTTATTTATTATTGTTAGATTTTAATGAAAAATATATGCAAAATGTTAGAATTAAGGTGCATATTAAATTAAAATTTACTTCGACTTTATGTTATTAAATTGAATAAACTAGTATTTTATTCAATTATTTTTCTATTTTAACAAAAAAATATGTAAAACGTATGTTAAATCATGATAAACCGGGGCCGGGTTTTCAATTAAAAATTTTATTTGTGTTCAGGGAAAAAAATCAAATTTAAGTGTCAAGTTGGGATTGGATTTAATAGGGATCATGTTGGGTTCAGGTGGACCAAAAACAAAACCCGATATCATTCATATTTTTCACACGGTCTCCTAAACCTTGAGAACAATCAAAGACATTCTTGATATCCTCTTAAGGGTCGGAAGATAAAATTTCAAAGTTAAAATCGTACACAAATATCGTGAAAATAGAAATACCGATTATTAGTAATCCCTCGACAATACTAAATAATTTTTATTCTGTCTTCCGTTTTTCTACAATACTAGAGTTTACCCTTGCTATATTGTCCTGCAAATAATCTTAATAAACTATGAACTTAGCCACCAATAATGACGCCCATGTTACGTTGCAGGCAACGAATAATTTCTTTTTTTGTTCGGCAATTGATAAATTTTATTAATCGGGAAAATTTTCAAATGGACAAAATTCGAAACTTTCAATCGAACAATAAGCAATCCACAAGTTACAAGAATAATTGCCTGTACAAATCCGACTAAACCAACAAAATCTTTGAAGTAGTTGTAGACTTGTAGTTTGACAGCAGATAGAGGAAGAACTAGTTGTTTGTAATGGGTTTCTTAAATCATTCAAATACAGGCAGCCTAAACACTAAATTAAGTTAGATTCGAATCTCTCGATGGGATCATTACAATGACAATGGTTGAATCAATCCTTATTCATAATTATTATGACAAATTCTCGATGTGGACAATTTTACTGGGGCCTATCGTTTTCCCAAATATTTCTCAGAATTTATTTATTTAATTAATGTGTTGATTTAATTGAAATTTATTTAATAGTATTATATAACACGATAAAAGTGACACAAGATCTGCATTTAGACCCTATAAATACAAGTCTACCAAATGATGATGGAACAAGATCTTGGGAATTCATTAGAATATCATTGAAAACTGATCCAAAATCTAGGGTTTGACATCTTTCGAAGGCCATGTCCATAAGCGGTGATAGAACTTGAGATTTGGTTCATGATCATATTATATATTTATATTCGGTTGCTCTCTCGATTATCCATAGTCTTGTCTAGATTAATCTGAATCGACCCACGTTGCACATCTGGTTTTGGTGGGTGAGTCTCCTAACGAGAATTTTTTACATACACAAAGCCTCAAACTCTAGACCTACTTAAACAATATCAAGCTGCTTACCACTTGAACAAACTCGATAGTATATTATATATTTACTTGAATATGCTGCATGAAGCTCTACTTTTTCAATGTCCTGAAATAGACCTCTCAACCATAAATTATTTGGCGAGCCTCGTAGGTTGTCTGTCGATAATGATGGAGTAATTTAATTGATTGGAGAAAAGTCATGTCACAAATATTTTGTGGGAAAAGTCATGTCACAAATATTTTGTGGAGCACAAAATAGGAAACCCTTATCGAGTCATCCAATGTTTGGTTGAAATTTTTCTTCCCTAAAAAAAAATCACTTGCTGCACTTTGTTCGGATATATATAAAAAGAGAAATATACGATCCACCGGTGATGAAAACATTTTGTTTCACAAGCGTCCTAATTTTAGGGGTTAGATATTTAATTTAGGGTTCTAGTTTAGGGGTTTAGGTTTATGAGTTTAGAATTTAGGGTATGTGGTTAGAATTTAGAGTTTAGAGTTAGGATTCAGAGTTTAGAGGTTGGAGTTTAGGTTTTATAGTAATATGTTAGGAATTTAGGTTTTTACCTATAACCCATAAATTCTAACCCTAAACTCTAAATTCAAAATACAAGCCTTATTTCTAAGCACATAAACCTAAATCCCTAAGCTATGAATCCTAACTTGAATCCCTAACCCCTAAAATTAGAGTGCTTGTGAAAACAAAATATTTTTCATCGCTAGTGCATGATATAATTACCCATATAAAAATGTTCCTATGGTTTTGGTTTAAGTAGTTTTTATATAATTGAAGTATTATTTTTTATTTTGATATTTACATTTTTTATTGATAATTAACTTTTTTCATTCAATTAAATACATTGGCTGTATGACAATAATCATAGGAAGACGAACTCAACAAGTGGTCTAGTGAAAAAACAGAATTTTAGGAGACATGAGTTTAATCTAGGGGTGATAATGAGTCTGACCGGCTCGCAAACTACTCGAGCTCCGCTCGGTCAAAGCTCGACTCGAGCTTGTGCTCGGCTCGAGACCTTAACAAGTTGAGCCGAGCCGACCCAAGCTCGGCTCGAAAAGCTCTTGAACAGGCTCGAAATAATTATATATATATACTCATATATATATATATATATTTGTATGTTTCAATGTTGTTAATATGTTACCATAGTTAAATACTTTAAATCCCCTTCTCCTTGTGTACTTGTATAATTTAGAAAATGTATTATGGTTACTTGCGAGCTTCAAAAATAAATATTATATTTTCCCAAACAAGTTTTCACATGTTATTTTTTAGAATTTCAAAAAAAATATTTAAAAGAAATTTGAGGAAAGCAACAAGCCAAGCCGAGCTCAAACTGTCCAATTCGAGCTCGATGAGCTTCGAGCCCGATCCGAGCTCAGTAATACTATTTTCGACCCGAGCCGAGCTGGGCAGGCTTAGGCTCGGGTGGGGTGGGGTCATTATCACCCCTAGCTCAATCATTTTGTCCGCAAGTTGTGTGTGCATTGTCAAATGGTTAAGAATATTTATGAACAAATACTACATTGTAATCACCTTTAGACTATTCAAAAAATTATAATCATAAAAGACAACGAGTGACAAAAACGTCGAGTATTTTACGGCAATAGTATTGTCGATTTTTTTTTGGTTTAACCACTCATTTCTGACTCACTAGCTGACTAATCCAGATTGAATTTTACAGAGGCTTATTATAGAGGCGACCCTCCCAACTCAGTTTTCTAACTCACCTCCACTTTTGTTTCCCCATTTCATATATCTTAGGATATTAAGATCGGTTCGAGATATGGAGGATCAGTCTCAACTTTTTCTGCTAATCAAAGTAAATTATGTTTACTCTATAATTTATTTTCAAATCGTGACATGGGTTTGCTTTTATAAATTTTCGGTTTACTCTCAACAACGTAACCTCTAGTATCGGAATTCAACATTATTTATTGATGATATCATTTAAAATCTTTTAAATTTAGGGGGTAACAATGAATTACATATTTTTGAAGGTGTTAAAAATACAATTTCACCATTGTCTTAAGAATTTTTTTAGGACTAAATTCATAAAGTGGATGAACTAAATTCGACAAACCCTCCCATCAGCTGCCATATATTTTTAGGACTAAACCGCATAAAAAGACAAGACAATGAAAACTCCCACCACGCATGCAAATTAAACTTCCTATCAAGAGATAAAGCAATTGTGTCTCTTAGCAACGATCCCATTGTCATAATTCAATTTGTTTTCGTAATTTGTGGTAGAGATTAGCAAAATTCCGTTTCATAATCCAATTTATTTTTGCCATTTGTGGTTGAGACATTAGTTACGAAGTTATTTAACCCTTTTGTGTCTAGCTTTGGTACAACAAGCAAGATATTCACATAAAAGAACCAGCCCTTACCCATTTCTATATAATATTGTGTTCGTTACATATATAAATATAAATTAATATATGACTATATTTATATACACCTTTGAGCATACAAATCTTGTTAAAGTACATTTATTGAATTTTGTGTTATATTTTGGTTATTATTTGCCGATATTATGATATTTTGACGGGCGATTATGCTATGAATGTAAAAATATATGTAATATCCAAGTTAATGTTCGGACTTTTAAATAGATTGTAAAACGGAAACTCTTAAACTAATCTTTTATGGAAATTAAAGTTTCTGCAATCGTTGCATGAGATAATAATCCTTACTTTATGGACAATTATTTTATATGCAGGCGGTGTAATTTTTTTACACAAGCGTGCATGGTCCAAGGCTAAAATCTAAAATGGAAATCTCTAACACTAAACTCCTAAATACAAGATCCTAAACATTAAACCCTGAATTCCACCCATAAACCATAAATTCTATACCCTAAAATCTAAACCCCTAACCTTTAAACTCTAAATTAAATTCTTAAAACCCCTAAACTAACCTGCTTGTGAAAACTAAAGTTTCCACCGCTAGTCTATGAGATTATAATCCTTATTTTATGGAAAATTATCTCATACATAGACGGCGTAAGCTTTTTTTACACAAACGTGTCGCAGGCTGAGTCAGTCTGCCAAGTCGACCATTTGAGCCGAGCTGAGCCGCCGTTGACAGTTGACCAAGCCGCCGTTAACCGTTAACTTTTTTTTTACCAAAGTTGACTTTTTTGGGGAGACCTTACCCGAGGGTTTCTCGACGTTCTGAGTTCGTTGGCGCAATCCGTTTCACCAAATTTGAAACCAGTAACATGTTTTTACACGTTTTATCCCTTAAAGTAGTCTGATAGTGTGAAATGACTTATATAGTCGTATTTGTCTTATTCAAGGATTTGGTGGACTCAAATATTGGAATCAAAGAGATGTTTGGAGGAGCTTGGATAGGGATTTGTCACTTTAGCTTAAGGTTAGTACACCTCAAACTCCTATTGCTTTATGATCATCATGAATGTAATTGATTTACGTGTTAGTATCTGCAAAATAGGTAGATGATGAATATACATGTGTGGAGACCGATAGTATGAGACTCAATATTTATGAGATGCATGATGATGTTACGAATATGATGGGACTCATAGAGAGTTTATAGACCGTGTAAGGTCATTGAGATGCTCGCATGATTATTTGATTGATTGAAATAATTATGATGCCTTATTTGCTTGTTCGGTTAGATTGATGAGATTTGATGGGAATTATGCTTAAGGGTTAAATACTCAATTAAATGATTATGAAGCCGGTAATTAATATTAATTGAATGAATGCGTTAGTAAACAAACTCTAATGACTTTTATAAGCTTTATGGATTAAATGAAACGTTGTAAAATCGTAACTCAAGAAAATGGTACGAATCCATGTGTAGGGTATCGATACGAGCTTTATGGATGAGTACAGGTACCCAAGGGTACCGTATCGATACTCGTATTTGAGTACTGGTACTCACTAAGCAGAATAATCTATAATGCTAATAAAAAGATGGAAATTTACGTGGAATATTAATGAGATAATATGAGTAAATAAAGATAATTAATGATGATGATTAGCATACTCTTTCATAATGTATTAACAAGTTGGTAAATTTAAATGGGTGGCTTGATAATTGATAGAAACCATAGAGTTCAGTGATCATGATGTGTGATGTATGGTAATCGTGTTCATGCTGTGTGATGTTTGGATACTTGGTTGGTTGAGTCACCTTTGATTGATGGGATCCAGATACCTAGAGAAAGAGTGTTGCAACACTATGGTTAGAGATACCAAATGTATCTTCCTGAAGCTATGTAGCATCAGATCTCATTCGAAGATGCATGATGAGAGATTTTGAGCATGAGTGTACGTTCCTGAAGTTGTGTGGCATTGGGTCTCACCTAGAGAGTAAGAGTGCTCGTTCCCAAAGCTGTGTAGCATCGGGCCTCACTCAGAATGTATGTTCCCAAAGTTGTGTGGCACTGGGTCTCACTCCAGGTTTGTGGTTATTTCTTTGTGTGATTTTTCTAATATGATATGGTTAGATTGTAACCCCGTCGACCCAGCCTAGACGCCTGACCGAACCAAGCGAGCTACATTAGGTTTGCTGAGGCAAATCAAAGAAAGATTACAAAAACTGGTCCACTTTTTTCTTTTATCTTGTATAGATGCATATTATTAATCCTAAGTGATCATGCTTGCAGCGGGTGAAATTACAAAGGAAACAAACCTCGAAAAGGCAACTAATTCCAAACAATACATTTTAAGGACCGAAACGTAAATCTAGTAAATTAAAGTACCATTACTGAAATTAGGGTTACCAATCCATAATTAAGTTTATTTCATGCTAGATCATGAAATTTCATCGCATTTAGATCATCGCATTTAGATCATGCTAAATTATGTTGGTTGTATGTTAGGGGCATGTTAGAATGTTTTGGTAAGATTGAAAGCATGTTAAACTAGCTAAAAATGACATTACAGGCCCAGGCGTACCAATACGCGGGGGACCGTATCGGTATGACTAGGCGTATTCAGGCATCCAGGATCGGTACGAGTATGTACATACCGGTACGATTAAGCAATTCAAGCTTGGCATACCGGTACGGTTAAGCAATTCAAGCTTGGCATACCGGTACGAGATAAGGCATATCGGTACGAGAACTTATTACTTAAAAGTTACTTTTTGGGAAAAACCCGTGTACTGAAACATGAAGGCTCGTATCGGTACGACATTTAAATTTTGCAAGCTAACGTGGCATACCGATACGGTATACGGTGTACTGGTACGGGCGGCTACTCCGTATCGGTACAACTGTGGTTGTACTGGTACTAGTGACTGTTATTTCTGTTAATGTCCTGGAAATGAGGTTTTGTTTCCTTACGTTTTAGTCCCTGAATATTGAGGATGCAATTGGCTAAGTTTTGATAATTGTTTTGAGCTAAACTTTGACGTGTAAGCATGTAACCTATTTAATTAAAGGATGGTAACTTAATATTGGGCTAAGTCCTCGTAATTTTTAGAATTTACAATTTGGTTCGCAAATCGTGATTATGACCAATTGGATGTCAATTCAACACCCAATTGAGTTGGGTTTTCTCTAGAGATCTGTATGCTCACATAGGTTAATTATTTTGTATCTAGATAAGATAAAAGAAAAAAATTATCAGTTTTTGGGTTCATTTTCTTGTAGTTTACTTCGGTAAACCTAATGTAGCTCGCTCGGTTTGGTCTTGAGACTAGGAATGGTCGAGGGGGTTATATTTAGTAGTATCAGAGCCAGGTTTCGATAGTTGGGAGTTGGTTTGATTGTTGTAATGTGATTGTGAGTTGTACATAGTGGTTGTAATATGCACGGTGATTGCTTTATGCCATATTGGGGGGGGGGAATTTCGAAACCCATTGCCTTATTATTATAGTCTAAAATGTTATGATTTTGAAATGGAAGTCTTGGGTCATTGCTTGAAGCTGGCCTGATTGTTTTGTTTTGAAATGATTATCATGCCTTAGATATATTTTAGCACGATAAGACCAAGGAGAGAGTTGCAATCTGGTACGACTGTTGCTGCCCTGGGCAGGATGTTGAGGGAGATGTTGTACCTCCTAGAGGGTTACCACCGCCCCCACCTATTCCACCTAAAGGAGTGGAGCAAGTACCATCTGCGCCAGCTTGGCCAGAAATGGTGATATGGCACCACTTATTCAGGCCATGACCAGTGCTTTTTAGGCAGCAGTTGTGGGTGTTCATGTGCCGACACCACTTATTGTTAGGCAGGGTTTGCCGCTTGAGCGTCTTTGTAGTTTAGGCAGAGTTGAGTTTTGAGGTTGCCTGAGGCTTTAGAGGGATGGTTGGCCGTTGATGGTTCAAGGCCAAGTTTTTGCTGTGGATCTGATGGAGTTGCCATTCCATGGCTTTGATGTTATTTTGGCCATGGATTCGTTGACCGAGCATCGAGCCGTGGTGGATTTTGAGACCAAACAGATATCCTTGAGGTTGTCGAATGATTTTGAGGTGGTGGTTGTTGGCGAGAATGCCAAGTTCTTGTCTAATGCTGTTTCAGCTTTGGAAGCGAGTCAGATGTTGGGTTCCAGATGTTAGGATTTCTTGGCCTATGTGATGAACCATGGTTCAAAGGAGTTGAGGGTGCAGGATATTCATACGGTATGCGAGTTTTTGAGTGCTTTTTCGAAAGAATTGTCAGGGTTGCCACCTGACCGTGAGGTAGAGTTTGGCATTGAAACCTATGCAGATACAACACCGATGTCTATTGCTCCGTACTGCATAGCCCCAAAGGAGTTGAAGACGTAGTTGCATGAGTTACTTGATCGTGGGTTCATTAGACCGAGTATTTCACCGTGGGGTGCACCAGTGTTGTTTGTAAAGAAGAAGGATGGTACGTTGCGGATGTGTATAGATTATCGGTAGTTGAACAAGCTGACGATAAAGAACAAGTATTTGTTGCCGTAGATAGATGATCTATTTGATCAGTTCTGAGGTGCATCAGTGTTTTCTAAAATCGATTTAAGGTCGGGGTACTATCAGTTGAAGGTGAAGGATGTGGATGTACCCAATACAGCTTTTCATACAAGGTACGAGCATTATGAGTTTATTGTGATGCCATTTGGTTTGACCAATGCACTAGCTACTTTTATGGACATGATGAACTGGGTGTTCCATGAGTTTTTGGATCAGTTTGTGGTGGTGTTTATCGACGATATCCTTGTGTACTCTTGTACTGAAGAGGATCATGATGAACATTTGCGGGTTGTGCTTCAGACGTTGTTGGCTAATCAGTTATATGCCATGTTAAGCAAATGTGAGTTTTGGCTTAGGGAGGTTGTTTTCCTCGGACATGTTTTGTCGGCCGAGGGAATTCGTGTTGATCTGTACAAGGTTGAGGCTGTGATAAGTTGGAAGGTGCCTAAGTCGGTAATAGAAGTTTGAAGTTTTCTTGGTTTGGCTGGTTATTACAGTAGGTTTGTGGAAGGGTTCTCTAGTTTGGCGGCTCCTTTAACCAAGTTGTTATAGAAGAATGTTCAGTTTGAGTGGACAGAGGATAGACAACGAGCTTTCGAAAGATTGAAGGAAGCTTTGACACGATCTCCAGTCTTGGTTCAACCTGAATTGGGAAAGGAGTTCGTTGTTTATAGTGATGCATCGTATGTTGGGCTTGGTTGCGTGTTGATGCAAGAAGGTAAGGTAGTTGCGTATACATCTAGGCAGTTGAAGGTGCTCAGCGTAATCACCCTAATCATGACCTTGAGCTTGCCGCAGTTGTGTTTGCCTTAAAAATCTGGAGGCATTACCTTTATGGTGAGAAGTGTGTGGTTTATACAGATCATAAGAGCTTGAAATATTTGATGTCCCAGAGGGAGCTTAATCTTAGGCAACGAAGGTGGCTTTAGTTGCTTAAAGATTATGAGCTGAACATTGAATATCATCCAGGAAAAGACAACGTTGTGGCAGATGCTTTGAGTAGGAAAACAACTATAGAGTTGAGAGCTATGTTTGCTCGCTTGAGCGTGATTGGTGACAGAGGGTTGTTAGCGGAGTTGCAGGTGAAGCCGTCCTTGTTACAGTTGATTAAGCAGAGGCAACCATATGATGATGGTTTGGTACCACATGTGAAGGATATCATGGATGGAAATCCTACGGATTTTCATTTTAATGATGATGAAATGTTGTGTTTCAAAGGTCGAGTGGTTGTACCGGAGAACGATGAGTTGAGGCTTACCATTTTGACAGAGGCATATGCTAGTCCTTTTGCCAGGCATCCCGGTAGTACTAAAATGTATCGGGGTTGAGGGAAGAGTACTATTGGGTTGGTTTGAAGAAAGTTGTGGCTGATTTTGTTGGTCGATGAATGATTTGTCAGCGGGTAAAGGCTGAGCATCAGTTTTCTTTCGGGTTGTTGAAACCGTTGAGTATACCGGAATGGAAGTGGGAAATGATCACCATGGACTTTGTGTCTGGATTTCCTTTGACACCGACCAAGAAGGATTCCATTTGGGTGATTGTTGATCGGTTTACGAAGTGTGCCATTTTGTGTTAGTGCATACTACGTATACATTAGACAGGTTGGCCGATCTGTACATATCCGAGATTGTGCGTTTGCATGGGGTGCCTAAATCCATAGTTCGGATAGAGATCCGCATTTCACGGCAAGGTTTTGGATGTGCTTGCACCGTGCTCTAGGAACAAGATTGAATTCTAGCACTTCGTATCATCCTCAGTCAGGTGGTCAGTCGGAGCGCGTGATTCAAGTTCTCGAGGATATGTTGAGGTGATGTATTATTGAGTTCCAGGGAACGTGGGAGAAGCAACTGCCATTGGTGGAGTTCACTTATAATAACAGTTATCAGGCTAGTATACAAATGGCACCATACGAGGCGTTGTATGGTAGGAAGTGTCGTACACCCGTGTGTTGGGCTGAAGTTGGGGAGAAGTACATTTCTTTGCCCGATGTGTTGAAAGACGCCAATGTAAAGGTTAAGTTGGTATGTGAGCGCCTGGAAGCGGATCGTTAAAAATCTTACGTGGACTTGAAGCGTATAGATATAAAATATGCTGTTGGTGAGAGTCTTTTTGAAGGTATCGCCTTAGAAGAAGGTGATACGTTTTGGGCGGAATGTGGGCCCTGTTGCGTATCGGTTGAGGTTGCCTCCCGAGCTGGAGAAGATACATGATGTGTTTCATGTTTTGATGTTGCAAAAGTATCGGTCAGATCCGTCGCATGTTATGCCAGTAGAGGATATCGAGTTGAGACCAGATTTATCGTATGACAAGGAACATATGAAGGTTCTTGATACCAGCAATAAGGTTCTTCGTGGCAAGACGGTTGAGCTAGTTAAGGTGTTGTGGAGGCACCGCGGAGTTGAGAAAGCCACGTGGGAATGTAAGTCGGAGATGCTGAAGCAGTTTTCGTATCTGTTTCCTCCAGGTAAATTTCGAGGACGAAATTTCTTAAGGGGGAGAGTTGTAACGCTCCGATTTTAGGGCTTAGTGATTTTGAGGTTTATTAGACGGTCTGATGGATTGGGTTAGAGATTTGAGTCAGATTCGGGGTCGTATATTTTTTGATAAGATAAAAATATGGAAAATAGTTAAAATATCTTTTAATATATATTGATTTTTGGTGGAGTCAATTTTGGAAAATGGAATGTGGAAATGTGACATTTTGGTTAGTGACCAAAATGCGATTTTTGAAAAACCGTTTTTAAGTGACTAAAATAAAAAGGGTCAAATTCTTAGAATCCTTAAGGAGCTCAATTACCAAGATTTTGCTGGTGGTTTCCCCCTTCAATTAAATCATTTTAAACATGTGTTTTAAAGGGTGATTAAAAGGGATTAAAATATCTAAGTTAGTTATTTGCTTTTAAATAAAATTTACGTAACTTTTTCCTAAACCTTTTCTCTCAACTTCTTTTTTGCCAAACACTCAGAAATTCATTAAAATCCAGAGGTGTGGGGTTCTTTTTACTCAGATTATTGATTCTTTAACTTTGTTTTACAAAATCTCATTGAAGTCTTACGTTTTCTTAGATTTAAACAAGCCAATTGAGGGAGAAATCACATAACAGGGGTAAGGTCCGTGATCTCCTCTGTTAAATGGTTCTTTATTGATATTCCAAGTATTTGATCCTTGATTTATGGTTTATAATCTAATTTTGTGTTTTTATATAGATTTAATTGGGTAAAATTGATGAAATAATGAAAGATTCGAATTGAATCTGATTTCAGTGTTGTGGATTGTTTTTGAACATATTTTGGATGTTTAATGATGTTGATAAGTCAATTCTATCAAAGAAATCCCGAAACTCTTGAATCTCTAATTGTTTAGTTTGCTAGATTGGTGTTTTAGAGGTGTTATGGTGGTTGTTTGTTTGTTGAAGGTGTTAGGATGATTTGATTCTGTTTCTACATGTTAATTGATGATAAAAGTGATGTTATATTGTTAGGTTGTGGCTGGGTTGTGTTTGGAAAAGATTAGTTGAAGTTTCAGTTGTTGTGGTTGGGTAAATGTGAGGTGAATGCAAGAGTTCGTGAGGATCTATTGTTGTTGTGTTGTAAATGCATGGAGATGCATTAATCCTCTTCTGTTATGTGGTTTAAATAGGGGAGGTTGTTTTGGAAGAGAACAATGTAGCATTGGAGCTTCGAACGCTTTATTTCGTGTCGACAAATAAAGGTTTCGCGTATCGGTGAGTGAGAACGTGGACTCCAGCTTTGGAATGTTTTAAAGGTGGTTTATGGGAGTTTAAACTTAGCTTGATACGCTGGTTTATACTCGGAAGTAAGTAAAAGTGGATATTCTCTCTCGGTCGTGCTAGTGTTAAATGGTTTTATGCAATTGTTTTGATTTACATGTTACCTATTGTTTAAGCATGTTTTAAAGTACTTAATATAATGTATTTGAGCATGAGATGCTGAAGGATGCACATGGTAAGTGATCCTTGTAAGTATTTGGAAAAATGGTTTGATTAATGCTTGTTAAAAACAGTGAGGTAAATGTTAAATGGTTAATTATATTGGGTTTTAAAATTGTTACCGGATATAGTTGGCCGGCCATAGGATTGAGTGCACTATAATAAGTCGCCTTGGATGTTGAGGGGTTTAGATCCATGTACTGAAAACTCCATCCGAGTACCCTAATGGTAGAGGGGTTAAACAGTACCATAGACTCCCTTTAGTGGATTAAGCGTCTAACCAATGATTGGGGTTTGTGTCCCAGTGGGTTGAAAGGTGTACCCGGTTGGTAATGTACCGCGATTTTCATTATATCGCAATTTCGGTTGAGATGGCTTGAAGAGTTGGTTGAACACTTGTTGAATCCGTGTATCCGATGAACTCTTTTGTTATTGGACTTGTTTAATGATCACTTGTAAGCCAATATAATTGTTGATGTATCATTGGGAAGTTTATGTTGTATGATATGATTTATACATGTTTACTTTTGCATATAGTTGTTATGCATGGGGAGGCTTAAATTGAGGTTGAGCAATGGGACTTGCTGTTGGTTAATGATACATGTTGCATACGGTTTAATATGCTGGTTTTAAGATGTTAAGTGCGTGGTTAAAAGGGATGATGATGTTTTAAATGTTGTTGAAACACGTTTTTGAAATTGGATTTCGAAAAGTTGTTAAGATATGATTTTAATGCATTGATGGTGTTTTGTTTGTGAGCGCTCCTCACTAAGCCTTGTGTGCTTACGCTCTTATTGTCCATCAATGCAGAGAATTGAGAGCTTTGGAGGCAGCAAGGAGCAAGGGATCCTAGCAAGACTTGTTTACCAAAGTATGTTTTGATTAGACTATAAGTAATAAGGGCAATGAGGTACTCATTTTGGTTTTGGGAGATGTTTTGATAAACTCCATGTTTGAGCAAGTTTGTTTGATTTCTCTAAAGATGTAAATTGCCTTTATGGTTTGGTTTTGGTGATGGTTTGGGGTTTCATGTTTTACTTGAATGGTTCTTAGGTTGCATGCCTATAGATTTACTTTTGGTGCAAAATGCCATGAATTGATGATGAACTTGTGATGTTGTATGGTGGTTTGATTCTAGATTTTGTTGGTTGTATGTTAGGGGCATGTTAGAATGTTTTGGTAAGGTTGAAAAATGTTAAACCAGCTAAAAATAACATTACAGGCCCAGGCGTACCAATACGCGGGGGACCGTATCGGTACGACTAGGTGTATTCAAGCATCCGGGATCAGTACGAGTATGTGCGTACCTGTACGATTAAGCAATTCAAGCTTGGCGTACCAGTACGAGATAAGGCGTATCAGTACGAGAACTTGTTACTAGAAAGTTACTTTTTGGGAAAAAGCCGTGTACCGAAACGTTGAAGGCTCGTACCGGTACGACATTTAAATTTTGCAAGCTGACGTGGTGTACCAATACGGTACACGATGTACCAGCATGGGTGGCTACTCCGTATCGGTACGAATGTGGTTGTACCGGTACTGGTGACTGTTATTTTTGTTAATGTCATGGAAATAAGGTTCTATTTCCTTGCATTTTAGTCCCTGAATATTTAGGATGCAATTGACTAAGTTCTAATAATCGTTTTGAGCTGAAATTTGACGTGTAAGCATGTAACCTATTTAATTAAAGGATGGTAACTTAATATTGGGCCAAGTCCTTGTAATTTTTAGAGTTTACAATTTGGTCCCCAAATCGTGATTATGACAATTTGGATGTCAATTCGACGCCCGATTGAGTTGGGTTTTCACCAGAGATCTATATCTCACATAGGTTAATTATTTTTGAGTCTAGATAAGATAAAAGAAAAAAATGGTCATTTTTCGGGTTGATCTTCTTTCGTTTTACTTTGGTAAACCTAATGTAGCTCGCTCAGTTCAGTCTTGCGACTAGGCCTGGTCGAGGGGGTTACATCAGCAATATACAAGTCCGCCAACTTGTTCAAGGTATACATCGTATGCACTGGCAGAAAATGTGCACACTTCGTAACCCAATCAACAATCACCCAAATGGAATCACTTTTAGCCGATGTCAAAAGCAACCCTCACACCAAATCCATGATGATTCTCACCCACTTCCACTCTAGAATTCTCAACGGTTGTAACAACCCGGATGGAAACTGATGTTCAGCCTTAACCTGCTGACACACCACGTACTTATAAACAAACTCTGCCATATTTTTTTTCAAACCAACCCAATAGTGCTCTAAATCATGATACATCTTGGTACTACCGGGATGCATAGCAAAAGGACTAGAATGTGCCTCTGCCAAAATAGTATGCCTAAGCTCTGAATCCTCCGGCACCACTATTCGGCCCTTAAAGCACAAAACACCATCATCATTAAAACGAAATTCCGATGGCTTGCCATCGATATGTCCCTGATGTGGAACCAAAGAACCATCATACGCTTGCTTAGCTTTAATCATTTGTGACAATGTAGGCTTAACTTGCAACTCAGCCAACAAACCACATTCCCATGTCACACTCAACCTTGCAACGTTACGACTCAACGCATCTGCAACCATATTTGCCTTTCCAGGATGATACTTGATCGTCAAGTCATAATCCATAAGCAACTCAAACCATCTACGTTGCCTAAGATTCAAATCCTTTTAAGATACCAAATACTTTAAACTCTTATGATCTGTAAACAACACATTTCTCACCATAAAGATAAGGTCTCCAAATTTCCAAGGCAAACACCACAACCGCAAGCTCCAAATCACGAGTCGGGTAGTTCACTCATGAACTTTCAACTGTCTCGATGCATAGGCCACAACATTGCCATCTTGCATTAGCACGCAACCCAAACCAACGTAAGACACATTACTATAAACCACAAACTCCTTCCCAGACTCAGGCTGAAACAGCACAGGAGCATGAGTCAAAACTTTCTTCCACTTATTCAAAACTATATTATTGCTTCTCCGACCACACATAAGGAACATTCTTTTCCAACAACTTCGTCAACGGTGCTGCAATACTAGAAAACCCATCTACAAAGCGACGATAATAACCAGCCAACCCAAGAAAACCAAATCTCAAACACTGACTTGGGTTGCTTCTAATTGAAAATAGCCTCAATTTTCTGTAGATCAACCCGAATACCCTCTTCGGAAACCACATGACCAAGGAAGATCACTTCCTACAACCAAAACTCACACTTACTCCGCTTAGCGTACATCTGAAAAACTTGCAATACAATATGCAAAAACTACTCATATTCTTCCTCGAACCGAGAGTTCACATGAATATCCTTCATAAACACCACCACGAACTAATCAATATATTCATGGAACACCCTATTAATTATATCCATGAAAGCCGCCTAAGCATTAGACAAACCAAACGGCATTACCAAGAACTCACAATGCTTGTACCTCGTACAAAAGGTAGTATTATGCACATCCACATCTTTAAACTTTAACTGATAATAACTTGTTCTTAAATCAATCTTAGAAAACCTCGCTGCCCCACAGAACTGATCGAACAAATCGTCAATTCATGGCAACGGGTACTTGTTCTTCACCGTTAACTTATTCAACCGCCGATAATCAATGCACATATGCATCATACCATTTTTTCATAAAAAGAACTAGAGCACCACAAGGCGAAACACTCGGTCAAGCAAACACACGATCCAACTCAACTCCCTCAATTCATTCGGTGCCATCCTTCGGGGAGCAATGGACACCAGTACCGTACCCGCGTACGTCTCAATACCAAACTCCACCTCTCTATCCGAAGGTATACCCGATAACTCTTCGGGAAAAACTTCCAGATAATCACAAACAACCCAGATGTCCCGCACCTGAACACCCATAACTTCTAGAATCATCACGATAGCCCAATAAGCTTGATAGCCTCCTTGCATCAACTTCCCACTTGTATAGCCGAACAATATTGGACAAGAATTTCACATTATCACTAACCACCGCAACTTCATATTCATCGGCTAACCTTAAAGAAATCCTTTTGGATTCACAAACCACATCCGCCATGTGCTCACATAACCAATCCATACACACAATAACGTCACAACCAGGGAATACGATTCTATCAGATTTGTGGCAAACTCGCGACCTTTCACTACCAAAGAACAACGGCTATACAACCTTATTGTCGTAACCGTCTCACCAAAAAAACTAGTTACTAACACTTTATCGGCCTCCGAGAAATTACCCGTAAGTGTGGATATATGTATGCATGATTCCTTATATGTCATCCTAGATGCCTATGCATATGGATGCAAAACCTCTAATGTCATGCTCAAAGATGTATGCATGTACTAACATATTTAAATATATACATATAAGTGTTTTTTGTACTGTGCATGATCAACATCCACACTTACTTATAACATTCTCGGTACCATATTACACAAGAACACCACCACTCTGGCCACTACCCAAAACCAGGCATTTAGAGTATACCCAACACGACATCTTCTTGAATGTCACTAGCACATTCGACGCTTCTACAAATAGCCATATCGGCCAACAGTCTAAAACCCAACTAGCGCTAACCACGCTAGAGCCTCAGGAAAGGACCATCGTGCGAAAAAATTACCTCAAATTCGGCAGCTGACATGCCACCCTGCGATAGCGACATAAACTCGAACTTCCTCACATCCAAAACAATCCATATGATTCAGAATACGAATCGTACTCTCCAACCATTATTCGGCCGCTTTAGGGCTCAAACCCCTAAACTCTATACCTCCCAAACTTCAAAGATGCTCTAACGAAACTCGGCAACCTTATAAAACATTTTAAAACCTCGATAATAGGCAATGTGTTCCCAATTCATACTAACAAAAGCATCAAAACATATTAAGTTCAGGCTAGCACTAGGCAAAGGATCCAATACAACCTTATAGAACATTTGAAAACCTCGGTAATAGGCAATATGTTCCCAATTCATATCTCAACATGATGTAGTACAATCACAGAACATGTACACAATCACCGTGCATATCAAACAATAACAATCAATCAAGCAAAAACATCCCAACCTTTCATAACCTGTCTCTGATACCACCAAATGTAAACCCTCGACCCGGCCTAGACGCCCGACCGAAACAAGCGAGCTACATTAGGTTTACCGAGGTAAACCGGAGAAAGATTACAAAAATCGATCCATTTTTTTCCTTTTATCTTGTCTAGATGCATATTATTAATCCTAAGTGATCATGCTTGCAGTAGGTGAAATTACAAAGGAAACAGACCTCAGAAAGGCAACCAATTTCATACAATACATTTTAAGGACCAAAATGTAAATCTGGTAAATTAAAGTACCATTACTGAAATTAGGGTTACCAATCCATAATTAAGTTCATTTCATGCTAGCTCATGAAATTTCATAGCATTTAGATCACCAAAGCACCCTCAATTTAACATTCAAACATTTAGGGACCAAATTGTAAATCTGCAAAACTATAAGAACTTACTTAAAATTAGATTTACCAATCCTCAATTAGTCAGGTTACAAGCATACATGTCAAATTTTATCTTAAAATGATCACCCAAAATCATCCAATTGCATACTTATCAACCAAGGACCAAAATGCAACTTTTGAAACTATTTTTCAACTTAACAAATGAGTCCCCGCGATAAGTATCAAAACCTGTACAAGTGGTCTCGAAACCTGTACTCCAGTAGCCAACTTGGGTCTGCTGGTCTCGAAACCTAAGGGTCAGCCCCCAAGTTTCGAAACCTCCATATGGGTTTACAGATTTTGCAATTTCGAAACACCTTAAAACCCTTCTAAACATATCTGGATTAACCCCAAACATCATTTAACACTCAAAGCATAAAATTAAAGCAACATACAAACATCATATCAACCAAAGACCACTACGATATAAGAGCATAGGCATTATGACCACAAAGGTAATCCTATAGGCATGCTCCCTAAACCACAAGCAACTCACATACCAAAATCCAAATATAGGGCAATTAATCACATGATCAGCAAATCAATACATCCTTAGCATCGATCATAACATGCTAGCATTATAAAAGCATTGAAACAATCCAACACAAGCTAGATGCAATCCAAGGTATCTCCTAGCAACGTCACATACTAGCATGGTTCAACCAAATGCTTTTCATACATCAAATTATCATCGAATCACATCATGTAAACCACAACAAAACCATGGTAATATGAAATTACAAATCCCCCAAAATATGGCGAACACATTGCCTTATTAACCGAAAGTAACACCAAGTTTCATACTCAAAGATAGTGTAGGTCTTGGATCACCTTTTGCCTTGCCAATGCTGCCCCAAACTCTAGTGCTCTGCATCATTTAGAAAACAGAGCGTAAGCACATTTGCTTAGTCAGGATGCTCATAAAAACATTGATGCCTTTAAAAACATTTGAAAACCAAAACCGCCTATTTTGAAAACATGCTTAACAACTAAAGCATTTTCATTGTTTCCAGCCAAAACATGCATAACGATCCTTATACAACATCATATATAAATCCCATGCTTAACGGCTGAAGCATTTTCATTTATTCCAAAACCAAACATGCATATCGACCATATGCAAAATCATTTACAAATCATGCTTAAATCCCGAAGCATTAGATCATATTACCATGCTTAAAACCGAATCATTAAATCATATTACCATGATTAAAACCAAAGCATTATAAAATAGGTTCAACACATGAACTTTCATATATTGGCATTTATAGTGACCCTAGTACACAACCCGTACCTTGGATAGTCACCCCTATCCATAAACATATCAAATACATGGATTCTCGTACCATGCCTAATTAAACCGCATGATACCCCAAACCTTGCCTAGTTAAACTACAAGATCTGACACCCTCGCCTAGTTAAACCGCGAGATTCCACCCTTGCCTAGTTAAACCTCAAGTGTACCGACCTTGTCTAGTTAAATCGCAAGATCACCATCGAATTAGGTTGCCTAGTTAAACCGCATGCCCCAATGAGGTTCCAATTAGTCTGAGTGGCCTTGTTAAACCGCCATACCTTAAGGACCCATGGCCACGATCGATTTTGTTCATATTTTATAGTGCACTTTTAATCCTATGGCATGCAAACTATATCCGATTGTTTTCTCACCTTGTCACATAGCCAATATATCATTTACAAAACCATTTACTTACTATTTTGCAATGCATTTCACAAAACACACATATGAAAATCTCATTGCCAATGCAATAACACCATTCCCAACCGGAATGAAAAACAATGCTCACTGGCATTTAATATACTTTCGAATCCCTGCATATGTACTCAAAATCATGCATTACCAGTAAGTAAATCGTATCATGTTCATCACCAAAACATGCAGATAACATGCTCATATCTAAGCCGATATTCAAAAGCAAAATAAGGGAAACTTACTTCCAAGCTTAGGTAAGAGTCTCACGCTTACCCTAAACTCCCAACAACCTTTACAAACTATAACCCCCTTGACCCGGCCTAGTTGCAAGACCGAACTAACAAGCTACATTAGGTTTACCTAAGTAAGCTAGGAAGATGAAACATAAAATGCGTCCATTTTTTTCTTTTACCTTGTCTAGATGCGTTATTACTTTCCTACATTTACATACTGCCCACATGTGATAACTCAATACAATCGGAAACCAAAACGATATCCAATTGATCACAAATGTAATTTAAGGACTAAATTGTAAATTCAACAATATACAGGGACTTTTCCCAATTTTAGGTTACCAACCTTTATTTAAGTATATTTCAGGCTTACGTGTTAAGAATCAGCGCAATACGATCATCCACGCTCATTCAATTGATAAAATAAGATTTAGGGACTAAAACGAAAGAAACCAAAATTGCCTTTCCATGACATTAATAGAAATAACGGCCTCCGTATCGATACGCCAAGTACCGTATCGATACGGTATTGCAACCATTGTTTCGATATGACAAGCATCGTACCGGTACGCTACTTCGAATATAAAATTGCCTTTCCATGACATTAATAGAAATCACTCGAATCTAGATGCATTTGGGTCCTAGCAACTTGCATACATGCAGACAATCATCCATAAACACATAAACTCACATCTATGCCAGGATTAAACAACCAACTCAATTTCTTACTATCAATGTATCACTCTAGAGGCATGCTTCCTAAACCATTTTGCCAAATATACCAAAATGCGCAAATAGACCATTCTCAGCATAAGCAACATGCCAACACAACCTAATAAACTTGTTCAAACCATCACAACATGACAATCAATAAGGAGGCTCTAGATGCATACCTAGGCAGCCAATCATCCACAACTAAAGCAAGGGTTAACATCAAACTTAGCAACATCAAACCATCATCAAAAAACCAGCATGGAAACATACTTAAAATCTATAAGAAAACAGAATTACAACTCCCAAAAACCATGGCGAACACATTGCCTTATTGACCGAAATATAAATTGAGTTCATACTCAAACTTGTAAATGTCCTTGGATCGCTTAGCCTTGCCTCTTGCTGCCCCCAAACCTTAATGCTCTGCATCATTAGGAAAAAGAGACGTAAGCACACTTGCTTAGTGAGGATGCTCATACAACAATGATGCATTAAAACCATTTGAAAACCATATGCTTGTTTCCAAAAACATGCTTACAACCTAAGCATTTTTACATGATTCCAACTGAATCAAAACATAAAAACCTTTATGTTACATCATGTACATTCCATGCTTAAATCTCATGCTTAAATCCCAAAGCATTAAAAATAGGTTCAACACATGAACTTTCTCACATATTGGCATTTATAGTGACCCGGATAGACCACCTCTATCATATACATATCGGATACACGGATCTCTCATACCATGCCTAGTTAAACCGCATGATATCCCAAACCTCGCCTAGTTAAATCGCAAGATTTGTCACCCTCGCCTAGTTAAACCGTGAGATTTCACCCTTGCCTAGTTAAACATCAAGAGTACCGACCTTTCCTAGTTAAATCGTAAGATCACCATCAATTTGGGTTGCCTAGTTAAACCGCATGCCCCAAATGAGGTCCCAACAGTCTGACTGGTCTAGTTAAACCGCCATACCTCAAGGACCCATGGCCACAATCGATTTTGTTCATATTTTATAGTGCACTTTTAATCCTACGACATGCCAACTATATCCGATTGTGTTTCTCACCATGTCACATAGCCAATATATCATTTACAAACCATTTACTTACTGCTCTACAATGCATTAAACAAAACATCACATATGCAAATCCCATTGCCAATGCAATAACACCATTCCCAACTGGAATGAAAACCAATGCTCAATAGCATTTAATATACTTTTAAACCCCTGCATATGTACTCAAAATCATGCATTTCCAATAAGTAAATCATACCATGTTTATCACCAAAACATGCAAACGACATGCTTATCTCCAAGCCGATATTCAAGAGCAAAATAAGGGAAACTTACTTGTGAGCTTAGGTAAGTGTTTCACACATACCCTAAGCTCTCAACAACCTTTACAAACCTTTGTAAAGCATCTAAAACCAGTTTCCACTAATTGATACGCTTCACCTTCCTTGCCAACGCTATACAAGCTCCCGACAAGCAACAAAACAACTTCAAGCTTCTTCACCTTGATTATCCCCTATTTTAAATGCATAAAACCAGAGGATAAATGCATCATTATGCATTCAAACCACTGCCTCAAAGCAAAACCCCGCTACTCTCAAGTTACCCACTTAAAAACCATATGAAACAAACCGAAAACATCATCAAACATTTCTGAAACTTAACCCAGCCATAAAACAACGATTCAACTCATCAATCAACATCAATTATCATCCAAAAACCCTTTCCAAACATTCTTTTACTCCCAACAAAGATTAAACTCGAATATCATCACAACAACTCAAATCTAACAACCTAAACAATTAGAGATCCAAGAGTTTTAGGATTCTATTGATAAAAACAACTTGTCAACATCATAATACATCCAAAATGTGTATTAAATCAATCTTAAACACTGGAAATCAGATCCACTTCGAAAATTACCTTGTTACATCAATTTTACCCAATTTACTCAATCAAACATTGATAAATCATTAAAATCATTTTACAATCAATAAATTAAGGATCAAATACTTGGGAATTTCATTAAAGAACCGTACAATAGAGGAGATCACAGACCTTACCCTTATTGTGAGATTTCTCCCTCAATTGGTTTGATAAAAGCTAAGAAAACACAAGATTTAGATGAGATTTTGCAAAAAAATGTTAATCAATCAATTACAAATCATAAAAACAAGTTAAAAGACTTCTCACCTCTGGATTTTGATGAAAACTCGAGTGTTTGGATGAGGAGATAGTGGAGATAAAAGTTACGTGAATTTTCTTTAAAGAGCTTAACTAACTTTTTAACTAAAATCCCTTTTTAATTATCTTTAAAACACATGTTAAAATATTTAATAATGATTTTAGAATATTTTTCCCAAATTTTATCACCATAAAAAATATTTAAACCAACTTAATCCTAAAACTGACTTAAAACTCTAATACCGGTCCACCAAACCTTCGAACCAACCTTTAAAACATCTAAGCCCAAAACCGGGGTGTTACAACTCTCCCCCACTTAAGAAATTTCATCCTCAAAATTACTTGGAGGAAACAAATGCGAAAATTACTCCATCATATCCACCTTGCTTTCCCAAGTGGCTTCCTCAACATCTCGGTGTCACCACAAGACCTTCACAAGCTCAATCGTCTTACCACGAAGAACTTTACTGCTAGAATAAAAGATCTCCACCGGTTCCTCATCGTAGGATAAATCTGGCCTCAACTCTATATGCTCCACCGGCATAACATGAGAAGGATCCGACCGATACCTCCGTAACATAGATACATAGAACACATCATGTATTTTCTCCAACTCCAAAGGCAACCTCAATCGATAAGCCATAAGACCTACACGCTCAATAACCTCGTACGGTCCAATAAACCTCAGACTAAGCTTACCTTTACGTCTGAATCTTATTACCTTTTTCCATGGTGACACTTTCAAGAATACACGACCGCCCACGACATACTCAATTTCCCTACGCTTCAAATATGCGTAAGATTTTTGCCGATCCCCAGCCGCTTTCAAGCGATCACACACAAGCTTTACCTTTTCATCCATGTCTTTCAACACATTCGGTAAGGTAACATGTTTTTCCCCTACCTCTGCTCAACATAATGGTGTATGACATCTCCAGCCATACAACGCCTCATATGATGCCATCTGCATACTCGCTTGGTAGCTACTGTTATATGCAAACTCAACTAAAGGCAAATGCTTCTCCTAGGTTCCTTGAAACTCGATAATACAACACCTCAGCATATCTTCCAAAATTTGGAAACACGCTCAGACTGCCCATTCGTCTGAGGGTAATACGCGTTGCTGAAACTCAACCTCAAACCCAAAGCCTGGTGATACACGATGCTAAAATTCAACCTTGGATCTCTATCAGACACAATGGATTTAGGTGCCCCGTGCAAGCGCACAATCTCAGCAATGTACAGATTTGCCAGCTTGTCCAAAGTATCTATCATGTGCACTGGCAAGAAATGCGCACACTTCGTAAACCGATCAACAATCACCCAAATGGAATCCTATTTAGCTGGTATCAGTGGAAGCACCATCACAAAATCCATTTCCACTCTGAATTTTTCATCAGTTGCAACAACCCGGATGGAAAGTCATAATGCCTATACCTCGTACGGAATGCGGTCTTATGCAATCCTCATCCTTAACCTTCAGCTGATAATACCCCGATCTCAAATCATAGATTTTGGAAAACACTGTTGCCCCACAGAACTGATCGAACAAGTCATCAGTCCGCGAAAACGGATACATGTTCTTCACCGTTAGCTTATTCAACTACTGGTAATCAATGCACATACGAATCGTACTATCCTTCTTTTTTCACAAAGAGAACATGAGCACCCCAAGGAGAAACACTCCGTCGAATGAACCCAGGATCCAACAACTCTTGAAGTTGTGACTTCAACTCCTTCAATTCCTTCAGTTCCATTCTATATGGAGCAATGGACACTGGTGGCGTACCCGCAAACAATTCAATACCGAATTCTACCTTTCTATCAGGCAGTAAACCTGGCAATTCTTCAGGAAAAACCTCCAAAAAATCACAAACAGCCCAAATGTCCTGTACTCGAACACCCTTGGCTTCAGGATTCATCACAATAGCCAAATAAGCTTGGCAACCTCCTTGCATCATCTTTTCCGCCTGGGTAGCCGAAACAACATTGGACAAGAACTTTACATTCTATCCAAACCACCACCACTTCATAATTGTCAGCTAACCTCAAAGAAATTCTCTTGGACTCACAATCCACAACCGCCTTGTGCTCACTCAACCAGTCCATACCCAAAATGATATCAAAACCATGGAAAGGCAACTCCATCAGATCTGCGGCAAACTCATGACCTTGCACAACCAAAGGACACTGCCTATACAACTTTCTAGTAGTAATCGTCTCCCCAAAAGAACTTGTTACTAAAATACCAACCTCAAGGATCTCAACATGAACATTCAACAATGATGCATGTTCACTCAAGATATGTAATATCCCAATTTTTGCTTAGTGACCAAAATGTAATTTTTGAAAGTTTAGGGGTCAAAGTGTAAACTTTGGAAAAATTTAGGGACCAAAGTGTAATTTTAAAAAGTTGTGTAATTTAATCCCGTAAATGGATAGTTCACCACCAAGAGTGGTATCTCTGTGTTACCCAGATTTTTCATACGAGGCTTATATTATTCGAATTTTGGATCGAATAAAAATTGTTAAGCATGCTCAGACCAGAGTAGCACAAGGATGGGTGACCTATTGGGAAGGTCCCATATCAATATTTCAACTGATATAAAGGATTTAGTTTGAGTCAGTAGTATTCGTAATGGATTGTTGAGATAAGATTTCTAAGAGGAAATGTATCCGATAAAAATTCTCGGTAATTGCCGGTATATCGGATCAGATTGAAATTTTAAAGACAGTTCCAAAGATTATGGGAAATTCATAAAATATTATTTTATGAATATTTTATTAATTTTGGTGGGATTCTAGCTAGATTTAGTTAGAATATGATGGAGTGGTTATAAAGCTCAAAGAAAGAAAATTTAGAAATCGTATTGAGTGAAATTCGAATAATTGGATCCAATAAATATCATAAATTAAAATTTTTGATATTTTGGGAAGCAGGCTGGTTAGAATGGAACCAATTTGGCTCAATTTTTATGGAATGACAATTTTAAGTCATGTAAGTAAATAAAGTCTAGTTGGAGAGCAAATTGGTCATTTGACATGGATGCCATTTTTTAAATATTTTGAAACTTTGAGGGCAATTGTGAAAGGTGAATTACACATGGAATTAATCACGACCATTCATTTTTGATGAGATTGAATCTTGGCCATTGGATTAAAATGGCAAATTAGTAAATTCACTAGTTATAAAATTCATTTAACTTCACACATGGATTAAAACAATTAAAAAATGAGTTTTTCTCATCTATTATTTGTGCTATTTGAAGTTCATAAAAATAAAAGGGGGAAGGAGTTTTCAGATTTTCAAGCTCAAAATTTGGAGAATCAAGACAAGTTTCAAGCAAAATTAATTTAGGTAAATTGTTATACACTCGATTCTCTTCATTTTGATAGTAATATTGCATGATAAAAGTTAATTTTAGTTCATGTTATTGATGATGATGATTATAGAAATTGAAGTCTATGATGGAAATTAGAGTTGTAGTTAGTTGAATTGATTATTTAAAACATGGAATCAAGTTGAATTTGGATTAATTCCATGATTGAGGTTACAAACCCTAACCCTAAAATTTAGGGGTTTCGGTTAGGGAGTTAAATTGAGGATGAAATTGAATAGATTATGATGTTGAGAGCTTGAATTTGATGTTAAATTAAATAATTTCCTCCATTGAAATTATAGGGACCATTTCAAAAAGATTGAGAAAATTAAGGGAAATTATTGTAAATTTTATTTTAGCATTAGTAACATTGAATTATGGTGAAAGTAGCTTGAATTGGTGATTATGGACCAAAATGAAATTTTTTGGAAATTCAAGAACCAATTCAACAATTTAGTAAAAAGTTGGGATTGGTCTTGAATTTATGGAAAATTGATAGAATTGAAGATTCAAGCTTGCTATGAAAGTTAAGGGATTGACATGTCAAGAAAGGAAATATAAGAGACTTATTTCAAAATAAAGAATTAGTGAAAGAGCCAAGTGAATAAAGTTGAAAGTTAAAGGAAACTTTCTAAGAATATTATAAATGAATAAATGGTTTAATTGTACATTAATTTAATGTACAAAAGCAATGTAGTGTCTAAAATGTCACTTTTATAAATTTTAAGGACTAAAAGGTAATAGTCCAAAATTAGTAAATGATTATGGAAATTACTCAAATTAGGCTTGAAAATTTGTTTAATGTTCAAAATGGTCACTAAGGACCTAGGGACCAATTCGACAACTTTAAAGAATATTGGGGAATTTTTCAGAAAATTTTATATTCGAATAGTTATGTTTAAGAATCAAACTAGCAATGTTAGATTTAAGTCGAATACAAGAATGGTAATGTATATGTTCGATTGGACTTATACAGTTCTAAAAGAGATCGAAGGAGAACCAGTGATAAAAAGAAATATAAGAACCTTGAGTAAGCTTAGTGAGGCATACTATTCATGGCCCAGGTGAGTGCATTTACATGTTTTAAAATGCAATTAGTAAGACTTGCGAATAGTCGACCTTAAATTAAAATGATATTGGATTATCTTTATATATGTTAATTTTTGTTGCCATGACCAATTATGTTGAAGTATGAGATATGAACTGTTTATTTATATGATGATCTATGTTTACCATGAACATTTATGATGAAGCATGAAACATGAAATGTTTATTTATATGATTGATTATGATGATTGATTGATGATAAAAGAAATGCCCAAGTATTGTGTATGAGAGTCCAAGGTATAGTTGGCATGTCATAGAGTCTTTAGCAGATGCACTCTCATGTTCATGTTATTAGATAGATATTGTGACAAAATGATTGTGTCACATTCACCCTGAGGATCCACGCCCACTGTGCCTGAGTACATTGCCGAGGTGCTTCATGTTTATGGGGAGCAAAGAGCGTCCCCGAGTATGTACTCATTTTCACGCTCGTGTTAGACACTACGATGTCATTTCAAGATGACTAGCGTACCTCGATCTCATATAGTGTACTTTGGGCAATGATAAAAGAATTAAGTCACATAAATGAATCATGTCATGTAAACGAATCATATTACGTATATGAATCATGTCATGAATATGAACCATGTCATGAATACGGAACATGCCATGTATATGAATTAAATCACGTATATGAATCATGTCAGGTAAAAGAATCATGTCATGAAAACGAATCAAGTTATGTATATGAATCATATTATATAAATGAACTATGTCATGAATATGAATCATGTTACGATATGAACCATGTCATGAATGTGAATCATGTTATGTATATGAATTAAGTCATGTATATGAATGATGTCACGTATATGAATCATGCCAAGTACATGAATTATGCCATGTATACGAAGTATGTCACATATATATGAAATATGCTATGCATACGAATCATGCCATGTATACAAATTATGTTACGCATATGAATTATGCCATGCATATGAATCTTGCCATGTGTACATATTATGTCATGTATATGATTCATGTCATGTAAATGAATTATGCCAACTTTGCGAATCATGCCATGTATGTGAACCATGCCACGTATATGAAATATGCTATGTATATGAACTATGCCATGTATATGATGTACTTGATGATGATAGAGTATATGAAATATGTCTAATATAGAAGAATATGACAAGCACATGAATATTTACTGGTTAGGGAATCTTAATAGTACAATTCTATCTTAGACAGAAAAATATGATACATGTTGTTTTATCTCATGTTTTAATAGATGAATTTATTTGCCCCAAATTCGTTCTTAGCGTGTGTTTATTTCACACGTAGGTTCTCCCAAGTAGAATGACAAGAATGAGCTATTAAATTGGAAAATCAAGTTACATTAGTAATCACGGTATGTACATCTTAAGTTGTAAGTTTGATATCTAGTGGGCATGTACAGATATGTAGTGGATTTAAGCAGACAAACTGTTTTGTAATCTTAAGTTTATAACGTGTTTATGCAGTATTACGAATGTATGAATTTTAAAAAAATGGGTTGCTACAAGTAGTTATATTTTTCGATATAGTTAAGTATAGTTTAACCCTAATCGCGTAGTAATTTTAAAATCAAGAAAGGGTCTAGGCAGGGAACATAGTTTTCACCCTGAATTATATTTTTATTTCAATAACACATTTATAAATTTTATAAAACAATTCAGGGTCAAAACTAGCTGCTATAGACTGATGCAGTTTTTAATTCCAAACCGAAAAAAGGTTAACTACAAGATAAAGTTTGATAAAGTAACTAAATATATTTCAAGTCAAGTTTTCTTAACAACTTTGTAACATCTTTAGTGTATATTCGGTCTACGAGTATACGTTAAGGGTGTTACATTTATTGGTATCAGAGCTACAGGTTTAGCCGATTCTGGAGGTTAAACCGAGTTTAATATGATTTAATGTTAAGTACATGCCCCTAGGATGTCATGTTACTGATGTACTACTGTGTAACTTGATTATGCTCCCCAATAACACGAATAAGTTTTAGTAGAAATAAATGATGTTAAGTATTGATGGACAGCGATAAATGTTTAATTATGGGGATCAAAAGAAGGAAGAATAATGTTTAAAGCCAAGTATGTTGGCAACTAGTTAAAAGAGAAATGTGCAACAGTCCTAAGTTTGAAACAAGGTACTCGTACTATCTATGAGTACGAGTTAGATTTTAATAGACTGAGTTGGTACGCAGTTAAATTGATACCGATCGAAAGGTCTCGACGTGAATGGTTTATAGAGAAGCTTCGTCCAAGGCCCAAGGAGATTCTATTAGGCATGAACTTATCAAATTCCCAAGAGGCTGTGAACAGAGCGAAGGCTATAGAAAGAACCTGTAATTGTTTTAATTGATTCGGGTTCGATTAATATATATATATATAGTGTACTAAGATAGTAGTTCGAAGAATAATGTCTATGAAGAATATTTAGTAATGTGATTGTCAATAATTCTCTTGGACATAGTGCATAAGTAACTAGCACTAGAAATTCAAGGAATTAAGTTCTCGGCAGATTTAATGGAACTTCCATTCCATGAATTTGAAGTCATTCTTGGAATGGATTGGTTATCTGCATAAGATGTATATGTGAAATGTATGAAAAAAAGGTTAGTACTTCAAGGACCTGATGGTTTTGAAGTAATCTTTGAGGGAGAAAGAACTGAATGTTTTGAGTCAGTAATTTCTATAATGACAGTGCAAAGGTTGTTATACAATGGATGTGAAACATGTTTGGTTTGTATGGAAGATACACAAAAGTTACCTAAAAAGATTGAAGACATCCTGACTGTAAAGGAATTTCTTGATATATTTCCGGATGAGTTATTAGGATTATCTCCGGATAGGGAAATATAGTTTGGGATTGATGCTTATCCTAGAACTGAGCCGATAAAATGGTACTATATAGGACGGCACCAACTAAGTTAAGGGAACTAAAAGCTCAATTACAAGAATTGCTAGACATGGGTTACATTTGACCAAGTGAATTACCATGGGATGCTCCAGTATTATTATTAAAGAAGAAAGTTAGTTCCCTATGATCATGTATAGATTACTGGTAGTTAAATAAAGTAACCATTAAGAACAAGTATTCCCTACCAAGAATTGAGAATTTATTTGATCAGCTTAAAGATGCAGTAGTATTTTTAAAGATAGATCTTCGATTAGGATTATTATCAGCTCAAGGTCAAGGAAGAAAATGTATCGAAGATAGGATTCAGATCGTTATGGACACTACGAGTTTCTGGTGATGTTGTTTGGACTTACAAATGCCTCTGTTGTATTCATGGATTTGATGAATAGGGTATTTCAACCCTATCTGGATTGTTGTGGTCTTCATAGATGATATTTTGGTTTATTCAAAGACCGAAGATGAGCATGATTACCATCTTCGTGTGGTACTACAAACTTTAAGAGATTAGCAACTTTATGCTAAGTTTTCTAAATGTGAGTTCTGGTTGTCAGGAAAGTTTCGAAAGATTAAAGAAAGTTTTGACTAAGGCACCAGTTCCAATTCAACCAAAACCAAAAAAAGAATATACTCTGTACAATGATATATCTCATTGTGGTTTGGATTGAATTTTAAAAAGGATTATGATGAGGTTATTGATTATCACCTGAGAAGGTTAATGTAGAGACATATACTTTTAGCCGAAAGACATTGTCTATCTTGCGCATGATGAATGCATAATTATCTATGGGACGAAATGGTTCCTTAACAACAGAATGTCAGTTAAAGCCAACTTTATTGGATCAATTCACAGATTTGCAGTCTATGGATGAAAGATGTCTTGAAAAGAGGAGACAAGCTGAAACTAGAAAAGTACAGGACTATGAAATTAAATTAAATGGTTGATTATATTACTAAGGAAAAGTATATGTTTCTAACAATGATAATCTGAAGAAAGAGATATTAATAGAGGTCCATTATACTCCATTGACTAGGCACCCAAGGAGTAATAAGATGTATCAAGATTTAAAGACTCGAAACTATGACCAAATACCTTCGGGATTACTTCAGTCTATTTTATTCCCCAATGAAAGTAGAGACGGGTAACAATGGATTGTATAACAGAATTTTCAGCTACACCAAGTAAAAAAGAATTTAATATGGGTCATTATGAATCGTCTAACAAAGTTTGCTCACTTTATTCTAGTTTGAATGGATTATTCGCTGGATAAATATGCAAAACTTTATGTTCGAGAGATAGTAAGAATACATGGTGTCTCAGCATCAATAATGTCAGACAGAGACCCAAGGTTTACTTTAAGGTATTGGGGTACGTTATTTGAAGCTTTAGGTACTAAATTAAATTTTAGTATGCAAACAGATGGGTAGTCTGAGCGGATCATACAAATTCTAGAGGATATGTTACGAGCTTGTGTAATTGAGTTTGCAGGATCATGAGAAAAGTACTTGCCTTTAACCTAATTTGCTTATAATAATAGTTATCAAGCAAGTATCAAGATGGCACCTTTCAAAGCATTGTATGGAAGAAAATAGCGAACTTCTCTAAATCGGTTCGGGTTACAAGATCGAAATGTTCAGAATAACTCAAACGTTGGAGGAGTTGATTTAACACAAGACATGGAGGATAAAGTAAAGATAATTTAGCAAAATTTCAAGGACATCGTGGATTGACAAAAGGCCTATGCAAATAAGAAGAAAAAGAGTTTTTAAAGATTTCACCTTGGAAAAAGGTGTTACATTTTGGACAAAAAGGAAAGCTTAGTCCCAGATTTATTGAACCATATGAAATTCTAAAAAGAGTGGGATTAAGGGATTACCAATTGGCTTTACCTCTAGATATGGGTAAAATTCATGATGTGTTTCACGTATCCATGCTTTTGAGGTATCATTCGGATCCTTCACATGTATTTACTTCTAAAGAAATTGAATTGCGGCCAGATTTGATGTATGAAAAAGAAGCAGTGAAAATATTAGCATACGGAGTCAAAGAATTAAAGAACAAGAAAATTTCAATGGTTAAAATCCTCTGGAGAAATCATAAAGTAGAGAAAATCATCTGGGAAACTGAAGAGAGAATGAATAAGCAATATACGAAGTTGTTTGAAACGGGTAAACATTGAAAATTTGAGGACGAATTTTCTTAAGAGGGGGAGAATTGTAATATCCAAATTTTTGCTTAGTGACCAAAATGTAATTTTTGAAAGTTTAGGGGTTAAAGTGTAAACTTTGGAAACGTTCAGGGATAAAAGTGTAATTTTAAAAAGTTATGTAATTTAACCCCGTAAATAAATAGTTCACCCCCAAGAGTGGTATTTCTGTGTTACCCAGATTTTTCATATGAGGCTTATATTATTCGAAATTTGAATCGAATAAAAATTGTTAAGTGTACTTAGACTAGAGTAGCACAAGGATGGGTGACCTATTGGGAAGGTCCCATATCAATATTTTAACTAATATAAAGGATTTAGTTTGATTCAGTAGTATTCGTAATGGATTGTTGAGATAAGATTTCTAAGAAGAAATATATCCGATAAAAATTCTCAGTAATTATCGGTATATCGGATCGAATTAAAATTTTAAACACAGTTCCAAAGATTATGGGAAATTCATAAAATATTATTTTATGAATATTTTATTAATGTTGGTGGGATTATAACTAGATTTAGTTACAATATGATGGAGTGGTTATAAAGCTCAAAGAAAGAAAATTTGGAAATCGTATTGAGTTAAATTCGAATATTTGGATCGAATAAATATCATAAATTCTATTTATGATATTTTGGGAAGGAGGCTGGTTAGAATGGAACCAATTTGGTTCAATTTTTATGGAATGGCAATTTTAAGTCATGTAAGTAAATAAAGTATAGTTGGAGGGCAAATTGGTCATTTGACATGGATAGCATTTTTGAAATATTTTGAAACTTTGAGGGCAATTGTGAAAGGTGAATTACACATGGAATTAATCATGGCCATTGATTTTTTATGAGATTGAATCTTGGCAATTGGATAAAAGGGCAAATTAGTAAATTCACTAGTTAAATGAATTTAAAATGCAATTAACTTTACACATGGATTAAAACAATTAAAAGATGAGAAAAATCTTTCTCATCTATTATTTGTGCTATTCGAAATTCATAAAAATAAAAGGGGGAAGAGCTTTCAAATTTTCAAGCTCAAAATTTTGAGAATCAAGACAAGTTTCAAGCAAAATTAATTTAGGTAAATTGTTCTACACTTGATTCTCTTCATTTTGATAGTAATATTGAATGATAATAGTTAATTTTAGTTCATGTTATTGATGAAGATGATTATGGAAATTGAAGTCTATGATGGAAATTAGAGTTTTAGTTAGTTGAATTGATGATTTAAAACATGGAATCAAGTTGTATTTGGATTAATTCCATGATTGAGGTTATAAGCCCTAACCCTAAAATTTGGGGGGGTTGGTTAGGGAGGTAAATTGAGGATGAAATTGAATAGATTATGATGTTGAGAGCTTGAATGTGATGTTAAATTAAATAATTTCCTCAATTGAAATTATAAGGACCATTTCGAAGAGATTGAGAAAATTAGGGGAAATTATTGTAAATTTTATTTTAGCATTGGAATCATTGAATTATGGTGAAAGTAGCTTGACTTGGTGATTAAGGACCAAAATGAAAATTTTTGGAAATTCAAGGACCAATTCGGCAATTTAGTAAAAAATTGGGATTGGTCTTGAATTTATGGAAAATTGATAGAATTGAAGATTCAAGCATGTTATGAAAGTTAAGGGATTGATATGTCAAGAAAGGAAATATAAGGGACTTATTTCGAAATAAGGAATTAGTGAAGGACCAAAGGTAGTGACATAAATGGTTTAATTGTACATTAATTTAATGTACAAAAGCAATGTAGTGACTAAAATGTCACTTTTATAAAGTTTAAGGACTAAAAGGTAATAGTCCAAAATTAGTAAATAATTATGGAATTTGTTCAAATTAGACTTGAACAATTGTTTAATGTTCAAAATGGTCACTAAGGACCTAGGGACCAATTCGGCAACTTTGAAGAATATTGGGGAATTTTTTAGAAAATTTTATATTCGAATAGTTATGTTTAAGAATCAAATTAGCAATGTTAGATTTAAGTCGAATACGAGAATGGTAATGTATATGTCCGATTGGTCTTATACAGTTCTAAAAGAGATCGAAGGAGAACCAGTGATAAAAAGAAAGATAAGAACCTCGAGTAAGCTTAGTGAGGCATACTATTCATGGCCCAGGTGAGTGCATTTACATGTTTTAAAGTGCAATTAGGAAGACTTGCGAATAGTCAACCTTAAATTAAAATGATATTGCATTATCTTTATATATGTTAATTTTTGTTGCCATGACCAATTATGTTGAAGTATGAGATATGAAATGTTTATTTATATAATGATCTATGTTTACCATGAACATTTATGATGAAGCATGAAACATGAAATGTTTATTTATATGATTGATTATGATGATTGATTGATGATAAAAGAAATGCCCAAGTATTGTGTATGAGAGTCCATGGTATAGTTGACATGCCATAGAGTCTTTAGCAGCTGCACCCTCATGTTCATGTTATCAGACAGATATTGTGACAAAATGATTGTGTCACATGCACCCAGGGGATCCACGCCAATTGTGCCCGAGTGCACTGTCGAGGTGCTTCATGTTTATGGGGAGCAAAGAGCATCCCCAGTACGTACTCATCTTCACATTCACGTTAGACACTACAGTGTCATTTCAAGATGACTCGCGTACCTCGATCTCATATAGTGTACTTTGGGCAATGATAAAAGAATCATGTTACGTAAATGAATCATGTCATATAAACGAATCATATTACGTATATGAATCATGTCATGAATATGAACCATGCCATGAATACGGAACATGCAATGTATATGAATTAAATCACGTATATGAACATGTCAGGTAAAAGAATCATGTCATGTAAATGAATCAAGTTATGTCTATGAATCATGTTATATAAATGAATCATGCCATGAATATGAATCATGTTACGTATATGAACCATGGTATGAATGTGAATCATGTTATGTATATGAACTAAGTCATGTATATGAATGATGTCACGTATATGAATCATGCCAAGTACATGAATTATGCCATGTATATGAAGTATGTCACATATATATGAAATATGCTATGCATATGATCATGCCATGTATACAAATTATGTTACGTATATGAATTATGCCATGCATATGAATCATGCCATGTGTATGTATTATGTCATGTATATGAATCATGTCATGTAAATGAATTATGTCACATATGTGAATCATGCCATGTATGTGAACCATGCCATGTATATAAATTATGCTATCTATATGAACTATGCCATGTATATGATTTACTTGATGATGATAGAGTATATGAAACATGTCTAATGTAGAAGAATATGACAAGCACATGAATATTTACTGGTTAGGGAATCTTAATAGCACAATTATATCTTAGACAAAAATATGATACATATTGTTTTATCTCATGTTTTAATAGATGAATTTATTTGCCTCACTAAGTTCATACTTAGCGTGTATTTATTTCACACATTAGGTTCTCCCAAGTAGAATGGCAAGAAGGTGTTATTAAATTGGAAAATCAAGTTACATTAGTAATCTCAGTATGTACATCTTAAGTTGTAGGTTTGATATCTAGTGGGCATGTACATATATGTAATGGATTTAAAGAGACAAACTGTTTTGTAATCTTAAGTTTATAACGTGTTTATGCAGTATTATGAATGTATGAATTTAAAAAAAATGGGTTGCTACAAGTAGTTATATTTTTCGATATAGTTAAGTATAGTTTAACCCTAATCGCATAGTAATTTTAAAATCAAGAAAGGGTCTAGGCAGAGAACATAGTTTTCACCCTGAATTATATTTTATTTCGATAACACATTTATAAATTTTATAAAACAATTCAGGGTCAAAACTAGCTGCTATAGGCTGATGTAGTTTTTAATTCCAAACCGAAAAAGAGTTAAACTACAAGATAAAGTTTGATAAAGAAAACAAAATATATTTCAAGTCAAGTTTTCTTAACAACTCTGTAACATCTTTAGTGTATATTCGGTCTACGAGTATACATTATGGGTGCTACAAGATATATGAATGAGTAGACCCCGAATCAATCAAAGATAACAATGACAAAGATTGCAAAATAAAGGTACCTGTGATCACATCCGTGTCATTACGACCCTCACGATGAGCAAAGACCCAAGCCGGTCCACCACCCTCTGGTCTCACCACTGTGGCATGAGCCATACCGCTCTGGCCATCATCGTGCCTCTAAAAATTACCCCTGGCACGGTCTCGGCCCCTAGCAAGTGAAGCCATCTGTACTGGTGCATCCCTCACAGCTCGAGGACAATCACGCTTCAGGTGATCCGATGATCCACAAATCCAACAACCTCCAGCATTACCCCAGCACATACCTATGTGGCGTCTACCACATCGCTCACACTCAGCTACAACACGAGCTCTCTGAGCACCTTGGCCAACTCTGCCACCACGCCTGTGATCTAACCTATGTCTCTTATCCCTGAACTTCTTATTCTGCCTCCCAGAATAGCTAGAGTCAGCCATTCTTTTACCCAAATTCGCACCCGTATCTTGAATTGGTGCACCCAAGGACTGTTCAATATCCTTGGCCCGATTGACCAACACATCAAAATCTGTATAATCTGTAGCCAGGAGATACGTCTTAATGTCCTTAACAAGACCATAACGGAACCTGTCACATCTTTGTTGGTCATCAGGAACCAACTCTGGAGCATACTGGCTCAGGCGGACAAACCTCACCTCGTATTCAGCAACAGACATGCCACCCTATGTCAGCGCCATGAACTCGCGCTTCTTCATATCCAAATATTGGGTACCAAGGTACTTCCTCTCGAAAGCTCTTTGAAGGAACTCCCAAGTGACATCCGCCTCCGGAACGCCCTCAATGGTATTCACCTACCAATGATATGCATCACCCTACAATAATGACACGGTGCAACCCAACTTGCGTTCCTCATTGCATCCCATCTGATTCATGATGCAAATCGTCTTTTCTAGCCAACCCTCGGCTGCATCAGGACTCAAACCCTAAAATTCCTTACCTCTCAAACTCCTTAAACGCTCCAAAGGTAACCCCTGATTTGCCACCACAGCCGGTGTCGGTGCTAGTGCTTGGACTCTATCCACCGCTGCTTGGAAAGCTCCCATTATTGCTTGAACTAACGAAGTCAAATCACCATAAACAGGCACCTGGTGAACCTGGGGTGCTTCACCCACCCCAACATCAACTGGAGGAACCATCGGAGGAGGAGGAGATAAAACATTAGGGGGATTCTATTCTATCCCATTATTCTGCCCTACCCTATCAGTGTTAGCCATCGATGTCTCACGTCGAGCCATGCTATCAAAAGCATTTAGGCTAGCATTATGAAAGGATCCAAGACAACTTTTAAACGCATTTTAAAACCTCGGTAATAGGCAAGGTGTTCCCAATTCATACCCCAACACGATATTAAACAATCACCAAAGATATACACAATCACCGTGCAATTCATACAACACCAGCCAATCAAACAACAACATCCCAAGTTTTTGCAAACCTGGCTCTGATACTACCAAATATAACCCCCTCGACCCGGCCTAGTCGCAAGACCGAACCGAGCAAGCTACATTAAGTTTACTAAAGTAAATCGGGAAGATGAAACCTAAAACGCATCCATTTTTTTTCTTTTATCTTGTCTAGATGCGTTATTACTTTCTTGCATTTACATACTGCCCACAGGTGATAACTCAACACAATCAGGCACCAAAACAATATCCAATTGATCACAAACGCAATTTTAGGTTGCCAACCATTAATTAAGTATATTTCACGCTAACGTGTTAAAAACAGCGCAATACGATCATTCATGCTCATTCAATTGATAAAACAAGATTTAGGGACTAAAACGAAAGAAACCAAAACCGTCTTTCCATGAAATTAACAGAAATAACAGCCTCTGTATCGATACGCTAAGCACCGTATCGATACGATATTGCAACCATCATTTCAATACGACAAGCATCGTACCAGTACGCTACTTTGAATATAAAATTCCTTTTTATCTCATTAAACATCGTACCGATACGGAGCTTATGGTGTTTTGGTATGCGGGATCATTCCAAAAAGTGTCATCCAGTAGCTTCAAACCGTATCGAAACACCTTCACCCGTACCAAAATGCTCTACCCAGAATTGCCTAGCCGTATCGATACAGTCCCTCGCGTATAGGTACGTCTGGGCCTGTAATGTCAAGTTTAGCTGGTTTTTCACTCGAATCTAGATGCATTTGGGTCCTAGCAACTTGCATGCATGCATACAATCACCCGTAAACATATAAACTCACATCTATGCTAGGATTAAACAACTAACTCAATTTCTTACTATCAATGGATCACTCTAGAGGCAAGCTTCCTAAACCATTTTGCCAAACATACCAAAACGCACAAATAGACTATTCTCAGCATAAGCAACATGACAACACAACCAACACAGCATAATAAACTTGCTCAAACCATCACAACATGGTAATCAATAAGGAGGCTTTAGATGCATACCTAGGCAACCAATCATCCACAACTAAAGCAAGGGTTAACATCAACTTAGCAACATCAAACCATCCTCAAAAGACTAGCATGGAAACATACTTAAAATACATAAGAAAACAGAATTACAACTCCCAAAAACCATGGCGAACACATTGCCTTATTGACCGAAATATAAATCGAGTTCATACTCAAACTTGTAAATGTCCTTGGATCGCTTAGCCTTGCCTCTTGCAGCCCCCAAACCTTAATGCTCTAAATTATTAGGAAAAGAGAGCGTAAGCACACTTGCTTAGTGAGGATGCTCATACAACAATGATGCACTAAAACCATTTGAAAATCATATGCTTGTTTCCAAAAACATGCTTACAATCTAAGCATTTTCCATGATTCCAACTGAATCAAAACATAAAAACCTTTATGCAACATCATGTACATTCCATGCTTAAATCTCCAAGCATTAAATCATAAACCATGCTTAAATCCCAAAGCATTAAAAATAGGTTCAACACATGAACTTTCTCAAATATTGGCATTTATACTGACCTAGATAGACCACCTATATCCTATACATATCGGATACATGGATCTCTCATACCATGCCTAGTTAACCCGCATGATATCCCAAGCCTTGCCTAGTTAAATCGTAAGATTTCACACCCTCTCCTAGTTAAACCGCGAGATTTCACCCTTGCCTAGTTAAACCGCAAGAGTACCAACCTTGTCTAGTTAAACCACAAGATCACCATCAATTTGGGTTGCCTAGTTAAACCGCATGCCCCAAATGAGGTCCCAACAGTCTGAGTAGCCTAGCTAAACTGCCATACCTCAAGGACCCATGGCCACGATCGATTTTGTTCATATTTTATAGTGCACTTTTAATTCTACGGCATGCCAACTATATCTGATTGTTTTCTCACCATGTCACATAGCTAATATACCATTTACAAGCTATTTACTTACTGCTTTACAATGCATTAAACAAAACATCACATATGCAAATCCCATTGCCAATGCAATAACAACATTCCCAACCAGAATGAAAACCAATGCTCAATAGCATTTAATATACTTTTAAACCCCTGCATATGTACTCAAAATCATGCATTTCCAGTAAGTAAATCATGCCATGTTTATCACCAAAACATGCAAATGACATGCTTATATCCAAGCTGATATTCATGAGCAAAATAAGGGAAACTTACTTGCGAGCTTAGGTAAGTGTTTTCGCTTACCCTAAACTCCCAACAACCTTTACAAACCTTTATAAAGCATCTAAAACTAGTTTCCACTCACAGATACGCTTCGCCTTCCTTGCCAACGCGATATAAGCTTTCGGCAAGCAACAAAACAACGTCAAGCTTCTTCGCCTTGATTATCCCCTATTTTAAACACATAAAACCAGAGGATAAATGCATCATTATACATTCAAACCACTGCCTCAAAGCAAAACCCCGCTACTCTCAAGTTGCCCACTTAAAAACCATCTGAAACAAACTGAAAACATCATCAAACATTTTCGAAACTTAACCCAACCATAAAACAATGATTCAACTAATCAATAAACATCAATTATCATCCAAAAACCCTTTCAAAACATCCTTTTACTCCCAGCAACGATTAAACTCGAATATCATCACAACAACTCAAATCTAACAACCTAAACAATTAGAGATCCAAGAGTTTCGGGATTCTATTGATAAAAACAACTTATCAACATCATAATACATCCAAAATATGTATTAAATCAATTTTAAACACTCGAAATCAGATCCACTTCGAAAATTACCTTGTTACATCAATTTTACCCAATTTACTCAATCAAACATTGATAAATCATTAAAATCAATTTACAATCAATAAATCAAGGATCAAATACTTGGGAATTTTAGTAAAAAACCATACAATAGAGGAGATCACAGACCTTACCCCTATTGTGAGATTTCTCCCTCAATAGGTTGATAAAAGCTAAGAAAACACAAGATTTAGATGAGATTTTGCCAAAACAATGTTAATCAATCAATTACAAATCATAAAAACAAGTTAAAAGACTCCTCACCTCTGGATTTTGATGAAAACTTGAGTGTTTGGCTGAGGAGAGGGTGGAGAGAAAAGTTACGTGAATTTTCTTTAAAGAGCTTAACTAACTTTTTAACTAAAATCTATTTTTAATTATATTTAAAACACATGTTAAAATGAGGGAGAAATCATCAGAAAAAACTTGGTAAAATAGCTCCTTAAAGATTCTAAGAATTTAACCCTTTTCATTTTAGTCACCTTTAAAAACAGTTTTCAAAACTTGCATTTTGGTCTCTAGCCCAAAATGTCCAATTTCCAAATCCAAATTTCCAAAATTGATTTCACCATTATCTTTAATATATTTAATAATGATTTTAGAATATTTTTCCCAAATTTTATCACCTTCAAAAATATTTAAACCAACTTAATCCCGAAACTGACCCAAAACTCTAATATCGATCCATCGGACCTTTGAACCAACCTTTAAAACATCTAAGCCCAAAACCGGGGTGTTACACAAAGCTTTGTAAAGTATTTAAAACCAGTTTTCACTCACTGATTACACCTCGCCTTGCTCGCCAATGCAACACGAGCTCCCGGCAAGCAACAATCCACCTCAAGATGCTTCGCCTTGAACAACCCCTGTTTTGTCCACACAAAACCAGAGGAGACATGCATTAAAATGCATTTAAATCACTGCCTCAAAGCAAAATCCCTCAACTCACAAGTTGCCCACTCAAAAACCATCTGAAACTTATCGAAATCAACCTCGAACACCTTCCAAACTCAACCAGCCACAATATAATGATTCAATACATTAAACTTCATCTAATAACATCTAAAAACCCTTTTACAACATCCTCTTACTTCCAGCAATGATTAAAAACCATTAACAACACAAAAACCCTTTACTATCAACCATAAATATTAGAGATCCAACTTATTTCGTGATTACAATGTTAAATCCAAGCTATTAACATTATTAAACATCAAAATCATGATCTAAACTGATCAAGAACCCAGCAAAACAGATCCAATTCGAAAATCTATCAATTTCATCAATTAAAACACAATTAAACCAATTTTCCTTAATTAAACTATCAAAACCCATTAGAAAACCATTATAAAGGATCAACAACTTGGGAATTTTAGTAAGAACCTTTCATTAGAGGAGAAGAACAAACCTAACCTCTAATGGATGCTTTCTCCCTTAATTGGCTGATTTTACACGTGAAAAGAAAGTTAAAACAATAAGATTTTGTTTTAAAAGAATTAATAACAACTAATTCTCCCCAACCTATTTTAATTTCCAAATCACTTTTAAAAATTGACAATTAAAGGATAAAGTCTGAATTTAGACTTTTGGATTATTAGCTCCTTAAAGATTCAAAGTTTTGATCCTTTACAAAATAGTCACTAAAATAGTTTTCAAAAGTTGCATTTTGGTCGATTTTACCACAATCATTAATATATTAATTAATGATTTTAGAACATTTTCCATATTTTTATCACCTTCAAAAATATTTAATCTAATTTAATCCCGAAATTGACTCGAATCTCTAATACCGATTCACCAAACCCTTAAAACGAACCCCGAACCATCTAAACCCAAAACTGGGGCGTTACAGAGATCCCAAGTATGGTTGGCCCATGAGAGCCATGTATGATGATTGCTTTGATGAGAGCATGTGTTTAGGCGACTAGTGGTAGCGCCCTGTGTTTATTTATCTCTCATTATTTCTCGTACTAGCTTGCATGCTTATGTTTATGATTAGCATGAAGTATAGTAGAGTAGATGTGTACCACTGAGTTTTGTAAGCTCAGCACTTAGAATTGTTGTTTCCGTGCGTAGGTTGATCGCTAGGTCATTAGATCGAGGAGCACTATCGGTACGAGATTCTAGCATGTGGTGATCTCTAGAGTACAGTACTTGTGTTTAGTGAGCTGTGTATTCATAGGACCTTACGTGATGGGGTCTGTAATCCTTATTTTTGAAATTGTATTAATCAAATCGAATGTTCAAATTTTTAAATTTAAATTAGAGCTCCTTTATACCGTTTTGATTATTTAACCTTAATTTCAACTGTTGGCTTTAAATATTTTTATTTGAGAAATAACTTATTGGGCTAAGCCCGGTTTGATAAATTTTATAGTTTTGGTTTGGGCTTGAGGCCCAAATGTGACATCCAGGTTGAGGGTGTTACATTACACTTACATTTTACATTATAACAAATAAAAACACTAATATGTAGCACCATTTTCAATAATCATGTACTAAATATTACTCAATTTCTAGACTCAAATGGAACCTGATGTCTTCAAACTTTTGAAAAAAATCTAACATGGTCCCTAAATTTATTTTACACCCAATGAGATTTTAAATTGAGAAAAAAAATCAATTTTTCCATTTGACTAGCAGAACCCAATGTTAACCATTACAGAGCTGACATGGAATGTAACGCCCTAAACCTGAAGTCATATTTGGGCCTCAAGCCCAACCCATAAGTAAAATTTTGCAAGTAGATTTAGCCCAAACCATAATCATTTCCATAAATCCAATGACGTTTTGGAAAAGGACGATACAAAATCATTTGACATGATCAAATAAATACAAAATAAGAGTTACAAACATAAAATCAAGGGTCATATGAATACATTGCCCGACAAGTCGAAATATTGTACTCTTGATCACATCAATGAGCTGAAGTCCTACTCCGATGGGGCTCCTTTAATACAACACTGCAACCTAAAAACCTACGAACGAAAACAACGATTCTGAATGCTAAGCTCATAAAGCTCAGTGGATACACCTCTACTTTACCATGCTTCATGAAAATCATACATAAGTATGTAGCTAGAAAAGATGACATGGAAGTGAAACAAGTATGACATTACCATAATTCATACACATAACATGACATCATAAACATCTCATATCAAAATCATAACTACAAACCTAGAGTGAGGCTCGGGGCCACACAACATAGAGAATGTGCATTCAAAGTGAGACTCAAGGCCACACAATATCGGGAACATGTGATGTATACTCAAAATCCCTCATCGAGTGCCTTCAAATGAGACTCGGGGCCACACAGCGTCGAGAACGTATATTCAAAAATATCTTACCATGGTGTTGCAACACTCTCACTGGGTATTCGGATCCCACCAAACAAGTGCCCACATGACACACAACATCATCCCATAACCATACCATCATATGGTTGTTATCAACATATAAGTCACACAAGACATTTATTGAGTTCTTAATATTTATGCTCGAATATAAGGAGATTTCTCGGTTTTTCAATTTTACAACTCATTTCAGGTCATTAGGGGTCTACTGGAGCGACCATTGAAATTTTTTTAGCTTACTGGGCAAAAATCAGCATTTTTGGGTAGATTACCAGTGGGTATTGGTACTGGTCTTTGCGTACCGGTACGGTACCCTTGGATACCGGTACTCACTGCGTATTGATATGAAATTAGCTCACTGGAATTTTATCCAGCCCTTGCATACCGGTATGAGATAACCCATACTGATACCGCTTTACATGGCATACCGGTAAAGGTTGAACACCTTACTGGTACCCCATTCATAGTTCATAGCAATGGAACAGTGTTCTTAAACCCAGAACACTGGGGTACTGGTACTACTCCCTGCATATTGGTACCAAAGCCTAGAAATGGCTTCATAGGCTCGAGAAATTATCCCACAAACCTCTAACTCAAACCTCAAAACCCCTTAAGTTGATCATACAGTTCATGTGAGATATTTAAGGTGATTTACTACCATTTTTACAAGCTGTTAACACTTAATCCCGGATTTACCATTAACAACCATTTTCAAACATTTAAACACTTAAATCATCAAAAATAAGCATACAAGGCATCATCCTTAGGATGTGCATGAAACAAAGGGACTTGGAACTGTACTAAGATTCCTTCAAAAGCTGGAAATGAGGCTCCTTGCCAACAAGCCTCAAGCCCTCCCTTATCTTTCAACAAAAAAAAAACTCAAGCCCTCCCTTGCCTTGAGCTTTAAAGTGCTCTCCAACCTCCTTCACTATAAAGAGATGTTGTAAAACGGGTTACAACATTATTGGAAGGTCTAAAGAGACAAAAGAAAAAACTCTACAAAAAAATGGAGTTAAATCCTCAATTCTTGTTCTTCCTTTTCAACCCCCACCAAAACTCATATTTCTCAACCCACACCATTTCCTTCAATTTTTACCTTGTTTGGTAGATCCCTTGTTTGGGAGGAATTTTGGAGACAAAGGTGATATCATCACTCTAAATTTTCTACAGAAAATTAAGAAAACACCAGTCTGTCACCTTCAAAGTGAGGTAAATTTACCTCCCTACCATCTTCAAACCACACATACCAACCAAGGCTTCAAGCCCAACACTCATGAGAAGTCCATTTAGGTTCCACAACCTCGACCCAACACCCAAAGCCCAATATTCGGGTGAAATGACTCGTGTACCCCAAATCTGAGTCGTTTCATGAAAGTTCATTGTCCTGACATGGTAGCCTATAGTGAGAATTTATCCTATATTTATAAAATTAAATGTTTGATCTTCAAAAAAAACTTATTTTATAATACTTTTTATTTAAATATAAATATTTATTATTAAATAGATATAATTGTCAAATAATTTTTAACTACTAAAATAATAACAAAAATTAATTTAATTATCGACTATAATTCGAGTTAGTACATAACAGTGAGGTTAAGTTAAATAAATAGACATAGTGCGGGTGAAAAGAAAATAGATTTTGGTCCAACATTTTGTATTAAGGGTGTGTTTTTGGTTGCTTTTAGCAACCTAAAAGCACTTTTTTAAGTGCTTTCAAAATAAATTAGGTGTTTTTGGTTGCTTCTAAAAGTGATTTTCCACCCAAACCAAAAGGATAGATTTTATGGATTTTGCGGTGGATAAGTTAGTTTGAAAAGAAAAATTACTTTTTACCCTCTCTTATTTAATTATAATTGATTGTCAAACTAAATTTATACATAATTATAAAATAATATATATGTTATAGTATTTATATTGAGAATAAAATTTTTTATTGTAGTTTATATAGTTTATATTTTTAAATTAAATTTTTTATTATAATTTAAGTTGATTTATTTCATACATCATAATATTAATGAATTTGAACATCACCCAACTTATTTTACTTTACAATACCATGTCTAAAATAGACATTTTATCTTCTCAAAATCACTTTTTGACATCAATGACAAACACTAACCCAACTTTTCAAAGCCACTTTTAAAATCACTTTTTCTACCGCACTTTTTAAAAGTAATGCCAAACTAAGCCTAAATTCAACACAAATTATTAGTTGACAAAAGACCAACAAAAGTTTGTGCAAATTCAAAATGGACATAATCAATTACAAAATCATTTTTTCCACCAAAATCTTTTTGTACTAATAATTCTAACAATTTTCTTTTTATTTATGATTTAAGTGCAATATATTAGAACTGTCCCACGTAATGCTTACCATCTTTATTACCATATTTTCTGTTCTAATCCCCAGAGCGATTTAAAGATTTAAGGATATGTATAATTTATTAAAATAAAATTTTAAGTTAAAGTTTTAAAAAATATTTATTAATTTGTTGTTTGATTGTAAATTATGTTTTAAATAAAAAATAAGTATAATATAACTCAAAATTTATGAAATACAGTAACATTTTATTCTTTTTCATGTTCTTTATCATTAATCTATAATTAATATTTTATTTTTTATTATAAACATTTAATTTGACTCATTTAGGACCCTCATTCTGTAACACCCTTAACGTATACTCATAGACCGAATATACATTAAAGGTGTTACGAAATCATTGGAAGAAATCTTGACTTAAAATTTTATTTTTTATTTTTTTATATACCAAAATTTAATTTGTAGTTTAACCCTTTCTCGATTTTAAATTTAAAACTATGTCGTCCAGGTGAAGCTAGTTTTGACCCTGAATTGGTTTACAAAATATATAATTGAACTATAAAAACAATATAATTCAGAGTGAAAACTACATAAGCTGCCTAGACCCTTTCTTGATTTTAAAATTTTACGCGATCAAGGCTAAACAACATTTTAACCATACCAAAGATTTTGCTATTGTTAGCAATTCGTATTTTTAAACTTATCCATCCATAAAAGCATATAATTACATTGCAAACTTATGCTGTAAACAGTTCCACTTTAAAATACTTACATGCCCACTAGTCTATCAAATTATGGTAAAGACGTACTTACTGAACTTATTATAGTAACTTGATTTTTCCCAAGTTTTTGTTCCTCCTCGATAGACAATTTCCAGGAAACCTACGTGTGACGTAAGACACACGCTAAGTACGAACTTAGTGAGGCAGTTAAACTTATTTATTTTAAAAACGTGAAATAATGTAATACAATATGCCATATATAAAAGTGCATTTCGTTTTCTCTATAACATGGCAAGTATATCACAATGTACATATTTCATGTATCATAACTATCATATAAATCATATTATAATTGCATAATATATTCTCTATCATGGACATGCTTTCATCGTGTAATCATTTACATATCATGTGCTCTATCATGGTCATGCTTTCTTAATGCCATCATTTGCATAACGTGTATTCTATCATGTATCATGTAACATTTCTATCATATATAAATAACATTTCTATCACGTATGTCATGTACTTCTCTGTCATGTAACATGTAATTTCATTTTCATGTATCATGAAAACATGTAACATCTTTTGCATGTATCATGTAATCATGTAACATCTGCATCATGTATCATGTAACATCTTTGTCATGTAACATATAGTTAATGTATCATCAATATCTTGTATCATCACTATCATGTGATTCATGTATCGTCATTATCACGTATCACCATTATCATGTGATTCATGTATCATCATGCAGACATTTGCATGCTCATGATCAATCATATAACCATCTTGTGTTATTATTAATGTGTCTGGCTAGAGGCCCATGGAAAACCCGTAGCCTATATGCACCGTAGTGCCTTATGGAGTACGTACTCGAGAGGACGCTCTTTGCTCCTCATATAAGGACGCTCTTTGCTCCTAATATAAACACCTCGTTAGTGCATTTTGCACTATGGACTTAGATCCCCAGGGTGTATCTTGTTTCATTGTAATCTTGTTTCATTTAATCTCATTATCCATATTCCATGTATGCATAATGCATCATCATTTATGTAAACAATCATTCGTACCTGGTATTCCATCAATCTTTCCATGTCGAGCAATGTATCATATCACTTATTATAGAGAAATGCAATGCCAATTTCAACATAATGCAAACATATAGAAATGCACTCACCAGGGCCATGTAATAGTATGCCTCACTAAATTCTACTTGATTCTTTCCTTTATAGTATCTCAAATCCTCTTCGATTCATATTCAGCTTCATTAATCACATGAATATAAATAAACATTTGTTAGTTTCACTTCTAACAATATTTCAATTAAGCTATTTAATCATTGAACATAAAATTTTTCCATAAATTTCTTTCCATCCTTATACTGTTCACAAACTCATTTTTGGTCCCTAATAACCATTTTGATCTTCAAATAATTCCTCCAAGCTTTCGAACCAACATTAGACACAAATTGTCTCAATTTCCATTTTTTGGCAACTTGCACTACCTTTAAAGATTTATTTCTATAAAATAATCTAAAACTCGGAATTCGATTATGTTTGTTCTGAAAGAGACTATATTCAATAAGATTTTCATCCATATAAATTAATAGCCCAAATTCAATTCGTACGATTTATGACAAATTTTCAAAGTCAATTTTCAGTGTTAATTTCGGAACAGACTGCCATACTGTTTTCTGACCTTTCACCAGTTAAAAATTCATATCTTTTTACTCGGAACTCGAAATCAGTTTTCGTTTGTTGGAACTGAAACTAGACGAACAAATCTTTACATCGGTATAAAATTCACGATCTAACCATTTTTGTAGAATTTATGGTGAATTTTAAAACATACTACCAAATCCAGTTTTCCTACAGAACTTCCATAAATAACTTCAAACTTTATACTAATTTCTCCTTACTTTTCTATTTTGTCAATTTGGTCCCCTTACTTGATTCAAACCACTAATGTATCACTTTCTTCATCAAATAATTATTCAAAAATAATTCCCTCTAATTTTTCGTTCTTTCCGAAATAGTCACTAAAAAATCAAAGATAAGGATTCAAGCTTCTTAACTTTGCAATTAGTCCTCAAATCAACATTAATACCATAATTCTATTATTTCAACTAAAATTCAGATTTAATCCTCACCCGAAACTCTCTTTCCGAAATGGTCACTTAACTTTGACAAATTGTCAAAATGGTCACTAATTCAATTCAACATCGGTTTAGCATTCTAACATCAATTTCACATCTCCAACATCATTAATAACATAAATACACTTCAAAATTATAAAAATTCAGATTAGTCACCTAACTTTCATAATTTCTGAAATGGTCTCTATCTAATAACTTTAGGGTTTTTCTTCCAAATAACAATTCAAGCTTACTAGATCATTAATTCAACATCACAAACCCTAAATTAAACTTGAATCCATAAACCCTAATCATCTTCATACAAACTAAAATATGTAGGCTTAAATCCTAACTCAATAACATGATTTTAACATTATATAAGCTCGATTCCAACTTAAATTTAACCATGGAATCATAAAATTTCAAAAGGCCCAAATTTGTTAATAAACCCTAATTCCCTTCTCATGTAAAATTTTCATCAATCAAGCATGTATTCCATAAATTAATTACATCAAAAGATAGAGCTTGAAGAGTAGAACAACTTTGCAGTTCGAAAGATTAACTGAAAATCAAGTTTCGGGGCTTGAATCGATCTTGAAAAATTTTATCCTTTTTTTCTCCCCTTAGTTCAAAATATTTCAAGAAAGATGAACAATTTGGTTCATCTTTTACTTATTTAAATCCACATGTTAAAATTAAATGAATTTAAAATTCATTTAATTAGTGAAATTACTAATTTGCCCTTTTAATCCAATGGCCAAGACTTAATATTATCAAAAATAAATGGCCATGATTTGATCCAAGTGTAATTCACCTTCCAAAATTACCCTTAATATTTAAAAATATTTCAAAATTGCCATCCTTGTTAAATAACCAATTTGCCCTCCAACTAGTCTTTATTTACTAGTATGCCATTCTTCTAAAAATTCAACCAAGTCTAGTTGGAATCCAACCAACTATAATAAAATATTCCTAAAATAATATTTTATGAATTTTCCATAACTTTTGGATCAGTCTCTAAAACTTTTCATTCGATCTAATATACTAATAATTTAACACTTTTACACAAAATTAAATTATAAGATTCATCTTGAGTCAAACTAAAAATACTCCCAACACTTGTAACGGACTTTTATAACCTTCCTTTATCATCTGGTAAAATCTCAAAATTTTTCGGATCAATTCGAGTATCTGGATTCCATTTAAACTTTGATTGTAATTTCCCAATAATAGAAACATCGTATCAATCAGAATCTTCACATTCGATCCACACCCTTAAATGATCTATTTATTTATAAAATAAAAACCCCTAATTTTTTTGAAATTACAACTTTAGTCCTTTAACTTTTCATATTTAGTCTTATACCACACGCGTTTTGTCTGTTTATCATTTTGGTCACTAAACTTGAATCTTCAATTCCCATTCCAATTTTCTTCGGATTCTAATCAAACTTTGGAAGTACCCAATTCAGCTCACTATCCATCCTATGAGACTTTTAAACCTTAGAAATTTCCTTTCCAAAACCCATAATTAAAGAAATCCTAACTTTTTCAAAGTTTATACTTTAGCCCCCAAACTTTCAAAATTTACATTTTGGTCATTGTCCAAAATTTGGGATATTATAATTCCTCCCCCTAAGAAAATTCGTCCTCAAATTTTCAATGTTTACCCTTTCAAACAATTTCGGGTATTATTCCATGTATCATCATGTAGTCATTTGCATGCTCATGATCTATCATATAACCATCTTGTGTTATTATTAATGTGTCTGGCTAGAGGCCTATAGAAACCACGTAGCCTATTTGCACCATAGTGCCTTGTGGAGTACGTACTCGAGAGGACGCTCTTTGCTCCTCATATAAGGACACCCTTTACTCCTTATATAAACACCCTGTTAGTGCATTTTGCACTATGGGCTTAGATCCCCAGGGTGTATCTTGTTTCATTTTAACCTTGTTTCATTTAATCTTGTGATTATCCATATTTCATGTATGAATAATGCATCATCATTTATGTAAACAATCATTCATACCTAGTATTCCATCAATCTTTCCATGTTGAGCAATGTATCATATCACGTATTATAGAGAAATGCAATGTCAATTTCAACATAATGCAAACATATAGAAATGCACTCACCAGGGCCATGTAATAGTATGCCAAACTAAATTCTACTCGATCCTTTCCTTTATAGTATATCGAATCCTCTTTGATTCGTATTCGGCTTCATTAATCACATGAATATAAATAAACATTTGTTAGATTCACTTCTAACAATATTTCAATTAAGCTATTTAATCATTGAACATAAAATTTTTCCATAAATTTCTTTCCTTCCTTATACTGTTCACAAACTCATTTTTGGTCCCTAATGACCATTTTGATCTTCAAATAATTCCTCCAAGCTTGCTAACCAACATTAGACACAAATTGTCTCAATTTCCATTTTCTGGCAGCTTGCACTACCTTTAAAGATTTATTTCTATAAAATGATCTAAAACTCGGAATTCGATACCGCTTGTTCTAAAAGAAACTAGATTCAATAAGATTTTCATCCATATAAATTAATAGCCCAAATTCAATTCGTACGATTTATGACAAATTTTCAAAGTCAATTTTCAGTGTTGATTTCGGAACAGACTACCATACTGTTTTCTGACCTTTCACCAGTTAAAAATTCATATCTTTTTACTCAGAACTCGAAATCAGTTTCCGTTTTTTGGAAACGAATCTAGACAAACAAATATTTACATAGGTATAAAATTTACCATCTAACCATTTTTGTAGAATTTATGGTGAATTTTCAAACTTAGTGTCAAATCCAGTTTTCCTAGACAACTTCCATAAATAACTTCAAACTTTATACTAATTTCTCCTTACTTTGCTATTTTGTCAATTTGGTCCCCTTACTTGATTCAAACCACTAATGTATCACTTTCTTCATCAAATAATTATTCCAAAATAGTTCCCTCTAATTTTTCGTTCTTTCCGAAATAGTCACTAAAAATTCAAAGATAAGGATTCAAGCTTCTTAACTTTGCAATTTAGTCCTCAAATCAACATTAATACCATAATTATATTATTTCAACTAAAATTCAGATTTAATCCTCATCCGAAACTCCCTTGCCGAAATGGTCAAACTTTGACAAATTGTCAAAATGGTCACTAATTCAATTCAACCTCGATTTAGCATTCTAACATCAATTTCAGATCTCCAACATCATTAATAACATAAATACACTTCAAAATTATAAAAATTCAGATTAGTCCTCTAACTTTCAGAATTTTTGAAATGGTCTCTATCTAATAACTTTAGGGTTTTGCTTCCAAATAACAATTAAAGCTTACTAGATCTTTAATTCAACATCACAAACCCTAAATTAAACTTGAATCCATAAACCCTAATCATCTTCATACAAACTAAAATATGTAGGTTTAAATCCTAACTCAATAACATGATTTTAACATCATATAAGCTCGATTCCAACTTAAATTCAACCATGAAATCATAAAATTTCAAAAGCTCCAATTTTGTTCATAAACCCTAATTCCCTTCTCATGTAAAATTTTCATCAATCAAGCATGTATTCCATAAATTAATTACATCAAAAGATAGAGCTTGAAGAGTAGAACAACTTTGCAGTTCGAAACATTACCTGAAAATCGTGTTTCGGGCTTGAATCGAGCTTGAAAAATTTTCTCCTTTTTTTCTCCCCTTAGTTCGAAATATTTCAAGAAAGATGAACAATTTGGTTCATCTTTTACTTATTTAAATCCACATGTTAAAATTAAATGAATTTAAATTCATTTAATTAGTGAAATTACTAATTTACCTTTTTAATCTAATGGCCAAGACTTAATCTTATAAAAATCAATGGCCATGATTTGATCCAAGTGTAATTCACCTTCAAAAATTTCCCCTAATATTTCAAAATTGCCATCCTTGTCAAATGACCATTTTGCCCTCCAACTAGTATTTATTTACTAGTTTGCCATTCTTGTAAAAATTTAACCAAGTCTAGTTGGAATCCAACCAACTACAATAAAATATTCATAAAATAATATTTTATGAATTTTCCATAACTTTTGGATCAGTCTTTAAAACTTTTCATTCGAGTTAATATACCGATAATTTAACCATTTACTCAGAATTAAATTATAAGATTCATCTTGAATAAAACTAAAAATAATCCCAACACTTGTAACGGACTTTTATAACCTTCCTTTATCATCTGGTAAAATCTCAAAATTATTCGGATCCATTCGAGTATCTGAATTCCATTTAACCTTTAACTGTAATTTCCCAATAATAGAAATATCGGATCAATACAGAACTTCACATTCGATCCACACCCTTAAATGAACTGTTTATTTATAAAATAAAAATCCCTAACTTTTGGGAAATTACAACTTTAGTCCTTTAACCTTTCATATTTAGTCTTATACCACACGTGTTTTGTCTGTTTATCATTTTGGTCACTAAACTTGAATCTTCAATTCCCATTCCAATTTTATTCGGATTCTAATCAAACTTTGGATGTAACCAATTCAGCTCACTATCAATCCCATGATACTTTTAAACCTTAGAAATTTTCTTTCCAAAACCCATAATTAAAGAAATCCTAACTTTTTCAAAGTTTATACTTTAGCCCCCAAACTTTCAAAATTTACATTTCGGTCACTGTCCAAAATTTGGGATATTGCAATTCCTCCCCCTTAAGAAAATTCATCCTCAAATTTTCAATGTTTACCCTTTCAAACAATTTTGGGTATTATTCATGTAATCTTCTTTATGTTTCCCATGTGACTTCTTCCACTTTATGATTTCTCCAAAGGACTTTAACCAGTGGAATTTTCTTGTTCCTTAACTCTTTGACTTCATATGCCAATATTTTCACTGATCGTTACTCATATTTGGAAGTAACGCTAGTTGATAAACCACTAGTTCAACTCCTTTTAGAATCTCGTATGGCCCAATAATTCTGGGACTATGCTTTCCTTTTTTACTAAAACGTAACACCTTCTTCCAATGTGAAACCTTTAAAAACATTGTATCCTCAACTACGTACTTAAAATCCTTCTCTTCTTATCTGCATAAGCTTTTTTGTTGATCCACAGCAGCCTAGAGATTATATTAAATAATTATTACTTTATCCTCTTTTTCTCGTGTCAAATCAACCCCTCCAACTTTTGGGTTATACCAAACATTTCGATCCTGTAGCTCAAACCAATAATGAAGATTTCGGCATATTCTTCCATATAGTATTTCAAATGGTGCCATCTTAATAATTGTCTAATAACTATTGTTACTGGTAATCCTATTACAAATTTCATTGTCACTCGTTCTCACTTCCATTGGGGAATAGAAATAGACTGAATCAATCCAGAAGGTACTTGATATTTGGCTTTTACTTGTTAGCATGTCAAGCACTTTGTCATAAATTCCGAAATTGTCTTTTTCATTCCTGGTCATCAATACCGAGTCTTTAGATCTTAATACATTTTGCTATTTCCGGAGTACATAGTCAATGGACTATGACGAACTTCAGTCAAAACTTCTTTCTTCAAGTCACCATCATCAGGAAAGTAAACCTTTTCTTGATAATATAAGCAACCATTTGACTTAATTTCATAGTCTTGTGTTTCTCTTGTTTCAACTTACTTCTTTTCTTTTCTCTTCTTTTTATGAGTTTTTGAGCTGCCTTGATCATAGGCTACTACATTAATCTCCTCGAAATGATATTCTATAACTACATTGTAGTCTCTTAGAAACTTAATCTATTTTGTTACCGTAGGTTCAATTCTTTTTGCATCATTAATAGCTTTAAACCTTTGTGATCAGTGTAAATAGGACACTTCTTACCATTCCAATGGAATACCTTTGTACGATAGTTGAGTAAGTAGAAGAGTAATAATAGATAAATTCTACACAAAACATTTATAATATCCAGCTAATTTCCAAGAAACTCCGAACTTTAGAGACATTTTTCGGTGCCTCCTATTCAAGAATAGATTGTACTTCCCAGGAATCCAACTATTATTCCTTCAGCCGTTACTACATGTCTACGGAAAATTACTTCTGATAACCAAAATTCATATTCAGAAAACCTTATATAAAGATGCTTATCTCTTAATGTTTGTAATACCACTCAAAAATGGCAGTCATGTTTAGCTTCTATCTTTAAGTATACCAGAATATTGTCCATGAAGACTACTACTATAAACTGGTCTAAGTAGTATTGGAATACCTTATTCATTAAATTCATGAATAGAGCAGGGGCATTTGTAAGTTCAAATAGCATTACCAGGAATTCGTAATGTCCATAAGGAGCCCTGAATGCTGTCATTGATACATCTTCTTCTTTGACCTTGAGTTGATAATAACCTGATCGGAGATCTATCTTTGAGAACATTGTTGCACCTCTAAGCTGATCAAATAGATCTTCATTCCTCGGTAGTGGATACTTGTTCTTAATCGTTACTTTATTCAACTACCGGTAATCTATACATAATTGTAGAGAACCCTTTTTTCTACAAATAATACCGGAGTACCCCATGGTGATACACTCGGTCAAGTGTAATCCTAGTCTAGTAGTTCTTGCACTTGAGCTTTCAGCTTTCTTAGCTCAATTGACACCATCCTATATGGTGCTATTGATACCGGTTCAATTCTAAGATAGACATCAATCCCAAACTGTACCTCTATGCCCGGAGGTAATCCTAATAACCTATCCAAAAGCACATTTGAAATTTTCCCATAATCGGGATATCTTTAATCTTCTTGGGTGACATTTTTTATAATCACCACATAAATTAACACGCCTTACATCCATTTACTTAACAACCTCGGAGCTGTTGTCGTAGAAATCACTGACTCTAAACAGTCAGTTCTTTTTTTCACATCACTTCTGCATCATATGCAGATCGCCAATTCATTCCAAGGTTAACTTCAAATTCATGAAATGGAAGTTCCATTAAATTCGCTGGGAACTTAATCCATTGAATTACTAGTGGACATTTCTTATATATTCTAGTCACCCATACACTATGTCCAAATAGATTACTAAAAATCACATCACTAGAAATAGTTTCCTTAAAAATCTTTCTTTGAGCTTTATTGCTTTATAGTCACTCCATCAGAATCTAACTAAATCTAGCTAGAATCCAACCAACAATAATAAAATATTCATAAAATAATATTTTATGAATTTTCCACAACCTTTGGGACTGTCTTTAAAATTTCAACTCGATCTGACATACTGATAATTACTGAAAGTTTTATTAGGTACAATCCCTACTAGAAAATCTTATAACAATAATCTATTACGAATATTGTTGACTCATGCTGGATCCTTTTTATCAATCAAAAACAATAACAATAACATAGAACCTTCCCAGTAGGTCACCCATCCTTGTGCTATTCTAGGCTAAACACTCTTAACAATTTTTATTCCATCCAAAATACGATTTCCAAATCACTTCCTTAACAGGAACTAACTCTATGGCATTAGACCACTAAATACGAACGTGTTCCCTTAGCAGGATACAACTTCTTCTAACTTCTTAGTATATATGTAGTTTAGTTCCTCTATAGCATGACTTTAACATCCTTAACGTGACTTAGATCAAATCGGCTAAACATGTAGCTCTGGTACCAATAAATGTAACAGCCTTAACGTATACTCGTAAACCGATTATACATTAAAGATGTTACGAAATCATTGGAAGAAATCCTGACTTGAAATTTTATTTTTTATTTTTTATATACCAAAATTTAATTTGTAGTTTAACCCTTTCTCGGTTTTAAATTTAAAACTATGTCGTCTAGGTGCAACTAGTTTTGACCCTGAATTGGTTTAAAAATTTATAATTGAACTATTAAAATAATATAATTCAGGGTGAAAACTACATAAGCTACCTAGACCCTTTCTTGATTTTAAAATTTTTACGCGATCAGAGCTAAACAACATTTTAACCATACCAAAGATTTTGCTATTGTTAACAATTCGTATTTTTAAACTTATCCATCTATAAAAGCATATAATTACGTTGTAAACTTATGTTGTAAACAATTCCACTTTAAAATACTTACATGCCCACTAGTATATCAAATTATGGTAAAGACATACTTACTTACGGTAGTAACTTGACTTTTCACAAGTTTCTGCTCCTCCTCGATAGACGATTTCCAGGAAACCTACGTGTGACATAAGACACACTCTAAGTACGAACTTAGTGAGGCAGTTAAACTTATTTATTTTAAAAACATGAAATAATGTAATACAATATGCCATATATAAAAGTGCATTTCGTTTTCTCTATAACATGGCATGTATATCACAATGTACATATGTCATGTATCATAACTATCATATAAATCATATTATTATTGCATAATATATTCTCTATCATGGACATGCTTTCATCGTGTAATCATTTACATATCATGTGCTCTATCATGGTCATGCTTTCTTAATGACATCGCTTTCATAACATGTATTCTATCATGTATCATGTAACATTTCTATCTTATATCAATAACATTTCTATCATGTATGTCATGTACTTCTCTATCATGTAACATGTAACTTCATTTTCATGTATCATGAAATCATGTAACATCTTTTGCATGTATCATGTAATCACATAACATCTGCATCATGTAACATCTTTGTCGTGTAACATCTCTATCATGTATCATATAGATCATGTATCATCGATATCCTCACTATCATGTGATTCATGTATCATCATTATCATGTATCACCACTATCACGTGATTCATGTATCATCATGCAGTCATTTGCATGCTCATGATCTATCATATAACCATCTTGTGTTATTATTAAAGTGTCTGGCTAGAGGCCCATAGAAACCCCGTAGCCTATCTACACCGTAGTGCCTTGTGGAGTACGTACTCGAGAGGACGCTCTTTGCTCCTCATATAAGTACGCTCTTGGCTCCTTATATAAACACCTCGTTAGTGCATTTGGCACTATGGGCTTAGATCCCCAGGGTGTATCTTGTTTCATTTTAATCTTGTCATTATCCACATTTCATGTATGCATAATGAATCATCATTTATGTAAACAATCATTCGTACCTGGTATTCCATCAATCTTGCCATGTCGAGCAATGTATGATATAACGTATTATAGAGAAATGCAATGTCAATTTCAACATAATGCAAACATATAGAAATGCACTCACCGGGGCCATGTAATAGTATGCCTCACTAAATTCTACTCGATCATTTCCTTTATAGTATCTCAAATCCTCTTTGATTCGTTTTCGGCTTTATTAATCACATGAATATAAATAAACATTTGTTAGATTCACTTCTAACAATATTTTAATTAAGCTATTTAATCATTGAACATAAAATTTTTCCATAAATTTATTTCCTTCCTTATACTGTTCACAAACTCATTTTTGGTCCCCTAATGACCATTTTGATCTTCAAATAATTCCTCCAAGCTTGCTAACCAACATTAGACGCAAATTGTCTCAATTTCCATTTTCTGGCAGCTTGCACTACCTTTAAAGATTTATTTCTATAAAATGATATAAAACTCGGAATTTGATTCCGTTTGTTCTGAAAAAAAAACTAGATTTCATTAAGCTTTTCAGCCATATAAATTAATAGCCCAAATTCAATTCGTACGATTTATGAAAAATTTTCAAAGTCAATTTTCAGTGTTGATTTTGGAACAGACTACCATATTGTTTTCTGACCTTTCACCACTTAAAAATTCATATCTTTTTACTCGGAATTCGAAATCAGTTTTCGTTTGTTGGAAACGAAACTAGATGAACAAATCTTTACATCGGTATAAAATTCACCATCTAACCATTTTTGTAGAATTTATGGTGAATTTTCAAACTTACTGCCAAATCCAGTTTTCTTACACAACTTCCACAAATAACTTCAAACTTTATACTAATTTCTCCTTACTTTGCTATTTTGTCAATTTGGTCCCCTTACTTGATTAAAACCACTAATGTATCACTTTCTTCATCAAATAATTATTCAAAAATAATTCCCTCTAATTTTTCGTTCTTTTCGAAATAGTCACTAAAATGCAAAGATAAGGATTCAAGCTTCTTAACTTTGCAATTTAGTCCTCAAATCAACATTACTACCTTAATTCTATTATTTCAACTAAAATTCAGATTTAATCCTCATCCGAAGCTCCCTTGTCAAAATCGTCACTTAACTTTGACAAATTGTCAAAATGGTCACTAATTCAATTCAACATCAGTTTAGCATTCTAACATCAATTTCACATCTCCAACATCATTAATAACATAAATACACTTCAAAATTATAAAAATTCAGATTAGTCCTCTAACTTTCAGAATTTCTGAAATGGTCTCTATCTAATGACTTTAGGGTTTTGCTTCCAAATAACAATTCAAGCTTATTAGATCATTAATTCAACATCACAAACCCTGAATTAAACTTGGATCCATAAACCCTAATCATCTTCATACAACTAAAATATGTAGGTTTAAATCCTAACTCAATAACATGATTTTAACATCATATAAGCTCGATTCCAACTTAAATTCAACCATGGAATCATAAAATTTCAAAAGCTCCAATTTTGTTCATAAAACCTAATTCCCTTCTTATGTAAAATTTTCATCAATCAAGAATGTATTCCATAAATTAATTACATCAAAAGATAGAGCTTGAAGAGTAGAACAACTTTACAGTTTGAAATATTACCTAAAAATCGAGTTTCGGGGCTTGAATCGAGCTTGAAAAATTTTCTCCCTTTTTTCTCCCCTTAGTTCGAAATATTTCAAGAAAGATGAAAATTTTGGTTCATCTTTTACTTATTTAAATCCATATGTTAAAATTAAAAGAATTTAAAATTCATTTAATTAGTGAAATTACTAATTTGCCCTTTTAATCCAATGACCAAGACTTAATCTTATCAAAAATCAATGGCCATGATTTGATCCAAGTGTAATTCACCTTCCAAAATTGCCCTTAATATTTCAAAATATTTCAAAATTGCCATCCTTGTCAAATGACCAATTTGCCCTCCAACTAGTCTTTATTTACTAGTTTGCCATTCTTGTAAAAATTCAACCAAGTCTAGTTGGAATCCAACCAACTATAATAAAATTTTCATAAAATAATATTTTATGAATTTTCCATAACTTTTGGATCAGTATCTAAAACTTTTCATTCGATCTAATATACTGATAATTTAACCCTTTACTCAGAATTAAATTATAAGATTCATCTTGAATCAAACTAAAAATATTCCTAACACTTGTAACGTACTTTTATAACTTTCCTTTATCATCTGGTAAAATTTCAAAAATTTTAGGATCAATTCGAGTATCTGAATTCCATTTAAACTTTGACTGTAATTTCTCAATAATAAAAACATCGGATCAATCCAGAATCTTCACATTCGATCCACACCCTTAAATGATCTATTTATTTATAAAAATAAAACCCCTAAATTTTGGTAAATTACAACTTTAGTCCTTTAACTTTTCATATTTAGTCTTATACCACACGAGTTTTGTTTGTTTATCATTTTGGTCACTAAACTTAAATCTTCAATTCCCATTCCAATTTTCCTCGGATTCTAATCAAACTTTGGAAGTACCCAATTCAGCTTACTATCCATCCCATGATACTTTTAAACCTTAGAAATTTCCTTTTCAAAACCCATAATTAAAGAAATCCCAACTTTTTCAAAGTTTATACTTTAGCTCTCAAACTTTCAAAATTTACATTTCGGTCACTATCCAAAATTTAGGATATTACACATTCACCTAGGTTATGTGTGATCACTCCTATGGTACCTATACAAAACTGTCCTGACCCAATTCCTACCATTTCTATGCGCCTCCACTTCTCTTCTCATTTGATCCGATGAATTTTGGTCATCTGGTAAATATCGATGGACGGCTAAGATATAGGGATGTAAAGAAAGTTGGTGGAGGTGCAGAGTTTTGTGGCCATCCCCTGTATAGGGCCACAACCGAGTAGATATATCGTGGCCAGCTATGTATAAGGCCCCATGGTTGAGTAGGTAATAAGTTGTCCTCGTTTCAATCATTATTATGTTTAGGGAAAATAGTCTGTATTTCCATAGTTAGGGAAGAGTGTCCCCGTTTCAAGCATTTCAGTGTCTACTCGGGTCATTTCCGTAAAGTTATTTTTGCATATATGTAGGGGGTGGACAGTCAGCAGAGTTTAGACTAATCCACTGGTACAGGTACGTATCCTACACACCATCGAGACGGCCCCTACCGCCCAAGTCGATGGTGTGGGTGAGTCTTCTTTTGTAACCCGAATATTTCTTTTATTTAATAAAACCATTTTTTCCTTCGGGGAAGGTCGGGGTCGAGTATAGACATCCGCTATGCCCTACGATATCGACTCGTGGCTAGAGGGATTATGTTGTGGCTTAAGACCTGACGCGTTGCTTGTTTTATCTTGAACAGATCTATAGAGAGCAAGGCTGACTTGGTCAGGAAGCATCCTTTTCAAGTGTCGCACGGTATACTTACCGAGTGAAAAAAGATACACAGAGAATAAGGGCTGACTTGGTCAGGAAACGTCCCTTTCAAGTGCCGCACGACATACTTGTCGAGTGAATGAAGGTATGGCCGTGATACTTGGTATCAGAGCAAGGCTTTCAAACCGGGTTAATGTGAATTTAAACTTTGTACGACGTTAGATGGTTGGACTCCACACCAAGCACCCTCGTAAAAGGAGTGGGTTGGGTGAGTCAACAATGTTAAATAAATTGAGGCTTGGTTAGTGCACGGAGGTGCCTGACTATTGTTTCAGGCACAAAGGTGCTTGTTTATTATCTCCGCGCAGTGGCACTCATTCCTTTAGCACAGTGGTGCTCAGTTGTGAATTTGTGGCACAGAGGTGCATGTGAGTTTTATAGTGGAGCCAGCACACAAAGGTGCCTGTCGGTAACCTCTATAGCGATCGAAGCATACGCGATGCTCGATCTTTATATTGCACAGAGGTGCTAACGAGTTGGACCTGGTGGGATCAGTACACGGAGATGACTAACTCTAACCACCATGGTTGTTTCAGTGCAAGAGGCACTTATTTCTTATTGTGCAAAGGTGCTAACGAGTTGGACCTGGTGGGATCAGTACACGGAGGTGACTAACGCTAACGACTATTGTTGTTTCAGTGCAAGAGGCACTTATTTCTTTTTGCACAGAGGTGCTAATGAGTTAGACCTGGTGGGATCAGTACACGGAGGTGACTGACGCTAACCACTATGGTTGTTTCAGTGCAAGAGGCACTTATTTCTTGTTGCACATAGGTGCTAATGAGTTGGACCTGGTGGGATCAGTACACGGAGGTGACTGACGCTAACCACTATGGTTGTTTCAGTGCGGAGACACTTATCATTTATTGCACAGAGGTGCAAACGAGTTCAAACATAGTGTCATTAGTTCAAGAAAGTGACTCACGTTACGCACTATGGTTGTTTTGGTGCAGAGGCACTCAATATGTCTTGAAGTCTTAGCTGGGTAGTCGTAGTGAAATCAGTACACAAGAGGTGTCTGTCGTTAATCACTATGTTTACCTCAGTATTGAGAAGCTGACTACTTGTGAATCGTTGATGCATGCCTGGAAATCATATTGCAAACTGTGCACAGAGGTGCCTGTCGTTAACCAAAAATGATTATCCTAGCATGATGTCATGTGGAAAGTAACCCACTATGGGGCTCATTTATGTTCAGTGCAGAGGCGCTTGTTGTGTTGAAAAGAATAATGTTGTTGGTTATGTGGCACAATAATGCCTAACTTGATCATTGGGAACCTGACAATTATTTTCTTTTCTTGGCACAATGGTGCTTGGCTGTGCTTGCAGGATACAAGGGTGCATACTTACTTTTGAAATGGCTAAAAGTCGAAACAATAGGTCGGTTGACCCTGCTAAATTTGAAGAGCTGGAAGCTACAGTAGCTGCCATGAGAGCTCATATGGTCACGAGCGATCGTGTTAGGGAAATTGAGGAAGCCCAACAGGAACTAGAGGATGCTATAAAGGAACTCAGTAATGAAGCAAAATAAGCTATGAGTGACCTTAAGAATGAGTTGGCAGAACTCAAATGTCTCGTCAACCTAATCCAAGTGGCTGTAGGCAATTCAACTGCAGGTGACAGGGGCCAAAGGGCCAAAGTCCCAGATCCCCAACGGTTTGAAGGGAACAGAGATGCCAAAGAACTTGAGAATTTCTTATTTGACATTAAACAATACTTTTGAGTAGTGCGACGACATCAGATGAGGACAAGATCTCCACTACCTCGATGTATTTGACAGGGGATGCCAAGTTGTGGTGGCGGTCCAAGTTCGATGGCAATATGTGCTCCATCAAGACTTGGGAGGAGATGAAGAAGGAATTGAAGAATGCATTCCTCCCAGAGAATGTGGAGTATAGTGCACGGAAGAAGTTGAGAGATCTCTCACATACAGGGGCAGTACATGAGTATGTGAGAGAGATGTTAGACATCAAGGATATGGCAGAACGGGACAAAATGTTCTACTTTCTATAAGGACTCAATTTGTGTGCGAGAACAGAGGTCCAGAGACAAAGACCGCAAAATGTGGTTGAGGCGATGGCTGCTGCCGAACGACTTAGTGATTACAGTGAAGGTTCCACAAAGCGTAAGGGCACACCCGCAAGTGGCGATGGCAGTAGTCGAAGCAATGGGAACGGTAACAACAAAGGGAATGGTAATGACAATGGCAATGGTACTAGTAATGGCATTGACCATGGTAACGGCAATGGCAGTAGGATAGCAAGTTATAAAGTGGCACGAGTATAGAAACCTTCAACTTGGGGAAGAGATAGAGGACAGAATAATGATTCCTCTAGGTGAGGGCTACGTTGCTTTCTTTGTCAGGGTCCTCACCGACTGGCACAATGTCCACAGAGGAGTGCACTATCGGCGCTGAGAACTACTCCAAAAGGTTTGGACCAGGTTGGCCACCAATTGGATGACAGGAGGGATGAACCAGCTAGAATGGGTTCTATCTGTTTCTTATATTCTATGCAAACAGAACAAGACAAGGCTAGGACAGAACCAATGAGAGGCTTGATGTATGTGAACATAGTTTTGAATGAGAAAGTCGCAAAGGCCTTGGTAGACACAGGAGCAACTGACTCCCTCATTTCTCCAGAGGAAGCGGAAAGGTGCAATCTGACTCTGACCAAGGATGTGGGGCGAATAAAAGCTGTGAACTCTGAAACATCAAGTATATGGGGAAGTGTAAAGAATGTGAAGACCAAGATTGGATCATGGGAGGGAAAAATTAGCTACACAGTAGTCCCTATGGATGACTTTGATGTCGTCATAGGTTTGGACTTCATGATATATGCGAAAGCCGTTCCCGTCCCTTCGGCGAGTTGTTTGATCTTCCAAGGAGAGTAACCAGAAGTGGCAGAGGCCAAAATTCTTCCAAAGGCTACTAGAAGACGTTGTCAGCAATCCAATTATATAGGGATGGAGTAGATGTTTTCGGGAAGCGTGGAGCTCAAGTCCGCCAAGTCGACGAGGACGTCGACAAATTAGGTGGGGGAGAATGTTGTGGCCATCCCCTGTATAGGGCCACAACCGAGTAGATATATCATGGCCAGCTATGTATAAGGCCCCATGGTTGAGTAGGTAATAAGTTGTCCTCGTTTTAATCATTGTTATGTTTAGGGAAAAGAGTTTGTATTTCCATAGTTAGGGAAGAGTGTCCCCATTTCAAGCATTTCAGTGTCTACTCGGGTCATTTCCATAAAGTTATTTTCGCATATATGTAGGAGGTGGACAGTCGGTAGAGTTTGGACTGATCCACTGGTACAGGTACGTATCCTACACACCATCGAGGCGGCCCCTACCGCCCAAGTCGATGGTGTGGTGAGTCTTCTTTTGTAACCCAAATATTTCTTTTATTTAATAAAACCACTTTTTCCTTCGGGAATGTGGGGGTCGACTATGGGCATCCGCTATGCCCTACGGTATCGACTCATGACTTGAGGGATTATGTTGTGGCTTAAGACCTGACGCGTTGCTTGTTTTATCTTGAACAGATCTATAAAGAGCAAGGCTGACTTGGTCGGGAAGTTTCCCTTTCAAGTGCCGCATGGTATACTTACCGAGTGAACAAAGATACACAGAGAACAAGGGCTGACTTGGTCGGGAAACGTCCTTTTTAAGTGCCGCACGACATACTTGTCGAGTGAACGAAGGTATGGCCGTGACACGAAGCAGGGTGCGAAGATTTGAAGGTGGGACTGCCTTTACATTTTGGATCATGGTGTTGTGGTCTTTGTTTAAAGGTTGATAAACAATAGTAGTGTACTTGTGATTTTCCTGACTTCCCAAATTACCCCCACATAATTAATTTAATCACGCTTCTTAACGCTTGAAACCAATAAAGAAAGCACTGCAGGCAGCAGAAGCTGAACCAAGTTGACCAAACTTTCCCTTAGCCTTCACCATTTCCAACAAATGCTTAATGCCTACCCACTCTCCCTATCTGCGCGTGCCGCACCCCACTTTTTCTAAACTTACATCAATTTGAATGCAAATGTTTAGCCATAAAAGTTTTGATCTAGCTAGTGTAATGAGTTAATCAGATACTTAATTAATTAATAAATATTTAAAATGCAATTTTTTAGTGATAATTAATATCATTTGTTGATGGTGAGAATAAGATTGTGTTGGTTTTGGATGGTAAGAATAAGATCGTGTTTGAGCAAAGAGCTACAGTCCATGGTGGTAAAAGGATAAAACGAGAGAAGATAAGGGATTTTTGAAGTGGTCAAGTGGGGTTCAGATCTCTCCGCTCAGTCTTAGGCTTGATAAGTAATGATGAGTTGACAGTATAGACCTGTCCATCAGGTGATAAAGTCAATTAGTAGATCAAATGGACTTGATAGTTATCATGTCGATAGCATTGTAGGCCTACGACAAAGTCGCATCATAAAAACTATGGAGGCTTTAGGGTCATGTGTTCGGAGAATTTGGAGTAGAGGAGTAATGACGGAAGAATTATTGCGGATGTACAACATTATTAATAATTTTAATAATTAAAATTTTAAATTATTGACCGTTATGAATTATGTGCAAACTTTAAACCCTAAATTTTAATTTTATTAATAAAAACTATAATTGTTAGGATGATTCTAATAAATATTATTATTGTTTTTAGTATTTTTAATGGTGTCTGGTTTCTAGTTTTCCTTAATTATTTATCACCATCATATTTGATAGGAGGGTTCACAGGTCGCTGATAATTTTTTTGACAAATATTAAATCTAATCCTAATCATACTTAAAGAGAAAGGGAATAGGAGACTTTAGGTAAAGGGAGTGCTCTTAGTGAATCTAGAACTCATGACCTATGAGAATATAAGAGAACAATGATAAATAATTTGACCAATTGACCAAATTTGCTTGTTCATAAATCGTTAATATTAAGTTTATTTTAACATTGAAATGATTGATAATATAAAATAATCAAATCAAATCTCAAATTTATTTTTTCATACACTTTTAAATGATGTTTTAAAACAATATAAACTCACCATAATCATTTTTATTTTTATCATTAAAAAATTTGTGAGATTCGAGGTTTGATCTCCACCATGTCTACATTTTATCCAGAGCTTGAGAAAATGTTCTCTGATTACAATATGATATTATACTTATATACTCTATTAATAAATAGTTACCATGTAAGAAATTAATTAAAATAACCATTATATTCCGTTTGTAAGGTACAGTAACATGAAGTTCGCATTTACATACATTTTCCTTAAACCATTTTTTACTTAGGGAAAGAAAAAGAGAAATTAATTTTTAATAGATATTGAACCTATAATTTAAAAGAGAAAAGAATGTGTCAACTAGAAGTTCTAACTATATACTCTAAAAATTATTGACTGTATTTACATACATTGTAAGCTACTTATTATTTAAAAGGTAAAAGATAGAAAAAAATCTACCCATTGACCTAGTGGTTATAGATACCCATTCACTTCATCTTTTTGATAGGTTCAAACATCAATATTTATCTTGAAAATATTATTATAACACTAATTAATCAAAAAATAAAGATGAAAAATGATTTAGCTTTGAATAATTTAATCTATAGGTATTTGAATTTTCTTAAATTTAAAATCGAATATAGATATGATTTTGCGAATAGAATGATAAACTTTTTTACGTAAATGGTAAGGGAATAAAGAGGCGCGTGGGCGGAAGCTCGTAAGTTGCCAATGGCCCAATATATGTAAAAAGAAGCAGAAAAATTGATGGGGGGGGGGGGGAAGAGACGCAAAGTAAAGGGGAGAGCAACCAAGGACATAAGCGTCATTTTGCGGACATAAACTTTAAGGTTCACATCTTTCTCTCTCTATCAAACTAAAAACGACTGCAAGCAACCTGTGGTCTACCTATGAATATACTCCCTCAGCCTCCTTTATTTTTTATTATTGACTTTTTCATATAATTAAAAAAAAGTTTATATAAAAATATATAACAAATATGATATAGATAATTTTATTTTTAAAAAGTTATATTTTATTTTTTTGAAAAATTAAAAAAAGTATTAAGAGAAATGTACTTTATAAAATTATTAATTTTTTAATAAAATATTTTAAATGAAATAATTTTAAAATACAAAATAAATATATTAAGTGGGACAGAAAAGTATAAAAAATGATTTTTCTTTTTCATATAAAAGGTAAAGAAATTAATGTATAGGACTCTAATTATGTAACCATCCCCTTCCTTTGTATAGATATCATACGGCTCTCCCTGTAGTTGTAGTTATCTCCTTTCTTCCTCTCTTTTATTAATCTCTTCTCCTCCATCAATTCCACCTCTTCTTCTTCTGTTGTTTTTTCAGCATATATATATAATAATTCAACGCCATCTTCTTCAGTAATGGTGGATCTTCAAACTGTCTGCTGCATGTGCGGCGACGTTGGTTTCCCCGACAAACTCTTCCGCTGCAACAAATGTCACCACCGCTTTCAACACTCGTATGTCTTCTCTTCTCTTATCTCCTTCCTTCCATCATCATCACAGGCCAACCACCACCACCAAACACCATGGTTTTTCGTAAAACCTGAAGTGAACATCCAGAGCTATTTTCATCGTCTTATTCTTAGACCATATATAAACCATATTTCATGTTGTTGTTGTTTAAATTTCTCTTATATTTTATGGCTTGAAACTATTTGTTGATCCTGGCAGGTATTGCAGTAACCATTACAGCGAGTTCGCGGAGCCAATTGAGCTGTGTGATTGGTGCCAAATCGAAGAAAGAAACTCAAGGCATAGAAGCTCTTCAAAGAAATCATCGGCAGGAAACGGAACTGAAATAATTGTAAAGCGATCCGAGTATTCGGGTGACAAAATCAAGCAACAGAATCGAGAAGAGAGTAGCGAGGAACACAAAGGGAAGAGCAGTGGCACTCCTTCTCCCAGGCCAACGACACGCAGGTACAAGCTTCTCAAGGATGTCATGTGTTAAAAAAACACTTCTACCAAAAAAAAAACTTTTGTGCGTTGTAGTAGCAGATGTCTATAAGGTGTCTTCCTTTGAGGGTTATGGATGCATCTTGTTGGCAGTATGATTTCCAGTTTCACTTGTTTTCTGTAATCTGCCAATAAAATAATGTAAAACTTTTTATCAAAATGGATCGGTGGCACAAGTTTTTATGCCTTTTCTTCAATCAATTGTCTGCCCCCGTTTGTCCTACTGTTAGTTTTTGATATAGAAAATGATTGAAGCATGAACGGTGAGAATGCATGAGAAATGTTGGATATTATCACCTAATTTAAAAATACACCTGACTCTGACATAACAAAAAGTTTTGATAACTTAATCGAAGTCCGATTGGTCCCTTAGAAAATGCGAGTATCAGTTTCGTAGCCGTAGCCGTGTTCGAACAAGTATGGGGCTTTTTAGAGTGATTATATCTATGTACTAACTACTCCTGTTTCATCTTTTTGTATTTTGAAATTGTCCCATTTAAAATGTCTCATTGAAAAATTAACAACTTTTATAAGGCATATTTCTCTTTATGCTTTTTTTTAGTTTACCAACAAAATAAAATTTAGCTTTTTAAAGATAAAATTGTCGTTTTAATTATTTTATATTATATTTCTTACATATTCTTACACAAATTTTTTCTTTTCTAAAATTGTGTGAAAAATCAACAATGGACAAAATAAATGGGACGAAAGAAGTACTTGCTAGGGTTTGTTTTGTCACCGGCAAAGGGTTATTGGCGGCAAACATTTATAGATTCATTCGAGGCCTTTAATTGTGGGCAAATTTGGCTGAATATTTTTTTGGGAAATTATTTGAAAAAATATCTTCACTGAAAATCATTTAAAATAGTACCTTTTATTCGGTTCACGTAATGATAACTCGCGTTCTGTCAAATGTAATTTCTGAACTTGCGCTCAGAGAGATGCGTGTTCAATCTGATGTGGACCGTCTTATCCGTTGGCTTGTTTTTATATTCAATAAAAAGAACTCGTGCCTAGCAGGACGCGAGTTCCGCGAGAGATTAAGATGAAACAACGCGAATTTATCGCAGACATTCTAAAATGTTAAAAATGAACTGAACTCACGCTTCGTGTAGCGCGAGTTCTAGGATACTAATTTAACCGGTTGAAAAATAAATGACCGTGTTAAATTTACACAGAACTCGCGTCCTACAGAGCGTGAGTTTCATTCAATACTCGCTCTCCAACCGGTGCAAGTTGCACTATAAATGGACCCCTCCCCCACCCCTTTTCCCCACTCCAAAATTCTCACTCTCAATTTACTCTCTATCAATTTTTCGGGTCCTAGATCTTTAAAATTTCTCAGTCAATTTCTCGGGTTTTATATAATGGTGGGGTTGGTAAGGTTGGATCATAAACACGTTTTCGATTATTGGCAGAGACATGTAAGTTTTATCTATTTATTTTAATTTTGTATTTTAATTTTGTTATATTTTGTAATTAAAAATAGTTTTAATATTTTATAAATAAATAGTAGAGTAGTTTTAATTTATGTTTGTTTAAATTTTTTAGGATGACATAAAACGTCGTCTGGAAGTTTTTATCACTCGGATGACGAGTAGACCCCACTGAATCTAGAAGAATATATCGAGAAGGATGGATTTCTTCACGTATCCAAAATCATTGGAGGTGCAAAATTGGGAATTGATTTGATCAACGCTCTTCTAGAGATGTGGAGGTCGGAGACACACACATTCCACCTTCCGTGCGGTGAGGCGACGATTACCTTGGAGGACATTTCGTATATTCTTGGTTTGCTTATTGATGGAGAGGCTATTATCAGTCACAATAGTGGTGAATGGCATGACCTGTGTTTGAAGTTGCTAGGGGCTATGCCAGACAGGATGGATGGTGGCCGTGTATTTTTGAAGTGGCTACGACAAAATTTTATCCATTTACCGGATGCGAACGAAGATGTAAAGAAGGTAAAAATATAATTTTTAGTGAATATTAATGAAATAATTAAATTTCCATATGTTAATATATTTTTTCCTATTGTAGGCATATGCTCGCGCTCATATTTTATAAATAATTGATAGGATATTGATGCCTGACAAATTTCGCAATAAAGTTCACATGTTGTGGTTGCGGCATTTGCGAGATTTGATGATGCCGATAAATTGAGCTGGGGATCGACAGTATTGGCAGTTCTATTTAAGGAGATGTGTAAGAACACTAATCTAGAGAAGTGCAACATTGGAGGTTGTCTTCTGTTGCTTTAGTCGTAGGCGTGGTTCAGAATGCCATTTTTACGCCCTCAACTAAGCGAGCTGAGTCCATATATTTTACACTATGCCGGAGGTAAGAAAAAAGTAAATATTTTTTAATATATATTTTTTAATATTAAAGTTATGTTGTTGTTTTGTAGGTGGAGCGATGATTTAATTCATGTTGGTCTTCCCAAATGTCTGAAGGCTATCAAACAAGATATTGAGAATGAATCTGGGAATTAGGTAAAATTTTCAAATTTATTTGTTATTGAATTTGGTGTATTTATTTAAATTAAAGTTTATACATAGTTATAATTGAATGTTGTACAATTTTTATGGACATCATACGCGAATTTGAATGTCTATAAATGCCCTCAAAATTTTTAAAAGCGACAAAGATTGCTTGGACGACCAATGTACCACTTATCTGGTATGCTACGGTTGAGTGGCATCCGAACGATTGCAACTTACAACAATTTGGTTGTGTCCAACGAATCCCGATGGACCCTCTAAATTTAGACTAGTTATATGGGCTCACTTGATAAGGGAAGTTCGAGGTAATTTTTTTAATTAATTTAATATTTTATTAATTTGAACGTAATTTATATTTATAAAGTAAAATAAAACTTTTTTATTGTCTCATAGGTTGATTGGTTGGTGAAGCACATACATTGGATCGCTCAGTGGATGAAAAAAGAGCATCCGTCATGGCAAACCATTCGTGACTACGCAATGTTTGATATGATGGTCAACAACGATTACTTTGCGTGGTTTATGAAAAATGAGAAATAATTTATTTTGACTCTAGAGGAATGAAAAGTCGTCATTGAGTGTATACAACGCAACCGTCCACCGACTCAACGTACGAAGAGAGCATATAACACTTCTGACGGTGCTTTATCATCGAGGAGAAGGCATGCTTCGACCTCTTCAGCACCGAGACCATCATAGGCCACCCTACCGATGTGACCACAAACCTTCACCCACTCGATGCACTTATTATTTCATCCGCCACCGAGTTTGACTATAGTTTTTTTTCACTCGATGTATCCATCATTTTATTTTCGACAATGATGAGTGAGACCAAAGTTTTTTACCTACCTTTGTATCAGTTTCTACTGGTGGCAACCGATTTTGGAACCGGGTTTGTTCAGCAAACACCGCCGCAGTCCCTTTTCTTTACAGGTGGGTCAGTTAAAACGAGTGGTACTGTTAGAGTTGGAATTGGGAATAATGATGACGATGATGATGATAATGATGATGAGCAACCAGTTGATCCCCTTCGTCGCTGACGCAATCTCATTCGACCTCGTCGTCTACTAGAGTGTGGTACCGGTGGATATAGGCATCATTAGTTTTATTTTCTGTATCTAAAAATATTTTATTATATCTAAATATATTTAAGTAATATATAACATTTTATTTTTTAAAATTATTATATATTTCACATTTATTTTTGCCTTTATTTTGATCAAGTCATACTTAATTGTATCGAATGAATAACATAAGCGAAATCGATTGACGCACCTTTAAGTATTATGAAATAATCGAATGAAGGCAAAAAAAATTTAAAATGAAAGGAACTCGCATCTAGATAAACGTAAGTTCAATGTTCTTAGTACTCGCTTCAAGATGAACGTGAGTTTTGTGTTTCTCAAACTCGCATCTAGATAAACGCGAGTTACATTTGCACTTTAAATACTACTAAATCGTTCATCATCTGAGCAGGGCACAGATTTGAACCAAAAAATTCGATTAGGTTGTAGTGATTTAGGTTTCGATTCTATTGTAGCTACTAATGGTGACAAACGACGTATCTGGAAAATTCTTTTGCAAAAAGATTTTTCAAATATTGTGGTTTGTTGGTATCTGTAGCTTTATTTATATGTTGAGTGCATGCTTTTGGTGGGTTAACAGTTTTGGTGAGATGGATGTTCTGTGTTTTTTTCAAGAGGAATGTCAAATCACAATATTCGAAAATGCATGGTCTTTTTGAAATGCCTGCAAACTTTTTAACCTTTTGTTCGAGGCTGCAGGTAACTTATTTTTACGCCTTAATCGTAGAGGCTAGATGAAGACCACCTTCTGTAATCGTAGTCAAAGCCCCCTACCATTGAAGATGATGATGATAAGTGGGTAAAATTGGCCGTCTTTGTGGGTACCACGAAATCCACGAAGCTTGTTTATCTGCCCACTTCGTGAAAGCATGTTTAGGGGTACAATATCTGTAACACCCTCAACGTATATTCGATGATTAAATATACATCAAAGATGTTTCGAAATTATTTAACTGATTTCTTGACTTGTAAAATCTTTGTTTTATAAAATAATCTTTTCTCGACTTTCGAAGTATTCATAGCCTATTTGTATAATTCTAGTTTTGACCCTGAGTTGATTAATAAACATGTTAATCAGTTATTAAAATAAGTATATAACTCAGGGTGAAAACTAGGTATATTGCCTAGGCCTTTTCTTGAATTTCAAACCGTTACGTGATAAACGATAATTTAAAATTTTTACTTTTAAAACAACTAACGAATAAACTGATACATACCCACTAAAGAATATCATAAATTAGAATGTCTTACTGATGTTTGGCAGATTGCAGCTTGATTAACATGCTTGACCCCTCTTCCGGTAAGTTTCCAATAACCTACATGTGAAATAGCACACACTAAGTATTCACTTAGTGAGGCAACTATAATTTAAAGTAAACCGTTTCAATATATAGAATCATATAAAATAGACTTATCAAGTCATTCCTCTGTCATATAACAGTGCAATACATTTCTTGCAAAATGGCAAGTAAATCATATAGTCGATATTAGGCAGTTCATACCCAATATTTAAAATTCAATTTATCTTAGATAAATCTTTATGCCATATCAATGTATCACATATGCCATTTAATATTTTATGCCATTTGTATAACTTTGATCAACATACTTTTTCATTAATATCAAGGTTGACTCATCGCAAGTCTTCCTTATATCATATATATAAAATAGGTAAAGATGCACTCACCTGTAGCGATGCAAAAGTAGCCTCACTAAGCTTATTCGATAACCTTTTCTTTTCCTCTAATACTTGTGTCTCCCTCAAAACTGTAGAAGACCAATCGAATATATATATATATATATATACATTATCATTCTTTTGTTAGACTCAAATCTAACATTGCTAACTTAATTTACAAAACACAATTATTCGAATATAAAATTTTTCTAAAATTTCCCCCCAATTTCCATGTGATTGTAGATTTGGTCCTAAGGTCCTTAGTGACCATTCTGGACATCAAACAATTGTTCAAGCTCAAATTAGAACAATTCCACTACTACTTGTTCACTTTGGATTTTATCCCTTCAAGCTTCAAAAATTACTAAAGTGACACTTTAGTCACTAACTTCACAAAAGTACTTGAATTCATTCATTAACCAACTAATCTAACATTTCTAAAATTCTACCAACTTTCCCTTTAATTTAAAGTATTGATCGAATTGGTCCCTTACAAACAATTTCCATTTCCGGAATGGTTCTTCACCATTTCTTTTCTTGTCTTTTCAATCCTTTCACGTCAAAATCAACATCTAAATCACTCAAATAAATTTTTCCAACATAGTACTATTCAAATATATAATTTTCAAATTTCAACCCTTTGTTCTCTAATTTGTCGAAATAGTCATTAATTTACAATTCAAGGATTCTAGCTTTAAAACTTTGCAATTAGGCCCCCAATCATCAAATTCACATCATAATCATCACTTAACATAAAAAAATCAGAATATGTCCTCTTCTTATACACCATTGCCGAATTGGCTATCCACTTTTGACAAATTGTCAAAATGGTCACTAGCTCGAATAATCATCAGTTTAGCATTCTAACTTCATTTTCATGCCTCAAACATCATTAACAACATAAGTACATTTCAAATTCTAAAAATCAGAATTGAACCCCTAACTTTAACACCTTGCTAAATTAGTCATTTAGGGTTTTGATTCCAAACAACAAATCAGGCTTGCAAGATTACTAACTCATCATCACAAACCCTAATTTAAGGTTAGATCCCTAAACCCTAATCTTATTCAAGGTTGCTGAATTATTTAGAGTTTAAATCATAACTCAAAAACATAAATCCAACACTTGCTTGATTTTATCATAAAATCGAACATAGATTCATAAAATCATAAAACCCCCAATTTGAACATAAACCCTAATTTATCTCTCATATCAAATCTCATAAATCAAGCATGAAATCCATGAATAATTTACATTAATAGATAGAGATCGAAGAGAAGAACAACTTTGTAGTTTAGAAGATTACCTTAAAACCGAAATTCGGGCTTAAATCGAGCTTGGAAAATTTCCTTCTTCTTTCTCCACTTTCTCCACGATTTTGAAGATGAAAACTCATTGATAAATCTTCATATATATATATATATGCCACTTGTATGATTAAAAATGAATTTAAAATTCATTTTATTCCAATTTACCAAAATGCCCCCCAACTGAATTCATATTTACTAGTTTGCCATATTGTAACATTCCAACTAGACATAGTTGGATCCCAACCAGACACTATTCATATACTAAAAAGATCTTAAAATTCCTTCCATGTCCCTTTTTGAGTGAAAAGACCAAAATACCCTTTACTAATTAACTTTTTTTCACAAAATTGCCATTCTAGGCCATTTCAGTCAAATAAATTTAACCCGACTATTTAACTCTCCAAATATCCATAAAATAATATTTTATAACTCTTCCAAGGTCTATGGAATCATCTCTGAAATTTTAGCTCGATCTGATTTACCAATAATTATCGAGAATTTTATCGGTTACTAAATAAATTCCTTAATCAAAATAAATCATAGGATTCATCCTGAATCGAACTAAAAATATTTACAAAACTTGGGAATGATTTTTATATCCTTCTTCTATCATATAGTAAAATTTCATAATTTTCTAGTTCGATCCGGATACTCGAATTCTACTTAAACTTTGACTGCTATTTCTCAATAATCAAAATATCGGATCAAGCCAGTTATTCCACATTCTATCCACACCCTAAGGTGCTCTATCTATTTATGAAATAAAACCCCTAAATTTTGGGAATTTACAACTTTAGTCCTTTAACTTTTCATATTTAGTCTTGTACCACATAAGTTTTGACTGCTTATCATTTTGGTCACTAAATTTTAAACTTCAATTCCCATTTCAAATTTTCCTCAGACTTCAACCAAACTTTGCAAGTACCTTAATTAGCTTGCCCTCTATCATCTGATGCTTTTAAATCTCAGAAATTCCTTTTCCATAACCCATAATCAAAGAAATCCTAACTTTTTATTTTTGTCATTTTAGTCACTAAGATAGCTTTTAAGCTATTATCTTAGTACTAAATGATCCTTAATCAACTTAGTAAAATTTGGGGTATTACAATATCAGCCTCAAATACGCCTCTAGGCTTGAAGAAGAGCATCGGCTGTTTAGGGGTAAAAATGCTTATATACCGTTCATTTATGTTCTTTTATAAGCTTCTTTATAAGCATGTTTAGGGGTACAATTTACTTGTTTATAGGCTCATTTATAAGCTCGTTCACGAACACTTAAACGAACACATTCACAAACACTTAGACGAACATGTTCATAAACATTAAATAAAAGAACACGAACACTTTCAAAAATAAATAAATGAACGTGAACATAATTTTAGAAATTTAAACGAACATGAACACCTTCAAAAACAAACAAACCCACATTAACATAGTCTTGTTCGTTCAAGCTCGGTTCATTTACACCACTATAAATAGGCCCCATCCATATCTTTAAAAACTTACACCTTCAATTTTATACTAATTCGCTCTATAGTTGTCTAAGTCAATTTCATACTAATTTGCTCTATATTTCTCTTAGTCAAATTCATACTAATTTGCTCTAATATTGCTGGAAATGTAGATGATTTCTCATCTATAGGGAGATAATCATGCGATGCTGCTGTCGATAGTGACAGTGAACTACAAGTTGGAATGATATTCATGATAAAGAAAATCGCGGAGGATGCAATTGAGAACTACAACATACGCCTCTCAGTTGTGTCGATAGTTAAGAAAGTGAACGCGGACAACTATATTGCAGAAATGTGTCCAAAATGACCAAGGCTGTAACTAGAGGATCCGTGTATCAAGAATGAAGAGGCTGAACAACGTGTGGCAGATAACAAGATACGAAAAACCTCATACATTCTAGTTCTTCCAATGTAATTGGATGATTCCTATGTTTTTTAATTACATCTTTTGTGAATGTTAACGGATTGAAAATGTTAGTTTCTACAATGATTTAAATATCCTATTCGGAGTTTCCCTCGCATCAAAATAACATTAAACATTTTCGTTTTTTGTTATTTATGATGTGATAAAAAATATGTAATGTAAGTAAGCAATTTAAATCGGATAGATGCACAAAATTATATTAGCGAAACGTACTACATGATAGTTAATTGAAATAACTACACCAACGTTAAATTACTAATCCAAATTAAAATGAATAGAAGAGGAATCTGATTTGTTGTCGTCGTAGTTTGTACTTGTGTCAGATGTTAAGTTTAGTTCCTCAACTATTTGTTCTTTCTCCTGCCGTCTCTTATAATTTCGTGTAGAGACCACGTCTTTGTCTAGACAATAGAGGGCTATTGACGCACTAGTTGATGAACTGGAGCCTTCATCAAATTTTACAGTGAGCTCGATGTTTGTACCCCCAACACGTTTGTATGACCAAAACATCTTGCGCATATCTTTCTCATTGGATAGTGTTATCATGTAGTGTTCTTTTGGGTTAGGCTCATCGAATGGATTTTTGACATGTAAGGCAGATTTTTTTTTGCTTGTAGACTTGCTAACCCATGTTGAATTCAACTCAAACAAATCATCTTTTGTGATTTTGTTGTTGAAAGAAGTGTAGAAGTAGGTTCCACAAAATAAAACAGTATCAGAAAATTGCGCCATAATTTGTATTTGTAGGTTTGAAATATAGGTAGGTAGACATTGTGGTTGGTGGTGTAAACTTTTTTTCTAATAGTATTTATAGCCTAGATTATTTAAATCGTATCTAGAAACGCGAGTTTCGCTGACACGTCAGGAATCCTGCAAAAGCTGGTTAAACTCGCGTCAGGCTAAACACGAGTTCCACTGACATATCAGGAATCCTGCAAAAAGCTGGCTGAACTCGCATTTGGCTAAACGTGAGTTCCACGCACATGTCAGGCATCTCCGACAGACATGGCTGACATGCCAAGTCATGTTAATTTGGTCATACAGGAAATCACTGTTAAATGAAGGATAAACACAATATCAGTGAAGCAATATTTTGTAACAAACGTTCAAAGAAATTCGTGCGTGAAGACAATTGACTGTTGTGTTATTTTCAAAAATGGCAAGAAGAGTGACTGTTGTGGCATACTACGATGGTTAAATGATCCCTGATACAAATCTCGGTGTCATTTTTTAGTCCCCCAACACTGTTACGATAAAAAATTCGAGGCGAGTAGGTATAAAAGGCTAAAGGGAACGATATCGGGGAAGGTTCTACATATTTTTGGGAGGGAATTAGAGTCATTAAAGTATCAACTAGCTTCATTGTTAGAACCATTATATTTTACAATATTCGATGTTCGGGACGATAGTGATGTGGATATGATGATCGATACCCATACTCAGTATTCAATTGGATAGCCCCTAGAGCCCATTGCAACATTTTTTGAAGGTTATGTTGGAGGTCATAATGTGGTTCCAAATTAGCTACGAGAAAATCTTGACTTCAACCCAAATGCTCATAGTCTAACATCAAGTCTGCGACATGGCTTCAACTTACTAACTACGGTCAATAACCAAGCTTCATCGTCTTCTACTTCAAGGCTAAGGCATTCTTACGTGGCCAGGTTCGATGCTATAGAATTTCCAGAGTTCTCACAGTTAGAGCAGTACAACGAACGGAATAAGGGTGAACTATAACTTCGAATGGTCTACAGGACTAAAAAACTTGTAGAGGCTGCGATTAAGCATTACAACATACGCTCCTTAGTTATGTCCACCGTGAATAAAACTAAAGCGGACAAACATATTATAGAATGTCCCCACAAGTAACAGGAATGTAATTGAAGGATTCATGTATCACGATTGAAGATGATGAATGACCTGTGGAAGATAACGAGATATGACTAATCTCATACATGCTCCGTAAGAAGCCTGAGCCTAGATTATCCTAACTTGGATGTGCACGTGCTTTGTGATGCCATCCTTCCACTTATAAAAGCAAATCCACGTATAATTGTTCTAGTATATATAGATGTGATTAAATCCCAATACACTTACACCGTTAAATATGATAAATCATGGTTTGCAAGATATCGTGCCATCCAACAACTTTATGGGCAATGGAAGGAATTGTACAACGAGTTGCGAACGTGGCTGAAGATGATGCAGAAATACAATCTAAGAATAATTGTACAACTGAAAACTATACCGTCATACTACACTAATCGTATCGTACCTGGGAAGTGCCAATTTTTTTGCCTTTTTTAGACATTTCCACAATACGTTAAGGCTTTCTGCCACTACAAAATGATGCTCTAGATCGACGACAATTTCTTGTATGGTAGATACACCCAGATTTTATTACTGGAAGCTACATAAGACACCAATAAAAATGCATTCCAGTAGCTTTCGTAATCATTGAAAAGAAAAATATCCCTTCTTGGAATTTTTTCTCACCAATCTGTGTACACATGTCCTATGATGGGTTCTATGAGAAAGAGAAGAGGGGATATGTATTATTTTAGAAAGAGGCACATGAATATGGGGAGCAATCTCGTATATGGACGCGTCTTAGGAACTCCTATATATACATCACCGGTACTATTTACAACATATTGCTGTAAATTACTACCAGGGATATAAGAATGATGATGAATGTATAATGGTTCTTCATATGGGTACGCCTTTCACTCTGTACAATTTTATTTATCATTGCTTTTATTATTATTTCTCGTTAATTATTCTTTCTTTTATTGAATAGGCAACACACACCGAGCATATCAGGTTGAAGAGTTGCTAGAAGAGTTGAGAGTAAAAAAATTAGCTGGATATAACTATCTTGTTGATATCCTGAGGGAGAAATGGCTATGTGTTATGATGAGGGTCATCGATATGGTTACATGACAACGAACTTGGCTGAGGCAATCAATTCATCTCTAAAGGGAACACGCCATTTACCCATCACGCTCGTTGTCAAGGCTACATATTATCAACTGGCTATCCCCTTTGCAACCCTCAACAAAAAGCAATGGACTGGATGGCATGTGGCCACAATTTCCATCCAGATCTCTAACAAAAAATCCAAATATACAATGCGCATGCAAACGCGATGGGTGTGACATGCTTCTCTCATCTTGAACATCATTTTTATGTTTCTGAATATTCGCGACCACTTAAAGGAATAATGCAAAACAATTACGTGGTTGACTTGCGCCGAAGAATGTGCGATTGTGGAGTCTTCCAGGCATTCAAGTACCAGTGTGTGCACACCTTTGTTGTATGTGCATCCGTTCATTTTAACGCCATGATACTCGTTGATCTGGTACACTGACTTGAAAACATATTCAAGGTATACCGATACAAGTTTCCTCATCGAAAATGAACGTGGTCGTGCTATAATTGATGATGAACCTAAGATACGCCCAGATCTTTCCCTGCGATGCAAGAAAAAGGTCGTACATGTTCAACTATGATTCACTGTGCTGAGGATATGGTTCCTCGAGAACAGACCAGACAACCTAAACGGTGCACTAAATGTAAGAACACTAAACACGACAAGAGAAAATATCCTCTTAGGACAGCCCCTCGAATCGACTAATTGTACTTCTCAGTGTAATGTTTTATTTCTAAATATCATAAACGATCTTCCAAGCTTCATTTTTTTGGTTTCCATACCATTTTTAATGTGATTTCTACTGCGATTTCTACACCCTTTAGGATGCCTTATGCGCGCCACATGTTTTCAGTACTACGACGTGAAAGTTAAACAACAAGAAAAAAATATTCCCCAATATACCATAAAATCCACTTAAACATGCCTATAGACCCATGTTTTCTTGTTCTTCATGAAAAAAAAACATGGCTAGATAGTATTTTTAACGCAATTTCTACACCCTTTAGGATGCCTTATACGCGCCAATTTTAGCACCATTGTAAACATATGTTTCAGTACTACAACGTGAAAGTTAAACAACAAGAAAAAATATCCCTCAACATACCATAAAATCCATTTAAACATGCCTACCAACCCATGTTTGCTTGTTCTTCATGCAAAAAAACATGGCTAGATAGCATTTTTAACGTGATTTTTACATCCTTTAGGATGCCTTATACGCGCCGATCTTTACACCATTTTTAAGAGATGTTTCAGTACCACGTCATGAAAGTTCAAAAATATGAAATATTATCCCCCGAAACCCCGTAAATTCACCTAAAACATGTCTATCAAAGCTTGTTTTAACAACAGGAATACATGAAACTCGCGTTGTAACAAACACGAGTTCCATTCAGATAACGCGATAAATTCGCGCCGTTTCATCTCAGTTTCTTGCGGAACTCACGTCCTGCTAGGCTGAGTTCTTTTTCATTGAATATAAAAATACGCCAACGGATAAGACGAGCCACATCAGATTGAACTCGCGTCTTTTTGGGCGCGAGTTCAGAAATCGCATCTGGCAGAACGTGAGTCATCATTACATGGACAGAATAAGGGTTATTTTCCAAATGATTTTCAATGAGGGTGTATTTCCAAATAATTTATCAAAAGGGAATATTTAGCCAAATGTGCCTTTAATTGTGAGGCCCCTCATAATCAGTTTTTAGAACAAAAAAAGAGAGAAAAATTCACCTAGGTGAAACTCGAACAGTTGATCTGTACGGTATGTGTACGTTAAAATAGTTAGGATTCATGAACAAATACTATTTTATAATCACACCAGACACTTCAAAAGAAATGTCAAATACGTCATTCCACGAAGAAGGAAAAATAAAATGACATAATGCCAAAATAGTACCCTAACATTCGACCAAATAATCATTTTTGCTCATATTTTTTTTCTTGAATCATTTTAACCTCAACATTTTATTTTGGGTCAAAATGACCCGTGGATAAAAATTATTAGTCAATTAATATTAAATGGCTTGAAATGACGTGAAAAACCTACATGACAGTGTACGTTAGCATAATAGTGTCATATAGACAAATATGTTGACTTTACATAATTACACATCAATCAATTTTTTTTATAAAATATAAAATTATTTTTTCTGATGACATGACAATTTGTCAAGCCATTTTAAGTTATTTATCGTTAGTTGACTGGCAGTTTTCATTCACAGAGAGGTCATTTTGACCCAAAATAAAATGTTGAAGGTTAAATTACTTTATAAAAAAAATAAAGGCTAAAATAAATATTTAGTCAAATGTTATATGCATTTTTTGACACTATACCTAAAATAAAATCATGGTAAATGTTTTATCTCCGAGCTTCAACTAGTGTGAGGGTGAGCCATTCATTTAAGTCATTCGCTGTAGACGTTTCTAACATGCCTGTGCCACTGCGGTCTTGAGTGAGATTAATAATATATGATTAGATGACTTATTTCCATGTGAAATAAATTATACCTTAAATTTTGACCAACTGTTAGAATATTATGCATTCAAGTGTTGAATTAACTGTCATTTAAATTTATGATGCATCGAATTTTGGATTTGAATTGATCTTGGATTATTTTTTTAAAAGTAATATTAAATTAACATGTAATATTCCATCACCGATTTTAAAATTGCAATGGCATAAACTAGTTTTAAATGATTTTAGAATATCAACAAAGGCAGCAGGAATATTCTAGATCATGTCTAATTTCGTCTCGTTCAGATTCCCTCGCTCTAAATCTAAACAAAGCCAGTTCATTATTAGCATTTTGCTTATGTAATAATCGTACTTCACCTTCTTTTCTTCTAGTTGCCAATTGCTTATTGAAGTTGTTAAATTTATGCGAGGAAGTTGCTGTAAATCAGCTGATAAAACTTCAATCGAATTACGATTGTTTTATGAAATTAATCACAATAACAAACAATACATCTGATATGATTATAATTATAATTTTTTTAATAGAAACAACTAATTTTATTAAAAAAAATTCAAAATTACTATGAGTGTGTGTAATCATAATCGTAAACTAAACACATAATTTGAATATTTTTCTACTACCATTGACACAAGAAACTAGCCACTTGAGATCATACAAGGAGCGTACAAGAAAAAGGTTATAAAACATGATCAAAAGACTCGAACAAATAAGAGATAAAATAGATCTACTGCATAAGCAAACGAACCACAAAAAAGGATTAAACAACTTAAAACCATCAGCAACCGCAAATCATAGCCGAACAACGTGAGAAAACCCTGAAGACAAACTACATATCCAAATCCAATCCGAGGGTCCAAAGCATAGAAGATTAAGAGGATAACAAATAAGTGTCATCTTGATCAGTCGAGATGACGTCGAACCCAACCCTAAGAAAAAAAATTAAATGAAAAGGACGACCAAATGACCAACAAAGAAAATAAAAAACATGCCATAAAGACTATAATAATTTATTATTTTGTTTATGCATAAAGCCAAAAAATGCCCCTAACGCTTTGACTGAATACTCATTTTGGCCCATATTCTTTTTTGAACCAATTTAACCCAACGTTTCATTTTGGGTCAAAATGGCCCATTTGCGGATAGAAATTGTTAGTCAACTTAAGATAAACAACTTGAAACGAATTGATCAGAAGAAAAAACATTTTATATTTTATACAATTTTTTAAAAATATTTTTTGACTGATGTGTCATTATATAAATTCAGCATATTTTATCTATATGACATTGTTATAGCGGCATGTACTAACATTTATGTTTATCACGTCATTTCAAGTTGTTTATCGTCAGTTGACTAACAGTTTTAATCCGTAGAGGGGCTATTTTGACTCAAAATGAAACGTTGGAGGTTAAATTGGTTCAAAAAAATAGGGGCTAAAATGACTATTTAGTCAAACATTAAGGGCATTTTTTGACACTATGCATTTTGTTTAAATATAATAAATCATGAAATATAAAAAATTACAATAATTTTATTTACATAATTTTAATTATAATTAAACATTAGTTTTTTTGGATAAATGTGTTGTAATTTATTATCCAAAGAAGCAACAAAAGTTGCTATAAATCACCTATAGTGCACTTGGGTAGCCATCAAGGAATTCCCCAAGCTGCACAAAGTAAGCTATTTATATTGTTCAGTCGTATATTTTTGTTTAGCAATCTAATACATGCAATGTCTTTAATACAATTCAATAAGGTTTCCTCACTTGTAGACTCGTTCCGAAAACATATATGGTTTCTTTCTTCCCAAACATGATACACAAAAGAACCCCAAGCCAACTTCAATATGAGAACCAGCAAAGAGTTCCCCTTTAGAGAACTTATAGCCCAATAAACTTCCTCCTCCCAGGCAAGAGCTAACCTTTCCAACTGACACAGTCTAAGTATATTCTCCCAAACACTTCGAGCATAAGGGAATTCGAAGAACAAATGTTTTCTGGAATCCTTCTGAGATACAATTCAAGTATAGTCCATCACTTTCGATCCCAATCCTCAACAGCCTATCTTTTGTAGGCAATCAATCAAGGAGAGTCATCCATAAAATAAGCGAGTGCCTAGGGATATGCAAAGTGAACCACACAAGCTTCTGCCATAGCACATGATCCATCCTATCTCCAATCTCACCCCAAATGTCTTTAACTGCAAGCTTTATAAAATCACCAAAAACAGTGGTATAGCAACATCTCACAGTTTTAAGATTCTTCTAAGGCTCTAGCTCAAATGAGGCCTGCTGTTGACATGCCAAAGATCAACACCCTTAAAAACATACTACCTCACCCAAGCAACCCAGAGGGACCCCTCATTAGCAAGCAAGACCTTCATGAGGTGAATTGTATAGGCATGATTCTAGGTTAGAAGATCTTTAATTCTCAGTCCACCTTCAAATCTACAAATGGACTGAATATAGAAATATATTTAGATTCTCATCATATATATATATATATAATATTTATTCCTAATAAAAAACTTAAACATACAAAACTTTCAATGGTAAACTACACAGAAAACCACTTAGTTATGGTATTGGTGTCAATTTGACCATTATACTTTTAATTTTAACAATTTTACCACATAACTATTTAAGTAGTTCTAATCAAGTTACCGACCGTTAAAACCTAACAAAGGAGGTGACGTGGCGGTTAAAAGATTTTTTGTCTTGAGAAGGTCTCCCAGTCATGGGTGAGAACAACAGACTGCTCCTCATCATCAAAGAGGAGTTAACGAGTGTCGGATCATGCGAACCCTTCTTCTGGGATTAACAGTTGATTTCGAAGAGATTTGTATCTCTTTAGGAATTCTTCAGAGTTAAGCCTGTCCAAAAGAGACGCTGATTTCTTGGTGGAAGAGTCTAAATCGAAGCATGAAAGGGATTCAGATGAGGATTGGTGGAGAGACGGAGAAGATGGGGGGCTCAAGCTTTATTGTCGGCATGCCACTGTGAAAGCAAGACAAGGTTCTAGAGGAGATAGAGTAATGTTTATCTCTAAGATGGAAACTGGTTGCTTTGCCAGATTAGCGGCCTTGGTTTAATAATGGAAAGACTTGTTGAAGAAGGATATGGATGGTCAGGGACGTAAAAGGTTTTGAGAGTGATTGAGGGAAGTCAGCATTTAATGTTGACTATTTTTGTGAAGCGAGAGAGGTGACAATACACAGTGAGGGGTTGCGACGTGTGAAGTAGTTATAAGTTATGGCTAGGGATAGGAACAGAATTTCCATATACTAAATAAACCAACCAAATTCCCAACCAATGTAACCAGCTTGTTTCCATTGTCCCAGGAGAATTTTCAGCCCATTTTTGTCTCTTCCTCGCAATAACTGCCAAACATAAAGAAACTAAATAAAACCTAAATTGCAAAAACAAAGAAAGTACAGGAAATAAATGTGGAAATTGAAATAGCATAAAAGTAAATGAAAGAATTGGTGTTTTTAGACATTCAGCAGTGTGACTGTAGTTTTGTCACGTTGAATTGGTGCTGACTTGTAGGCCTTCAGACGTTGATCGTTGACTTTAAAGATTGGGTCGTCTTTTAAGTTTGTTATGTCCACAGTAACATGTGGGTAAATCTTAACCACTAAAAAATGGCGGGGCCAACGTGATTTTAACTTGCCCAGAAAAACCTTAAGCGAGAATTGTAGAGTAACATCATTTGACCGTCAACAAATTGTTGAGGCATCAGTTTAGCATTATGCCATTTTTTCTTTTCTTTGAAGATCTTGGCATTCTCATAAGCACTCATTCGATGCTTGTCTAACTCATTCAATTTCAATAGCCTTCTTTCCCCAGCTAGCTGGCAGCCTATGTTGATCTTCTTAATGGCCCAAAAGGCTTTGTGTTCTAGATCAACCGACAAGTGACAAGATTTTCTGTACTCCAGTTGATAAGTTGACATGCCCAGAGGTGTTTTAAAGGCGGTCCGATAGGCCCAAAGGGCTTCATCCAGTTTTAAGGACCAATCTCTTCGATTTGGTTTTACCACCTTTTTAGGGATTTGCTTGATCTCTCGATTTGATACTTCAGCTTGCCCATTGGTTTATGGGTGATATAATGTAGAAATTTTGTGGTGGACTCTGTATTGACGCAATGCCTTTGTGATCAGCATGTTGTCAAAGTGCTTACCTTCATGCTGATAATGGCTCGAGGAAGACCAAAATGGGTAAAAATATTTTTATGCAAGAACCTCAAGATAGTATTGGCATCGTTCTTGGTCATCGCGATTGCTTCCACCCATTTGGACACGTAATCTACCATGAGTAGAATGTATAATTGTCCCTTGGAAGATATGAAGGGTCCCATGAAATTGATACCCCAAACGTTAAAAAGTTCAACTTCTAGAATGACATGCATGGGAAGCTCATTACGTCTAGATATATTTCCTTTCCTCTGACATCTATCGCACTCCTTGTAATAGTCATGGGCGTCTCAAAACAAGGTTAGCCAGTAAAATCCAGATTGTAGGTTCCTTTGTAGTTGTCCTTTATCCTCCAAAATGTCTCCCACACAGAGTATAGTGGTAATGATGCAGGATGTATTCTTGTTCTTCTTCCGGGACACATCTTTGGAACATTTGATCATCACATTACTTGAAAAGGTAAGGCTCATCCCAATAGTAGTAGCGTATATCATGCCGAAATTTCTTCCGTCCCTGGCTGTTAATATCACAAGGAAAAATGTCACTAACAAGAAAGTTGACAATGTCAGCATACCATGGTAAAGCTGTGGCTTTTAAAAGCTTCTCATCAAGGAATTCTTCCTTAATTTCACATGCAATATCAGTATCGCATGCATTAACTAGCTTGGAAAAATGGTCAACAACCTAGTTTTTACTTCATTTTCTATCGATTATCTCAATATCAAATTCTTACAAAAGTAAAATCCATCTAATAATTCTAGGTTTAGTATATTTCTTAGATACCAGGTATTTAATGGCAGAATGATCAGTATGCACAATAACCTTAGTACCTATTAAATATGACCTAAATTTATCAAATGCAAAAACAACAAGTAATTCTTTTTCAATGGTGGTGTAGTATACTTGTGCCTCATTGAGTGTAAGACTAGCATAATATATGACATGGAAAACCTTGTTCTGGTGTTGTCCAAGAACAACACCAACAACATAGTCGCTCACATCACACATTAGCTCGAACGGTTGTGACCAATCAGGAGGCACTATCACCTGTGCAAAGATGAGCTCATTTCTTAGGGTTTCGAATATAGCCTGATATTTTTCATCAAATTCAAATGCCCTATTTTGTTCCAGCAGTAAACACAAGGGCTTTGAGTTCTTGGAGAAGCCTTTGATGAACCTTTTGTAGAACTCGACATGGCCCAAGAAACTCTGAATAGCCTTGACATTTGCTAGAGGTAGAAGTTTCTTGATTACTTCAATTTTGGCCCAGTCTGCTTCAATGCCCTTATCAGAAATACGGTGGCCAAAAGTAAAGCCTTCAGTTACCATGAAATGACACGTTTCCCAGTTTAATACTAGTTCAGTGTCTTCTCACTTTTGTAACATCTCTTCGAGATTCTATAAACAATGGTCAAAAGAGTCACCATAAATAGAGAAGTTGTCCAAAAAATCTCTAGGAAGTCATCCACCATGTCTGAGAAAATGGCCATCATGCATCGTTGGAAAGTTGCTGGCGCATTACAGAGGCCAAAGGGCATCCTGCAGAAAGCATAAATGTTATATGGGCATGTAACCCCCTTGACCCGGCATAGATGCCAGACCGAACCGAGCGAGTTACATTAGGTTTGCCTCGATTTACTTAGAAAATGGTCCATTTTTTATTTTATCTTTTCTAAATGCATAATTAAGTCCTAAGGTGATCATGCGGCCAACGGTGAAACTTACAACTCAATCCGGCGTCGAATCGACATCCAATTGCTCAAGATTGCATTTTAGGGACTTTATTGCAATTTTTGAATATTATGACTCCTTTAAAATTAAAGTTACCGATCCTTAATTAGTCAAGTTTCATGCATATTGGTTAAATTTCAACTTAAAATAATCAACCAATCTCATTTAATTGCATAATCAAGGAAACATGGACTAAACTGCTAGGAGTTCAAACTTCAGGAAGCATCTTAACCGAAATAACTACCTGCGTACCGGTACGGCCCTTACCCTTATCGCAATGGGTGTGATATAAAAAGGCATATCGGTATGGTCCTCAGGCGTATCGATACGAGTATTGAATTTCGAAACCAAGACTTCTAGTGGTTAAAATGGCATATCGATACGGTTGCCCATGTACCAACACCAGGCGTATTTTTCAGCTATGCGTACGGATACGGTTACCATGAGTATCGGTACGCCTTGGAATTTTTACCCAAATTAAGCAAAGAAAGGTCTTTGCATACCGATCCTTGAGGACCCGTACCGGTACAGACAGACCTGTAATGACCTATTGGTCGAACATATGGCACTTTGGCTCAATCTAACATGATTCAAACAACATCTAAACATCATATAACATTAGAAGCATGCTTGACATCAACATAACAACACATTAAACTAACCTAACAAGCCCAACACCATCATCCACATCATCTATAGGCATGTCTCCTACTCAACATTCAAAACATAAAACCAAACACATATCAAGAACTTTAAGCCTCTTACAAGTCCAAACCAACATTTAAAACTTGCACAAATAGGAAGTTTAGCAAATAACCTTCCCAAACAACAAACAACCACATTGCCTTTATTACTACAAGTCTAAATCAAAATCTTACTTTCTCAAACAAAGTCCTTGGATTTCCCTTTGCTTGCTTGCTGCCTCCAACATTTAATTATCTGCATTGATGGAAAAAGAGAGCGCAAGCACACTAGGCTTAGTGAGGAATGCTCTAAAACAACTCACCATAAATGCATATAAAACCATTTAACAATCCTTTTGAAAAACCACTTTCCAAAACACCTTTTAATCATCATTTTAACATCATCAACATTATCATGCCTTGTAAACCATGCACTTAACATTTCCAAAACATGCATATTAAATGATATGCAACATCTATCATGGATTAACAGCAAAATCTCATTTGCTACACTTAATTTAAGCTTTCCCATGCATACTACCCATGCAAGGCTTAAAGAGTAAAACATGTTTAAACCAACATTATATAACATAAACCATTCCATGATACATCATCAATTATATTGGCTTACAAGTGATCATTAACCAAGTTCCACTTTTCAAAATACAACATCGGATACACGGATTCAACACGTGTTCCCAACACTTTAAGCCATCTCAACAAAAATTAAAGGAACTATTACAACCGGGTACAATCACAACCTAAACATTGGTTAGATGCATAACCTACTAACGAGAGTCTTAGGTACATAGATCAAAACCCCTTGACCGATAGGGTACTTGGATGAAGTTTTTAGTACACCGGATCGAAACCCCTCAACATCTAAGGTGACTTTTTGTAGTGCACTATCAATCCTATGTCCACCAACTATATCCAATAACATTTTAAACCACATCACTTGCCAATATAATTCGTTTACGCATCTATCAAAACCATTTAACTAATGCACTCAACCATGCATTAACCAATGTTCAAAAACATTATCAAAACATGCATTACTTTTGAATGCATCATCATCATTATATAACCATTTCTAGCATTAAACCATGCTTAAATCATGCATATACAGTGAGTAATCAATTCATTAAAACAAGTGCATAAAAACCAATTGCCAAACCGAGTTCGAGAGAGAATTTGTCTTTTACTTACTTTTGAGCTTAGACCAGCGTTTCAAGCTTGATCTAAACTCACAAACAAAACTTTCAAACCTTTGAAAAGCTGTAAAAAAACGTTCTTACTCACTGACACACAAAGCCTCGCTTGTCGATACGGTAAACACGCCTCCAAAGCTTTCGAAACATTCATTCAAGCTTGAGGTTCAACCTCCCCTGTTTTATCCACACAAAAATAGAGGTTTCAATGCATCCAAATGCAGTCAAAGCAACATCAACAATAATCTTCAACAAATCTAACCAAAGATCTCTCCACATCAACCGAAATCAACATCAACACAACTACAAACATAACCAGCCTCAAACAACTAAACTCAACCCTCAATTAACATCTAAAAACACATTAGCATCATCCTTTTACCTCCAGCATTCATTAAACCTCCACAACTCCTTAAAAGCTCACAACTAACAACTTAGAAAATTAGAGATTCACTTAGTTTCAAGATTCCGATGTTAAAGCTCACTTATTAACATTATTAAACATCAAAATTATGACTAGAATCAATCAAGAACTCAACAAAACAAAGCTTATACGAAAATCCATCAATCTCATCATTTAAACCTTGATTTAACCAATTTCCCATAATTAAATCATCAAATCAAGTTTGAAAACATCAAACAAGGATCAAATACTTGGGAATTTCAATAAAGAACCATTCATTAGAGGAGAAGAACAAACCTTACCTCTAATGGGTGATTTCCCTCTCCATTGGATGTTTTAATCTTGAAAAACAAAGAGATTCAATGAGGTTTTGAAAAGCAAGATTAGAGAATCAATTAAGAACAAGAATTTAAGAAATCAACAGTGTTACCTAAGATTTCTGATGAAAAAGTGAGTGTTTGGCTAAAGAACTTTGAGAGAAAAGTTTGAAAGAAAAAGTTACGTCAAATTTTGTTTTAAGAAAATAACAACCTTTTTGTTAATCCACCCTTTTAATTACCCAATTAAAACTCATTAAAAATAATTCTAAATGAGAGGAAAATTTGATATTAAATTTTGGTAAAATATGTAACACCCATTTCCCGTATCCATACACTAGGTACGAGTCAGAAACGTTACGACTTCTTTAAACCCAAAAATAAGCAGGGTAATTTAAAATTTTCAGAAAACTTCTCGATGGTCACCCATCCTAAAATTTCTCTAGCTCAAGCACGCTTAACTTTATTTAAAACGACTTAAATTATTTGTTCGAGTTCCAATCATAAATCAATTACCTTAGCATGCTCACTTAAGGTTATTCTTAACCTTGAATATTTCCAGAAACACCACTTATCTTAAAACCATAACGAACTTTAAAGGTCAATCACACTCAAATAGGTTTAGCAAGTATACATGCCACTATAATAATCAAACCTTAATTAGGATGTCATTACTGTGATTACCTGTTGAGCTTTCCAATATTGATGCAAAGCTTTTCTCCCTCTCATCTTGATTTACCTACGTGTGTACAATCAAACACACGCTAAGTACGAACTTAGTGAGGCAATAAAGGAAGTTAATAACAATAATTTAAATTTTATTCAACTTCATAGCTACATTTATATAGCATGATATATGCCAATGCATCAACTTTCACATTGCATTATTAATTATTTACCATATGCCAATGTCATAAGATTTTCATACTTGCCCGGTTATCATAATATGCCATATGTGCATAAATGCATCATGATCACTAGATAAGTATACCATCATACTAATAATGTATCAACATAATATAAACCGGATATAAATTTCTTACCGATATACTTACCATTTGCCTCGAGTGTTCATATAAACCGGATACCCAAATATACACTAACCTGTTTACTATTTATTATCCGTTTATTATAGCCTAAACTAAACCTTGAGGACCCTGGGTACGCGAGTCAAATATGCACCGAAGTACTCCCAAATATGCACCGAACTGCTCTCGATTTCTGCACATTTATAAGGTTGTGCTAACCTCCCGATTTTCCACACGTTTATAAGGCGGTGCTTACCATGCACTAAGTGCCCTTTACGTACCTATAGTGCTATCCTGATTTCCCGAATGTGTAGCGTGCTGCTGGACTCTATGGCATGCCAACTATACCTTGTTCGTCAACGACTTATTTAGGCATAATTTCCGTATTTATTCCATCCATGGCAACATATTTCAATATAATTGAACATTAGGCAGTTCATACCCGGAATAACATTCATAGTATACCATTATATAAACTAGTGATCCATGCATTTATATTCAACCTTTGACATATTTAAAATATGTCAATCATATGCTCCATGAAAAAAATATAATGACAATAAAATTTGGGTAGGCTCATCGTAAGCCATCCCAATGATGTATAAAACATCAATGTGACATGATATGTATGCAATTGCACTCACCTGGGCCATTTATTAGCACGCCTCACTAAATTCTACTCGATCCTTTCCTTTATAGAACCTCGAATCTTCTTTGATTCGACCTTGACTTCATTATTCACATGAATAAGATAAAATAATTGTTAGATTCAAATCTAATAATACCTTAAACACGCTGTCTAATATAATCATTCGAATATAAAATTTCCAAATATTTTTCCTTTCTTCCTTGTACTGTTCAAAAACTCATTATGGTCCTTAGTGACCAATTTGAACTTCCAATAATTCTTCCAAGATTGCTAGCTCACATTTAAATATAAAATATTTCAAATTCCATTTTCTGACAACTAGCGCTACCTTCAAAGATTTACTTATACCGGGCAAAATACATACTAGATCTTAATTTCCTTTATACTGGAAAAAAGTAGATTCGATAACGGTTCTAACGGTATAAGCCAAAATATTAATAAAATCTACAAAAAATAATAAAATCTACAAAAATTATGAAAATTCTTCAAACTCTCGTCACAGATCTATCCTTACAGAATCTGCTCTATAAATTTTCTGACTTTCATTCGATTAAAAATTCATATCTTTTAACTCGGAACTCGAAATTCGTTTCCGTTTGTTGGAGACGTAACTATACAAACACATCTTTACAACGGTATAAAATTCATCATCTAACCATTTTTGTAGAATTTATGGTGAATTTTCGAAGTCACTGTCAAAATTTAATCTTCTACATAGCTTTTCATAATAAACTTCTAATTTCTACTAACTTCTCCTTATTTTTCTACTTATCAATTTAGTCCCTTCACTTGCTTCAAACCACCAATTAATCATCTTCTTCATCAAATAATTATTCAAAATAATTCCCTCTAATGTTCTTTCTTTGCCCAAAATAGTCACTAAAATGCAAAGGTAAGAATTCAAACTTCTTAACTTTGCAATTTAGTCCTCAAATCAACACTACTACCTTAATTCTATTATTTTAACTAAAAAATAGATTTAATACCCATCCAAGAATTCATTTCCTATTTGGTCACTTGATTTTGACAATTTGTCAAAATGGTCACTAATTCGATTCAATACTAGTTTAGCGTTCTAACATTAATTTCACATCTCCAACATAATTAATTACATAAATACACTCCAAATTCATAAATTTCAGATTTGGTCCCTTAACTTTGAAGCTTGTCGAATTGGTCCCTATAATTTTAACTTAGGGTTTTGCTTCCAAACAATAAATCAAGCTTACTAGATCATTAATCCAACATCACAAACCCTAAGTTAGACTTAAATGCATAAACCCTAATCTTCTCCATACAAACCAAAATATGTAGGATTTAAATCCTAACTCAAAAACATGATTTTAATATCATATAAGCTTGATTCCAACTTAAATTCAACCATGGAATCATAAAATCTCAAAAGCTTAATTTTGTTCATAAACCCTAATTTCCTTCTCATGTAAAATTCTCATCAATAAATCATGTATTCCATGAATTAAATACATCAAAAGATAGAGCTTGAAGAGTAGAACAACTTTGCAGTTCGAAAGATTACCTGAAAATCGAGTTTCAGGGCTTGAATTGAGCTTGGAAAATTTTATCCCTTTTCCTTCATATTTTCGAAAATGGAAGATGAAGAAAGCTTCAACTTTTTGGTCTTTTAATTTTCCATTCCTCCAATTATGCCACTTGTATTATATAAATGAATTTTAAATTCATTCAAATAGGGAAATTACAAAATGCCCTTTTATCCAATGGTTGAGATTGATTTTATCATCAATCAAGGGCCAATATTTAATCTTTAATTTTCTTCTTCCAAAAATATCCCTTGTAACTTCAAATATTTCAAAATTGCCATCACTACCAATTGGCCAATTTGCCCTCCAACTAATCTTTATTTACTAGTTTGTTTCAAAATTGCCATTCCATTAAAATCTAACTACAGAAGTTCCTCCTCAACTGGCCATCATTCGATAAATATAATTTTATGATTTTCCATGGATTATGGAACAACCTCTAAAATTTCAATTCAATTCGATTTCTCGATATTCACAAAATACTTCTACTACGATTTTACATTTACCGAGCTATCGGATTTATTTCGAAAATTCTATATTTCCATAATATTCCTCATATCATCATCCTTCATCCAATGACCTAAATTTAAATCTTGATTTAGTAGTTTACCAACTTTGCCCTTATGATTTCCCAAAATTATGATCTTACCATTTTTTATCTAACGACTCATATTTAGCATGGAAAATTAACTTAAATCCAAGGGTTCATATTCTTCCAACGCAAAGAAAATATCCCAGACATGTAAAATGACATAATCAATAATGTCTTATCATCCTTCAAAATATCCTGGACATTCAATTCGATCCGATTATCCGAATATTCTTCCAAACTTTATCGCTTTATAGCCAATACTCAAACTCCGTACGAAAAATCTGGGTAACAAGAAAACGTCATTCTTGGGGGGTGAACTATTCATTTACGGGGTTAAAATACACAACTTTTGAAAATTACATTGGTCCCTAAATTTTTCCAAAGTTTATACTTTCAAAATTTACATTTTGGTCACTAATCAAAATTTTGGGATATTACAAAATAGCTCCTTAAGGATTCTAATATTTGACTCTTTTCAAAATAGTCACTAGAAAATAGTTTCACAATCCTTACATTTGGTCACTAACCAAAATGTCTAATTTTGAAACATCTTTTTGTAAAATTGATTTCACCAAACCCTTTAACATGTTATTTAATAATTTTAGAATATTTTCTCATAATTTTTACTTACTCAAAAATATTTATTTCCATTTTAATCCCGAAAACTCTTAGGCCCAAAATCGGCTATTTTGTAACTCAGCCGACAAACCACCATTGAGCATCACACTCAACCTCACAAACATGGCCCTCAACTCTATAACAGCTTTTCTACTCAAAGCACCAGCCACAACATTCACCTTGCCCGTATGATACTTGATCATCAAATCGTAATCCTTAAGCAACTCTAACCATCTACGTTGCCTAAGATTCAATTCCTTTTGCGACATCAAATACTTCAAACTTTTATTATCCGTGTACATAGTACACTTCTCACCATAAAGGTAATGCCTCCAAATCTTCAATGCAAACACAACTGTAGAAAGCTCTAGATCATGCGTAGGGTAATTGTGCTCGTGCACCTTCAACTGCCTTGATGCATAAGCTACAACCTTCTTACCTTGCATCAACTCACACCCTAGCCCCATGTAGGATATGTCGCTATAAACCACAAACTCTTTTCGTGATTTTGGTTGAATCAAGATTGGAGCTTGTGTTAAAGCTTTCATCAACTTCTCGAAACCTTCTTGTCTAGCTTCCATCCACTCAAAACGTACCTTTTGCAGCAGCTTGGTCAATGGAGCAGCAACCCTTGAGAACTCATCCACAAAGCGACGATAATAACTTGCTAACCCTAAGAAATTATGGACTTCTGTTACTGACTTAGGTTGCTTTCAATTTACAACTGCCTCAACCTTTTGCAGATCTACCCGGATGCCTTTTTCTGAAACAACATGACCAAGAAAAACACTTTTTAATCCAAAAACTCACAGTATTCGATATATCTTTGTCCTTAACCTTTAAATAGTATCTAGATCTCAAATCTATCTTGGAAAACACCGTAGAGCCCCTGAATTGATCAAAAAAGTCATCAATTCGCGATAAAGGATACTTATTTTTAATCACAAACTTGTTCAGTTGCCGATAATCAATGCACGTCCTCAAAGTGTCATCCTTTTTTTTCACAAACAACACAGTGCTCCCTATGGTAACACACTAGGTCAGATGAAACCACGGTCCAACAACTCTTGGAGTTGCGTCTTCAACTCCTTTGGTGCCATACGATACAATACAATCGACACCGGAGCCGTATCAACATACGTCTCGATACAAAACTCCACCTTTTTCAAAATAGTCACTAGAAAACAGTTTTCCAATCTTTACATTTTGGTCACTAATTAAAATGTCTAATTTCAAAACATCTTTTTGTAAAATTGATTTCATCAAACCTTTTAACATATTATTTAAGAATTTTAGAATATTTTTCCATAAATTTTCCTTACTCCATTTTAATCCTAAAACTGACTCGAATCCTCTAATCTGATCCATCATACCGTTTAATCAACCTAGAAAACTCTTAGGCCCAAAATTAGGGTGTGATATGGTAGGTGAATATCGTCTTTTCTTGATCTTCAAGTGTGATGGCGATCTGGTTGTAGCCAGAATAACTATCTAGGTAGCAATAGTAGGGTTTCCCTGCAAGTTTGCCGAGCATTTGATCAATAAATGGTAGTGGGAAGTGATCCTTTTTCTAGCCTTGTTTAGCTTCCTATAATCAATATAGATTCGCCAGCCAGTTGCAGTTCTAGTGGGAAGAAGTTCATCAGCATTATCCTTGATCACAGTCATCCCTCGTTTCTTGGGTACACACTGAACAAGGCTCACCCATGAAATGTCGAGATAAGATATATGATTCTAGCATCAAGCCACTTGATGATTTCTTTCATAACCACCATTTTCATGATAGGATTAAGTCTCCATTGTGGTTCAATCGAACTACTCTGGTCATCTGCAAGTAAAATTTTATGCATGCACAAAGTAGGGCTAATCTCTTTTATATCAACAATAGCCCAACCAATAGTTTTTTTATGTCTCGATAGAACATTTAATAGTTTAGCTTCTTGGTTAAGATTTAAACAAGCAGATATCACAACAGGTAGTGTATCATCTTCCCCTAGGTATGGATACTTTAATTGAGGGGGAAGAGGTTTAAATTCAAGTATCGATGGATGTTCGAGCGAAGGTTTAAGAGATTTGAACTCAGCGTGATCCAAAGATTCAAAAGTTTTACCTGGCCGCATGAGTACAACATTGGATTTTTCAATCTTCCTATTACCTTCTTCCTCAGCTTCATGCATGGCCTTGTCAAAGTCATCTTGTTCATCAGCAGTAAGCAGGTTGCTACAACAAATCTTAGGTAAACTTTCTTTAATTAGTGCTTCTTCATCTTGCATTGGCATTCTTCATAATCATCCATGTACTTGAGTGTGCTGAAGACGTTGAGTGTGATCTTTTCTTTGTGCATCTTTATGGTGAAATTTCCATTCTCACAATCGATCCTAATCTGTCTGGTGGCTAAGAATGGTCTCCCCAGAATGATAGGAGCATTCTCGTCAACTTTATAGTTAAGGATAATAAACTCTACCGAGAAGACAAAATTATCTATCTTAATAAGTACATATTCAATTCTTCCCTTAGGTCAAATTTGAGATCAATTAGCCAACTAAAGGATGACCGATGTAGGCCTTGCTTTTCCCATCCCTAATTGTTTGAACATAGATTTTGGCATCAAGTTCACACTTGCACCGAGATCATATAAGGCTCAGCTAGAGTAATTATGGCCTATTAAGCATGGGATGGTTAAGCTATCATGGTCCTTCATCTTGGGTGACAAATCACTCAGCACAGCCACAAACTCACCCATAGTGGCGACAGTTTCAACATCACTCACCTTCAAGGACTGCCAAGGTTCTTCATCTTTGTCACGATCTCCTTCAAAAACTTTGCATAGATTGGCATATGGTCAATGGCCTCCAAAAGTGGGACATTGATGTGCAAATGTTTGAGCATCTCTAGAAATTTCTAGTACTGAGCTTCTTGCTTCTGAACTTTCAAGCGTTGTAGGAATTGAGGTGGTGGTCTGGGCTCGTCTTGTGGCTTACTGGATGTAGGTGCATCCTTAGCTTTATCTTTCTTGCCTTTAGTAGCAAGTTCATTCACGGTATCAGACACATGAGTTTGTTCCTTTGGTGCAAGAGTGTCGATGGATGGCTTTTTTGGAGTAGGATCTACTGGAGAGCTTCTCCCAAACTTGGCTTATGTCGTCAGTTGCGTGCCACTACAAAGAGTGATGGCATTGCATTGCTCTACATTAAAGGCCTTAGTGACTTCATTATCACTAGGTAGTCCGCTAGGTGATCTTGTCTTCAACATCTGGGCAATCTACCCAACATGATTTTCTATGGACCTTATCAAGGCGGTGTTGTTTTGCACGATTGATTGTTGGATTTGCAACATGGCAGACTGTGTTGTGAGTATCTCACTATGATGGTGTAACCTCCTAAATTCAACCAAATTTCTTAAGATGAATCTTGGAAGTCAATTTAGAAAAGCTTGTCCTTCAAGAAATTTCATTAGGTTTAATGATCAAATTACATTTTAGTCAGAAGAGATAGGAACTGCAAAACTATATCAATTTATAAAAGCATAGTCGTTTAGCAGAATTCCAAAAGTTATTATAGAATCCGAAAGAAATTCAAATAATGCATGTCAAACCAATAAGTCTCAAAATAATAATAATGTCCCAAATACAAAATTTATCCGAAATAACAGTAATATATAAATTCAAATGTCTGAATAACCATACTGTAAAATAAGATCAAGTCTGAAGATATGAGATCCTCCAAGTACCGTGCGCCTAAGCCTGAGTATCTAAAAGAGGAACTATGATGAGTAAGCTATGAGGCTTAGTGTGTCTCTAAACTGCAGAAGAAAAACACATAACAGAAATTTGAACAACAAACACAACTCAACTAACATTCCGATATACAAATGCATGTGATAAGAGATAAAGAATGTAATGTCATGCACCCATCTCCATACACCGTCTGAAGAGTAAGGTTCCCCAGAACCAATCTAACTACATCGTCACCATCTGAAGTGGAATCTCGACCCGAGGGTGGAGCCACTGATTCGAAGCAAATTTCAGCCCAAAGGGTGAACCCACTGAACTTCCCCGTACAATTCCCAACCCAAATGATATGACATGTTCTGATTTTATTTTCTGAATATATCTGATCTATTATTCAAGTTGCGTACGATATATGTCCGATATTAATTTAATTCGATTCTGATATTTGATGAGTGACATGTCATCATACAAAACATATCATAATCCACAGTTCATTTAATCAGTCACATATACAACATACACGCATAACATAAAGCACAAGAATGATGTAGCACTAGAAGAGACACGCCTTAGGTAGCTAGTAGCTCAACATCGAGAGTGACGTCTCCTACGCTCAGCCCTAGGATTGGGTTGGTAAGAATCAACACCTACGAGGACAACATAACATAAATACCTACTACTATGCCACACTAACATAGCCACTAAACGATACCATACTCACGTGTAGAACTCACAGGTTGTGTACAAGGAGATCGAACAAGTAGAGGGGGAAGAAGGTTTTCATTCTCCGAGTTACCGTTATCTGAACACAAAAATAGTCGAATCAGATTTTGATATTCATAATTTTCAAAATACAAAATACAATTAGTTGAAAATAGAAAAATGGTCTTTCGGGTTTGAAATTGGGAAAATGGACAGCGAATTTGGAATTAAAATGTCGAAAAACGTAAAGTTGACTTTGGCTAAAAAAGTCAACATTAACGTCATCAAAAGATTAATGCTGACGTCAACAAAAAAGTCAATGCTGACATTAGCCAAAAAGTCAACGTCGATGTCAACCAAAAAGTCAACACTAACATTAGCCAAAAAGTCAACGCTGACATTAGCAAGGGTCGGGTCATGGGTCAATGGTTTGGATCGGATCAACGGGTCAACAGTTCAGTCGGGTCAACGGGTCAACAGTTTGGTCACGGGTCACGGGTCACCGATTCAATTCACTGAAGCCAGGTTCAGCCATACACAACCTGTGCTTGCAACCCACTATTTTCATTGTTTACCTATGGCCCACTAATCACATACGACACTCAGAATAGGTCTCACGGCTTAGTCATTCACCTTGGGCCAATTGATGGCTCAACCACATGAACCCATGGCTGCTACAGGTCATAGGGTTTATAGACCCTTGCTTGCTGGTGGCCAAGATGTTGGATGCCGACGGCAGTTGCGATAACTGCCCCGGCAAGGACGGCGAAGACGGCCAAATTTGGCTGAGATGACAGTGGCAGACTGACAACAACTCACCAAGACTAACAACCGCCACCCATCGTAATGAGACATGACATTTCAACCTGAAATCAGAAACAAAGTATACCGAAAGAAGGCTTACCACACTTGGACTGCTGAAAAAATTGAGAGAAGAAAGACGGCGCACGGTTACGAGTGAAAACAAAAATGGTTTCTCAACTATTCCTTTTGAACGGTGGGTGACAAAGGGAAACAGAGGTGGGGTTTCGAAGGCGAGAGTACGAGGAGGCCAAAGACGGTGGTTGCGAAGCCACAAACAATGTTTAAGGGTCGGTCGGAGCTTCACCAGACAAGCAAGGAAGAAAGGTTTAAAAATTTCAAAAGATTTCGGGTGAGGGTGAGCAGCTAGGGTTTCCAAATGGTAGCTGAGAGGGCTTTGGGTGTTATAATAGGGTATAAATACCCTAGGGAAAAGGGTAAATTACAACCACAAGCCTCTCACTTCACCCGCATTACACAACGGTCATAGAAGTTTCAAATTTCATAATTAGGTCACTAAAATTCAATTAGGAATTCAGTTTTTGATTCCCAAAATTAGGGTTACGAATTGGGTTTTACTCTAGTTAGGGTTTTCAATTTGGGAAAAAATTGGGGTGTTACAACTCTCCCATCCTTAAAAGAAATTTTGACCTTGAAATTTACCTGGATCAAAGAGATGCAGATATTGAGATTTGACAACGGCCTTGGGCTCCCATGTAGCCTCATCATGACCACGATTACGCCATAAGACCTTGACCATCTTAATCGTCTTCTTCTGAAGAACTTTCTTGTCCAGAGCAAGAATCTCAACTGGCTCTTCCTTAAAATGCAAGTCTGGATGAATCTCAATCTCCTCCACAAGAATAATATGAGACAGATCAGCATGATAGCGTCTCAACACTGACACGTGAAAGACATCATAAATACGCTTAAGCTCTGGTAGTAACTCAAGTTGATAGGTAACTGGTCTGACTCGACGAATAATCCAATAAGGGCCAATAAAATGAGGACTCAGCTTGCTTTTGTGACCAAAACGAAGTACCTTCCTCCACGGAGATACTTTCAAGAAGACCTCATCTCCTACCTCATACTCAATGTCCCGACATCTCAAATTAGTATAATACTTTTGTTTATCAAAAGTAGCCTTAAGTCGATCCCGAATCAATCTAACAGTCTGCTCAGCCTTATATATGATATATGGTCCCAACAATCTGTGCTCATTAAGATCAGTCCATCTTGATACTAGCCTGGTAGCTATTATCGTAGCCGAACTCTGCAAGCGGTAAGAAATGTTCCCAACTGCCTAATCCACACCACAACCCCTCAATATATCCTTAAAAATTTGAATTACCCACTCAGATTGGCCATCCGTCTGTGGATGATAAGCAGTGCTGAAATTCAACCGAGTACCCAAAGTAGTATGAAGAGACCTCCGAACTTTGCTGTGAACCTTGGGTCCTGATCATAAATGATAGACAACGGTACCCCATAAAGTCTAACAATATCCAAGATGTAAAGCTAAGCTAACTTACTTAAAGAATATGTTAACCAGAACAGGGATGAAGTGTGCAGACTTAGTCAACCGATCAACAATAACCCAGGTAGAGTCTTTCTTTGATGGGGTCAAAGGAAGACCACTGACAAAGTCCATATTTACACACTTCCATTTCCACTGAGGAATCTCAATGTGCTGAAGTAACCTGGACAGACGCTGATGCTCTGCTTTTACCTTCTGACAAGTTAAACATTTCAATACAAATCAACGACATCCCTCTTAAGGCTCATCCACCAGTATCTCTCACGAAGATTCTTATACATCTTGTCTCCACCAAGATGCATAGAATAAGGGTTGTCATAGCCAGAATTCCTTAGAATACAATATCGACCCCGAAAACACAGCGCACCATCTTGATCAATAGAGAAATTATGAGATATACCTTCTTTAACCTCTCTCATATGGTGCATCAAGAATGGATCACTAGGCTGCTCAGTTCGAATATCAAAAATTAGAGTTGGAATAACTCGAAGTTCTACCAAAAGACTGCCATCCTCATACAAACTCATCTGGGTAAACAAGGCTCTCAAATCTAAAATGGCATTACGACTCAAGGCGTCGACAACAACATTGGCCTTGCCTGGATGGTACTCTATCTAACAGTCGTAGTCCTTGAGAAGTTCTAACCAACGTCGTTGTCTCAGGTTCAGCTCCTTCTAAATGATGAGATGTTTCATATTTTTATGGTCTATGTAGATATAACACTTTTCTCCGTAGAGTTAGTGTCTCTAGATCTTAAGAGCAAAGATCACAGTAGCAAGCTCTAGGTCATGGGTAGGGTAGAAACACTCATGCGGTTTCAGCTGTCAGGACGCATAGGCTACTACCTTACCATCCTGCATAAGAACACATCCTAATCTAGTATGAGAAGCATCATTGTAGATGGTGTAAGCCTTCTCCGTCTCAGGCTGAATTAGGACTGGTGCTTCAGTCAACACGGTCTTAAGCTTTTCAAAACTAGATTGTTGGGTCTCATTCCAGACAAAGGGAACATTCTTCCTCAAAAGTTTAGTCAATAGAGCTACTATGATCAAGAAACCCTCAACAAACCTCTGATAATATCCGGCTAAACCCAAGAAACTTCAGATCTCAAAAACGTTCTTGGGCTGCTTCCAACTTTTTATAGCCTCAACCTTCTTCGGATCAACCCGAATACCCTCAGCAAAAAACATATGCCCTAAAAACATAGCCTTCGAGAGCTAGAATTCACACTTACTGAATTTTGCATAAAGCTATTTCTCCCTTAGAGTCTGTAAAACAATCCAAAGATGTTCCTCATGCTCAACCTCAGATTTAGAATAAACCAGAATATCGTCAATAAAGACTACAACAAACTGATTGAGATAGGGTTGAAACACCCTATTCATCATATCCATGAAGGCGGCAGGAGCATTAGTTAACCCAAAGGGCATCACAAGGAACTCGTAATAACCATAACGTGTCTGAAAAGCTATTTTGAATACATCAGAATCCTTAACCTTGAGTTGGTAATAACTAGATCTCAAGTCTATCTTAGAAAACACCGTAGCTCTTCAAAACTGATCAAAAATATCATCAATACGAGGAAGAGGATATTTGTTCTTGATTGTTAGCTTGTTCAGTTTTCGATATTCGATACACAACCGAAGTGCCCCATCTTTTTTCTTAACAAAAAGAATAGGGGCTCCCCATGGAGAAACATTTAGTCGAATTAATCCCCATATCTAACAATTCTTATAGCTGTACCTTCAATTCTTTAAGTTCTTTCGGTGCCATTCAGTAAGGTTTTATAGACACAAGAGATATACCCGGATAAATTTCAATACCGAACTTAATCTCATCACGCTTTGGCGAAACACCAGGCAATTCTTCCTAGTAGCATAAACCAACCCAGGCTGTCTCACCTCTGATCTCGTTGACCCTCTACTCTGAGTAGGCCTACCTCTCCCAGCATTATCTGAAGCAGAAGAACTACTATGACCTCTTCCCCCAGTAGGAGTCTGTACTGATGCCTGAGGCTGACTCAGAATATAAGCATATGAAGGTGACATTGTATAATCTCTAAAAAGATGCTCAAAAGAACCGCATCGAAAACAAGCCCCACTCTACCTCCTACACTCGCCTAGATGCCATTTCTTGCAAAAAGGGCACCGTGGCACCCCACGTAAACTGGTCGAACCTCCAACACTGGCGGTCGAAATTGTGGATGCCACTAGTCTAGCTCTGGAATAACTCTGATGGTCGTACTCATCTCTAGCCCTCTTTCTATACTGATTCCCATGACTGTGCTGAACTGATGTGGTCGACTGTCTCCTAGCCTGATCAATACCCTGAGATTCCTTTTGTTTCTTCATAAATTCAATTCGTTTAGCAGTTCTGGCCCGTTCGGTGATCTCTTTGTACTCTGCATCTTGATGTAAAGCAACCCAGTCTTAATAGAAAAATGCAGCCCTATAAAAAACCAGTCGCACTTGTCTTTTTATGTAGTAACCAACCCTAGAACATATTGGAGAAGTCTCAAAAATTCTATCTCATAGTCATTAACACTCATATCCTTCTACTCCAGATTTATAAAGTCGTTCCAACATTTTGCTAGATGCTCATACCCAACATATCGGCCTTAGAATGACTGTCTAAAAAACTCCCATAAGATCTGACTGGCTGAAACAACTCTTTCCTCTGCCTCCTACCAGTTTTGGGCTTTACCATCCAGCAATGATACAACGGCCCTCAATTTTTGATCAGCAGGGTAATCCATCTCAACAAACAATCGTTGTAGCTTTTTCAACCAATATTCTACATTAGCCGGGTTTGTACCTGTCTTGCCATAAAACATGGTCATTTCGGTGGCCAAAAACTCAGTAGATATAGGTTTCCTTACACCCTCAGACTGTCGGAGGTAACGAAGCAACTCTCTCTGCACTGTAACATAATCTATGCCCACCGTCTCACTACCTCCGGAATCATGTGAACCAACACTCTGCGTATGTTGAACAGGTGCTGCATGCTGAGCTTCTTTCTAATTCGCAGGTTGTTCGTCTACCTCGTCATCATGTATCTCATCCTAATTTTGCGGCGGACCCGTAGGAGGCAGAGCATTACTCTCTACAGTAGTAGAACATCCTCGGCCACGACCTCGTCCGATTGCTAATCTAGAACTCCTACGATGTGGCATAGTAGTCTTCACAAAAGAAAAAATAACCCTAAATTAGAGTCGGTACTTAGAGTTTCTATTCAAAACAGGCATAATCTTTACAAATACTACATTTATTAGAAAATCTCATTTTGCCCAAAAATATTTAGTATGCATGCAAAAATCATTTTCGGTTTCAAATTTTACGCGAGCCTCACAGTCCGAGGATTGACCTGGCTCTGATACCACTAAATGTAACCTCCTAAATTCAACCTAATTTCTTAAGTTGAATCTTGGAAGTAAAGTTAGAAAAGCTTGTCCCTCAAGAAATGTCATTAGGTTTAATAATCAAATTACATTTTAATCAGAAGAGATAGGAACTACTCCCAACACTACTCCCTCTGCATCTCTGATCTAGATGATACCTCTTATCTCTATACTTCTTATATATATCTCTGCCAACATCCGACACATCATTCTTTTTCCCCGTAGCAGAACTCCCCGCTCGAGAAGACAACCTCTAATTTTGCTCTTTGTCTTTAGCTTGGAAAACCATGACATCAAACTCGGTATTATCTGTAACCAACATATAAGTCATCACATCCTTAACCAGCCTGTAACAGAAATGATCACATCTCTAACGTTCATCAGGAACCAGCTTAGGTGCGTACTGGCTTAACCAAACAAACTGAATCTTATACTCAGACAGAGACATGTTCCCTTGTTCCAACACCATGAACTCTCTTTTTTTTCATCTTGATAACGTGAACCCTGATACTTCTTTCAGAAAGGGACACAAAAGAACTCCCACGTCACATCAGCAGGTGCCATACCCGCGATAGAAGTCGTCCACCAACTGTATGCATCCCCTTTAAGCAAAGACACTATACAACTCAACATGTGAACATTCGTACACTCCATCTTCCCAAGAATCCTTTTTGTACTTTCCAACAACTTATTAGCTACTTCTGGAGCTAAACCTCTAAACGCGATACCTTCTAAACTACACAGATGCTTCAATAGAAGCCCGATATTAACAGCTGCTACAGGCGTTGGTGCAAGTACTTGCACTGCAGCTATGGCTGCCTCAAACACTCTAATCATTGCCTGGATTAAAGGTTTCATATCCCCAAAAATAGATCCTTGTGGTGCATGAGGCACACCACCCTCAACTCCACCACCAACATGAGGAATCAGTGGAGGAGGAGACAACTCATCATTTTGTCCATACACAACACTCCTTAAATAAGCTCTCGTCTCGGTCCCATTTCGCAAGAATATGAGTCTAAAACATGATGATGTAATAAAACAAAATAATTAGACCAGGTGCAACAAGAATCCAAGTCGCTCATGTTTAAAAACAAAAATCATTTAACACTAGTAGTAATAAGGCAATGTGTCCCAAGCTTATACCCTCAACATATCTTATTTCAAATATAATCTCACAAAATCAAACATCGTGCATACCAAACAACATGATCATACATCAAACAACTATTACCCACCTTCCAACAATCATAACCCGTCTCTGATACCAACAAATATAACCCCATTGACTCAATCTAGTCGCTAGACCGAATCGAGGGAGCTATATTGGGTTTTCCAAGACAAACCCAACAGAATTACTTAAAAAATGGTCCATTTTTTATTTTATCTTATCTAAATGCATAATTAGGTCCTAAGGTGATCATGCTGACAACGGTAAAATTTCTAACTCAATCGGGCGTCGAATTGACATCCAACTGCACAAGATTGTAATTTAGAGGCCAAATTACAATTATAGAGAATTATATGGACTCCTTTAAAATTAATGTTACAATCCTTAATTAGTCATGTTTCATACAATAAAGTTAAATTCTCGAATGAGATTTTTTTAGAATGTCAGTACAAAGAGTTTCATCATTAGGTACATAAACCCGGTGACAGAAATATAATAATGGCAAAAGTTGCAAATAGGAAGCGATGCCTTTCTTCCATAACCACCAGTGCTATCAACTGAGTTAATCCTAGCAAAAAACTGAGTCAAAGCCTGAGGTCTAGCAATATTCCCAAAGCGGGAAGGTTATTTTCTTTTAGGCCATGATACTTCCTTTTCTTATAAAACTTTATAGGACGAGAGTCATCTCTATATCTCTTCTCATATTTTCCTAACCCACCAATCTTTTGGGCTCTCTGTGTAGCTTCAGTGGCCTTGACCCTGTTCACAAGGTCCTGAAAGTCGATAATGCTCAATGCTGTAAACTTAGGACGTAGATCATCATTCAGTCCATTAATGAAGATTTTGTACTTTTCTTCCTCATTCTTGATGTATTCAGCACCATACTTGCAATACTTGCAAAAATCATAGATGTACTGCTCCATAGGCCATCCACCTTGTTTCAAATGGAGGAAGATGTCATGCCTCTTAGCGAGGTAAAATTCATTGATGTATTTCTTTCAGAATTCTTGTAGGAAGAACTCCCACGTCACAACTCTTCTGGAAATGTGAGAATGGTAGTCTTCCACTAGTAGAGTACCTCATCAGCCAGCAACGCAAGGGCACACTCAAGTTTACATTCATCATAACACTGCGACTGTTTGGTTAGAATTCTCAAGGTACTATCCAGCCAATACTCAGTGATTTCAGGGTCATCATCATCTCGACCTGTAAAGGAGTAGGCTCAATGCTGAGATAGCTTGTCAATAGGTGCTCAAGTATATTGGACAACAGTGATTGAAGGTTAGGGAGTCTGCTCAGCCTTCATCGATGTCATAAATAACTTGAACATGTCAGCCATGTTCTGATAGCATTCGGTTTAAGCACTTTGCACCACTGGCTCAGGGTCTTGTGCTAGAGGGTTCTACGAGTGTGGAGGGTCTCCCTTCCTAATCTTTTCGCCATGCATCAAGGAGACAGTAACATGCTCGTCTATACAAGCCTTGTTAGAGTCAGACATCTATAAGTAAAGGTATCGGGTTAGTCGACAAGTCACAATATGCAATAAATAACTCCTAGGTGGCATAATGCAATGCGATAACAACATAATAGAATGTAGTTTAGTCCTAGAATCAACTAAACTCTAGCTTTGATACCACAAATATAACACCTCCTTCCTGGCCTGGTAGGAATCCAGGTCAGAATGTGTTACGAGTAAACAAAATGATATTCGATATGATATTTTATTTGATAATTAGTAATTTGATGAGATTCAATGTTCAATGTGATACGATATTCAGAACATTAAGATTGGCAGTTTAGTACAATACAGAAATGATCTATTTTGGACCAATTTTAAACTTTTATAAGTTTTAGGGACTAAACTATAATTTCTATAAATTAAGGGTCCATTTCAAAAATTAAACCTACCCCACTATAATTCGAACTATAGAAAGCGTATCTATATTTTTTCACATCATTCGGAGTTCATTTACTAACCCGATTTGACCTTACAAGATATAGTGACCAAATAGTAAAGTTTTAGAAATGATTTTAAACCTTATTAACAAAATTAACGGTATGGGTATCGGTACATGTTGGGCTATACCGATACGCCTTAGCTGAGTTTGGTAAGTTAGTTATTTCAATATAGAGGTCGTACCAATACGATTCCTACCGTATCGATATGCTTGATCAATATGACTTAATAATTTTCTAGATTTGAAAGGTCGTACCGATACGGGTTCTACAGTTTTAATACGCTAAGACCATTAAAACGGTTATAAAACACTACAAACATATTGATACGGGGTATCAGTACACGATATTTTAATTTAATATTTAAGAGTTTAGTGACGAAAAAGAGTACCGATACACATATAACCGTATCAGTACGAGGCTATCTGTCTAAGGAAGGGATTGGTACGACCTATACCAGTACCGATACCCAGTTATAACAAAAATTCTAGATTCAAAAACTTGTATTGATACAGACCAAGCCGTATTGGTACGCCCTTTAACCTGGGTCGAATTATGCAAGCCCATACCAATATGCTATCACCGTATCGGTAAGACAGGGTCTGAAATGGCAATTTTTATCTAGTTTATTAGCCATTTACCCAATCAAACCTTGTCCAAATTCTACGAAATTTTACCAGAAAGTTTGTTTAGCCTAAATCTAATAACATGCCAAATTTTAGGGTTAACCAAAGTCGTTTACTAAGTTTTCCCCTATTTAGGCCGAATATGCATTTTAGCCACTTTTAACCCATTTTTAAAAGTCCCATTTTAGCTTTTTAAACATACCAAAAGCACACACAGCATACATGCATCCATATAGCCAAAATTGACTTATACAACCATTATGCCACCATTCTAGGACTTGTAGGATGAACAAACTTTACTTTATCAACTTAGGTGACTTGCCAAAACTTCAACTTAGCCCGATCTTGACTCCAAACATTGTTAACCTAAAATGCATGGAAAAATGAATGCATTAGGCATACTTTTCCTAGTGAGGTAGTCATAAAAGATACAAAGTGAAACGAATGCATGTATACCATGCTTCAATAACATCAATTACAAAAATATGACAATATGTCCTAGTCTATGCTCAATACAATAACGATAAATTATGCAATAGCAATAATCAATGCAATAGCGATATTTAGGCAATAGCATTATTCAATAGCAATAGGTTTCCTTGGATCGATGTAGGGAGTTTGGATACGCGAATTCCTATACCTCACCAAATCGATAGTGGTCTTGTCACTCTGCCTCACCTTTATAACCCAAACACAACATATATCCCCTCACCACAATAAAGGTCGTAGCCACCCGTACCAATGAGCTCATGAATTCTATAGCATGCCAATTGTATCCAAGTCCACTCGAATCCAAGGTTCAATAACAATAGTCCACTAGTAATGTTTCAATAGCAATGATTCGGTACAATAATTTGGTAGCAATATTCCAATAACAAGGGATCAACATCAATAGTTCATTAACAATGATTCAATATCAATAAATCCAATATCAATATTCAATAGCAATATTTCGATAGTGATATTCTGATGACTATGATTCAATATAATGTTTCGATAATAATATGTAATAGTCAATGATCAATAATTTTATATGTCAATATTTCAATGATTTCGATGACAACAATAACGATGCTATGGATAATGATTCAATGCAATACTCACCAATACTTGCCAATATGGCCTCCAACAATGTTTTATGTAATATCATCAATATAAAAAAAGCTAGCAATGTAATAATCAATATTCAATTGATCAGGGAAGGCACCTAGCCTATCCCTGGGACTCTAACTCCACTCACCTTATCTCTTGAAGCTCTCAAGGCTCTCAGATGACAATCCCTTTGTCCCTAGCCTTTGGAGGAGATAATGGTCCTTCTTTCTCTAACACTTGAGCTAGGTAAAAACAATAAGGAGATGTTAGAATCAATACTATGGACTCAAACTTTCAATTCAAAATTACTCAAAATCCATCCATGGAATCAATGAATTGTTTGTGGGCTTTAGCTTAACAATATGGGGGATATTCAATAATGTTGAAGAATCGAAGAAAACTTGAAATAGCAATAGAGGTGTTAGCTTGAGCTTAAGGTAGGGGACAACAATGGAGGTGCTTGGTTCCTAAGAGAGAAAAGATGAAATAAAAGGAGTGAGAGGGCTCGACATGTAAGTTAACCTTTTCCAAGTATTTCCAAACACTTTGATGTAGATTAAAGCCGGGTGAAGGTTTCTTCAAAAGAAGAAAACCTATTTTTTATTAATAATTCCTTTTCCATCTTTCATTTCCTTTTTAGGCTTAATTATTAGCCTCAAAATCAATTACCATCTTTTGACATTACCCATGCCCCATTCACGTGAATGGGTAGAAAGCTAGGAGATGATTCATCCCAAAATGGGAAAATTATGAGGGTAGTCCATCAACTTTATAAAATTTACACTATTGCCCCCAAAACTTTCAATTTTTACAATTTAGTCACTATATTGTTTTCAAAGAATTCAATTAGGTCCAGATTCCCTAAATTAACTCAATTAGAGTCCAATACGATATATTTGACCACATAATTAAATTCAATGTAATATTTGGACCTTTCCGGTATAGAATTTATGATTATCGAAACCCTATTCTAACTAGACCAAATTTTGGGGTGTTACAGTCTTGTCCTGTTCCAGGCCTTCTTTGGTTAGGCAGTGGTACAGACGTATGTGTTCTAGAGAGTCCCATCTCTTCTTCCTTCTATTTTTCCTTCGCCTCAGTTTGCCAAGGTTTTTTTCTCTAGTCTTCGATTTCTATTGTCTTTGGTTTGTTTTTTATTGGTAGGGTTCGTTGTTTCCATCGAAGGATGATCATGGGCTAGGGTTCCTCGGCTCTTGTTCGCTCATTCTACCCTTTCGACATCAGCAAATCTCAGATCCTGCGATGACTAGTTTGGCTTCTCACTACATTCCTACTAACAAAGTCATCATCGGTGCCCCCTAATGTCATGCAGTTATTGAGATGATGCTAACTCCTGTTTGGCTCATCGGTCCCTGTTGGCTCTAGATCCTTTGCACGTCTGCTCTGTTTTCCATATGTTTTGTTTTTTTGTTGTTTTTTCCTTTTGCTTTGTTATTCTACTTATGTATGCTCTATTTTTGTATTTTGTTGCTCTCTCTGTCGAGTTTGTTCTTCTGGGTTGCTCCTTTGTTCTCTCTGTATGTTTATGTTCTTAATGGAAGTCGGCTTTTTATCAAAACAATCAAACAACTATCAGCTAATTTTACCAAACACTTTTGGCTTAACTACAAAATAAGCACCCAAACTGTGTCTCTTTTTTGTAATAGGTGTCTAAAGTATTTTTTTGGCTAAAATAGGTGCCTAAAGTTTCATTTTTGGCTTGTTTTAAACTCAATTGAGGTACTTACTTTGGCACCTATTTCAGCCAAAAAATACTTTAGGTACCTATTTCAGCAAAAAATGAAACTTTAGGCACCTATTTCAACCAAAAAATACTTTAGGGACCTATTGCAAAAAAGAGGCATAGTTTGGGCACTTATTTTGTAGTTAAGCCAATATTTTTATACAATCAACTAATATAATTTACTAGTCAAATCAGCTAATGCAATCAGCTATCAACTAATGTAATCCGCTATAAGGTATCAACTATCCGCTAAATGCCAAACAAGACCTTAGTATACCAAATACCTGAATTGTCACCTTTTACAAATATGATACTTATCTTTTTAAACCATTTCAATACATAAATTTGTCAAATGTTACATGTTTGGTACTTGAATTTGTCACTTTTACAAATGTGGTATACGTGTTTTATTTTTAACTAGTTTAATACATATATTTGTCAAAACTACACATTTAGGGCATGTATTTATTAAACCAATTTCAAATATATAAAAGTATAATATGGATTTCATATCATAATTTGTTATAATTTAAAATAAATTACATAATTTAATTTATTTTAGGTTATTTGATATGAATCATATTGTGTGATGTTTAACAAATACAAGTACCAAATAGGCAATGTTTGACAAATATAGTTAGTTACCGGATTGATTTAAAACACTTGTATCATATTTATAAAAGAAAGGCTAATTCAGGTACCCATGATATATTAAGTATTACTTAAACAAATAAATTCATTTTTTTTTAATTTTTAATAACTTTTATAGAAACGAAACACCTCATTAAAATTTCTCAAACACAGCCTTTTACTTTTATTACATCAAAAATAAGTCATTAAACTACTATGCAAATAAATCATTAATTTTTTACTTACATGTAATAATAAGTTTAGTCCTTGTATTTTTAAAGTTGTTAAACTTTAATTAATACCTTTTTAAAGCCTTAATATTTTATTTGTATTCAATTAAGAATTATTATTGTGTATATCAACGGTGAATTTACCACAAAACACTTGTCACTATTTTATCGCTGTCTATGAAAAAAAATTGTTTATAGTTTATCGAATAATTATCCTTTAGTTAAACCATTTTGGGTATATTATCATCACTTATATTGTGTTTCTAAAATAGTCATATTATTGATAATATTATGTCATTAATTAGTTATATAATTTTAGTGATATATTTATTTTATATCAATATAATTCTAAAGGCATGTATGATGTTTTATTTATTTATTTATTTTAAAAATAATGTATAGATATTCTTTTATTTTTGCTATAATTACTAGCATCTAATTTATTATTCGACTAATTCATATCAATACTAAAAATGCTCATTATGAAATTATTCTCCCAACCTAGCCATTTAATCATGGGTAAACTACAAAATATTCATAGGACGATGATGCACTTTTTTTCGAGTCCCCCGACTATGAAAGTTACAAAATAACCACATGCCTTAAAAAAGTAACAAGTATTTCATTTTTCATTAATTTTTTACAAGAGATGACATTGTAATTAATAGAATTCACATGTAACAAATTTAACCCTCAATTTTTACACGTTATTTTAATTTCGTCCTAATCCTAAAACAATTAACCCTCACGTTTATAAAAAATTTGAAAGCAATATATATATATAAAAAAACATTAAGAAGTTGCTCCTTTTATCTCTACATTTCCTTCTCCTTAAACCCATTATTTCTGTCAACTTTTTCTACTTCCTAGAATCCAGAGCCACTGTGAACCAACGTAAGCCAACATCAACTTAGGTCGTAAAAAACATTGATTGGAGCATTCTTCTTATGTCTCTTATCAATAAACAATTCAACTTAGGTCGTAAAATACATTGATTGGCACATTTTTCTCAGCTGTCTTTTCAATCATCAAATGTTTTTTTCTCAAAATCAACCCCAACTATGTAGATATGTGCTTTAGTTTTAAACCCAAAACCTCTCATCTTGCCAAAATAACTATTTGATAGACATAAGAACAGAACCATAGCTTTCATGTTCCTCATGCATACCCTGAACCATTCAGATTCACGAGACAATGGATCCAAAGACCCAAAATGACCCTGAATTGTATTTTTTATTTTTGAGTTTTGGAAATTGGGTTCCTTTAATGTCATTTCTGCAAACAATTGGCTCACCAAAATCAAAACAAAAGAAAAATCAAAAGGATTTACGTAGAAGTGTGTATGTGCCTTTTGTGTAAGGACTCGGGTTTTTTTGGTAACTATCTAGGTGTTAACTTGATCTTATGTTAGATAGTTCGTTAGGCATTTGAAGCCTTTGGGCTAAATATGGGCTTACTAGGTGAGATTTGGGCTTGAGTTGACTATTGGGTATCTTTTGAGAAAATAAATAAGTTGATGGGATTATAAGGTAATTTACCCATTTTTAAAATAGAGGTTGACCACCCCTATTTTCCCATAAGTTTTTATGTGAGGAATAAGAGAGCAAACCACTCTCTATTTCTCAAACACTCTTCCTTTCTTCTTCAAATTCTAACATGAAGATCAAATATTTTCATTTTATAAACCAAAATTATTGAAGGTAAGATTTATGATCTTCAATTTTAGAGCTTCAAAACAACTTTAATAGCATTAAAAATGGTAGTGTGAAGCCTTTGAATGGATTTATCATGGGCTTAGGAGCTTGGAGCTTCATATCTCTTTTTTGATTTTGTTTGTGTTAGTAATCCATGGTTCTTATTCATTTGATCCTCTATTTGTATCGGTAATTCGATTGTAACTTTGTTTGATTAATAAGAGAGGTTAGAGAGCTATATCAAGCTAGGGGAAAGGATAAGATTGGTGGTAGTTGATAAAAGGAGGTTCCTTTCATGTTTTGCATAAGGTAGTACAATTTAAATTCCACAATGTTTCATGTTTTATATAAATGTAATACCTTTCTTGATGGCTTTGTGAATGTTGAATGTAAAACATGTTTGCGGTGATCAAATACTTGTTTGATGTCAGAGGCTGGTAAAAATGGTGTTAAATTATCCTATATGACTCCCATAAACTTAAATATCTATAACACATTCATTGGGTATCAATATTGATCATTTAATACCGGTACTCAGATGTTGATATTTGTAATGTACGAAATGATGAAAACATCTAATGCTATTTTAGTATTGATACTCATTGGTTTAATATTTGATGCTCGTAGGCTGATATCGATACTGTTTAGAATTTTAGAACTTTGAACGTTGATTTAGTATCAATACTTATAATTATATATCAATACTCATAGGTCAATATCAAAGTTAATAGTCTAAATTGGCTAATATCTTTCCAAACATATTAACGATGATTCGGTAGGCCTAATCAATGTTCATAAGATGTTAAATGATCAAACCTTTCTAATTAATTACTAAGATATGAAAAAGTTTTAATTGTCTAAATTTCTTGATAATTTTTGTTGAGTATGATGAGGTAGGTGGTTGAGTTATGTGTAGGTGGTTGAGTTATGTTTTGTGATGGTGTATGACATGCGATCCAGATACCTAATGGCTATGATGTCGAATGCTTAGTATGTTTTGAGATGCCACTTTTAAATATTATGGTGTGGAAGTAATACGTGTTGTCTAGTGTATGTTTCAGGTACCAATACCGCTTATATAACATGATGCTTAGTGTGTTCTAGGCGTTACTACTACTACTATTATTGTCGTGTGGAATGAGCATGGTTGAATGTTTTGGTGTAATAGTATTTAATTGTTGTTGGTTTAATGACTATAGAGGTGGGCTCATGTCTATTTGTCTATATTTTCATTGCATACTTATGTTTAAGAACTCCATAAAGTATAGCATAGTAGAGTAGAAGTGTGCCACTAGGCTTGTAAGGCTCAACGTTTGGATGTTTCAATTCGCATGTTAGTAGATTTTTCATGCCTAATAAGCACCTTCAGTAGAGGATTCCAACACCTCTTCTTTATCGGAGTACGACACTTGGATTTTAGTTGGGCTATGTATTCATAGGACCTTATTGTAATTTTGAATCTGTAACTCTTTTATATTCTTATTTTGATATATGTTACAAGTCCTAATTCTAATCCTAAACCTACCTAGAGGGGGAAGGGGGACTATAGGGGAAGGAAGTGGGTGCTCCTAGTGGGTCTAGAACCCATGCTCTATGGGAATATGAGGTAACAAAGATGAACAACTTGGTCAACCAACCAAATTTACTTGCTCGATATATATTGTATTATATTGGGAGCTTCGTATTTTACTACATACTACCTTATTATTGTAGTTTTGTAATATTGAGTGGATTTACACATTTTATTAAATGTCTGGTTAAACTATATAAAAAAATTGAACAGTCGTTTGAGCAAGCACATTTTTTCAGTTGGCCAAGTTGCTCATCTTTGTTCCTTTATATTCCCTTATGTAAGACTCGAAATTTATCTGGTTATACTCATATATACTATATTTTAACTATAAATATCAATAAATAAATATAATAGCGCATGAATAAATAATAGGCTCAATTTCCAATTAAAATATCCTTTGCATTTCCAATATTTAATCCCAACTACATGATAAAGCTCAAATACCCAAAATTACAGCTACAAACAGTTTTTCGGCTCATTTCACCCAAAAAACACAAATATCTAAAAAAATCCCTTTTCCGGCCCAAAATATTACACATGACAGCTAGTAATTGGTCTAAAACAAATGTCACGGATAATGTGCTTCTTCACCCCTGATCTGGATCCAGCTGGCACGCACTGATGTCAGCATGACATCACCTAGTCAACCTACTATAAATAGGAGAGAGAGTATCAAATCCAATAATGACCAATAATTAATTACCTATTATTAAAATAATAATAAATACATTAAATAATAATAATAAAGAGGAGAGAGGGTTTACCATCCTTGGAAATTGAACCACCATCAGGAAGAAAAACTATCGTTAGAGCAGTCAAAACATCACCAGAAGAGCCGAAAAAACACAAAAAAAACGATCTGTCGTCAGAAACTTCACTGGAATTGTTGTCCTAAGCTATGGAAAGGTATATCTTTTTCTAATCTTCCATTTCCTGCAGTTAAAACATGAAAAAGCATTAGTTTTCAATTTGAGATAAAGAAAAAATATAAATATAAAAGTGGAAAGTGATCGAAGCTTAGCTTTCGATCTTCGGTGAGTCTAGAGTGAATCGACAGAGTTGAAGAGGATCATGAACGGGCTTAGTTTAGATTTAGGTTCGTGGAGTCGGTGGTTCTGATGAACTGGAATTAGATTTAGGATTTTAGGGTTGAAAAGTGAGAAAATTGAGAAATTTTTAGGGCTTTGCTCGGAGGGAAAAAGTGGTCGAATGTTTTGGATGATTGCCGCGAACGGTTGGTTGTCACCAGAGTTCGACGGAGCTGGATCGAGCGGCGGTGGACAAGATGATTCATGGTCGGAGTTATGGTGTTCATCCAATTTTAGATGAACATGGTTGAATGTTCAAGCAAAACATAGGTTTTCATCCGTTTGGGTTAAAAATCTAGGAAGTCGAGTGTTTATGAAGAGAGAGAGTAGAAGGAGTTGAGAGAGTGGCTGATTTTAGAGAGAGTAAAATTTCAAAAAATGAAGGAAAAAGAAAAATTGGGTGTTGAAAGAGCCTTTAAATAGGCACGATCCCTGGGCTGATAAGCCTGCAAATCCTCGACCGGGCCCGCTCCCTTGTTTTTAGTTTCTTGTAAATGAGCTCTCAAGTTTTAGTAAAATTCGATTCAGTCCCTTTTTGCTTTAGTTTCAGTTCTTATTTTATTCAATTTGGTCCTTTACAATTTTAATTAAATGCGTATGTGATTGTTGCATGCTTTAATTAATTCATGTAGTATATTGTTAGATAATTTAATCACCTAGATTTAATTAATTGTTATAGCCTTAGACATTTAGGTTCTTTATTGGTTTCCATAATTAATTAAGAAAAATAATTTTAGCAAATTAATGAGTATTAAATGGAAGCTTTGAAGTTCAAAATTTGGGTGATGTTCCATTGCTTGCAATGGGGTGTTGTCCAACATGGGCTTTTAAATAGAATACTTAGTATTGATTAAAACTTTGAAATTGATAAAAAAATCTAGATAATTAGTTAGAGCTTTAATTAGGAATAGAACTTAAACAATTAGGTTAATCAATTGAATTTGAAATATTATATATAATTTTGGGTATAAATGTGGATGATGCTCAAATAATTGGATGTTATCTTATGTAAGCCTTTAAATTAAATACTATTCATAGAATTAAATAACGCATGATTAATTATAACCTTTTTAATTTAGAACTTAAAATAAACAAGACAAAAATTGATCATGCATTAAAAACCTTTTATGTAGGAAATATATTTTTTGAATATGAATAGGGGTCCCTCGAACATATAAGGGTGCTTTTAATCTTATATTCATATAAAAATGTATTTCCTTATAAAAGGAATATCTCCATTTGGAATTTAAATCCAGTTAATAATTAATGATTAAATTAAATTCAAAATGTTATTCGAAATACCAATATTCCATGTAAAATTAAAGGTACCGATAACGGGCATTTGTGGTGGTGCTAATCCTTCCCCACATGTAACCAACTCTCGGACTCAATTTTTAAAAGAACGAATCTCTGGTTTTTTTTATAGTGTCCAGTTGTAACACCCGAATTTTTACCCCAAATTAAAAACCCTAATTTTGAAATCCATAAATTCAAAACCTAAGAAATTGGGAATTTAAATATGAAACTCTAATTAGGAAATTTGGGAATTAATTGAATTTTAAACAAATTTAGTGATCTTTTTATAAAGAATTGATATTAAGTACCTATTTTGTGAATCCTATAAAAGTAGAAGCACTTGCCTTGTAATTTATCCAAAATTTTGGTTATACAAGCCACTATTCCCCTTCAATTTCGTTTATTATTGTTGCAGCTGTCTTCCCCCCCCCCCTCTCTCTCTCAATTTATATTCGAAACACATCTTTCTTTTTTTATTTTATTTATTTAATTCGGTCAAACCCCGCTTAGTCTCTGGCACCGCTCAATTCAACTATGTCTTCGGTTAATTTGAAGATTAACTATTCGAATCAGATAAGTATTCATTAAATTTTGTTAGATTAGTTTTTAGAAATAATTCTTTTATTATAGTGATAATAATAATAATAGTGTTATCGTAGGATTATTCTCATAGGTACCAATACTACTGGACCCCATACTTCTGATCACGAGAGACACGTCATACAATAGGTTGAGTTGCTTAGGCTAACGTGTGTTCTCTTCCTGTGCCATATATTTGTGTGTTCTTACTATGCTATATTATGTAAAATAATGTTTTATATCTTGTTTGATTTATTGTCTGATTGATTGTGATTTGAGAATGTTTTAAAAACAATATGCATGGCATATTAAATTGTGTTTTTAAATTAAGTATCGGATTTTCAGAAAATGAGACACTTGTAAGAGTTCAGATTTATGATTTTACAAATCATATCATGTGTCATGGGATCGGAATTATGTTCGAAAAAGGTGAGGGAAACCTCCACTCTGGCGATGGCAACCTTCACTCTGTATGATATAGGATAGTCGGGCATTGAGTCATGCATCAGACATCATAACATTATGATTTGTATTTATCAGATTTATTAAGCATTCAGAAAAGACTTTATCAGAAAATAAAAATATTGTTTTGTTTTTTTGTGTTGCTCGCACTTTAGAGACACACTAAGCTCTTTAGCTTACTGCCCCACAGTTTCTTCTTTTAGATACTCAGACTGATTAGGCGACTCGGTACTTGGAGCTTCTCGCATTTTACTCGGATATTTTATTATTCAGTATGAACTCTTTTCAATTATTCAGATTAATGTTTTAACATATTTTGGAACAATTTGTAATTCAGACATTTGGGACATTTAAATTGAGATTTTGTTTCCGCACGCGTTTTCGAATTTAATACAAATGTTTTATTTAAATACTTAGAATTTGTTTTAATGATTAAGTTCAAAATTAATTGAGATATTTATGGTAATTATTATTATTTAATAATAATTTTGATTTATAGATAAGAAAACCTAAAATTTGTTACTTGAGGGGAAAGCTTTCAAACTTAACTCCCAAGATTTGACCTAAGCAATTAGGTTAAATTTAGGGGGTTACACCAGTCTACCAAAGTGATCGGTGGTGACTCCAAAATTTTTTCAAGATTAAATAAAAAGGAAAATTTCAATTTTCATTATTAATTAATTGCAAAATCCAATTTAACATGAAAAACTTAAGTTTTTAAGATTAAATAAATTAAAATGCAAAACCCTAATTTAAAAAATTAATCGTCAAGCAATTTTTACTCATTTTAAAAATGATTTTGACACCTTAGGTCATGGGTTCTAGACCCACTTGGAGCACTCCCCTTCCTCCTCCTAAAGCCCCCTCCTCCCTCAAATAGGATTAAGATAAGGATTAGAATTAGAATTTGTCAAAAAATGAACAATCACTTTACTCTTACCAATGTGACATCTTAAATCTTTTAGAATGTTATTATTAAGTTTAAGATGTTACATTTTGAATTTTTGAGAATTAATTGAATTTTAAACAATTTAATGATTTTTTTATAAAGAATTGATATTAGGTGTCTATTTTGTGAACCCTAGAAAAGTACAATGACTTGGCTTGTAATTTATCCAAAATTTTGGTTATATAAGCCACCTTCCCTTCAATTTCGTTTATTTTTGTTGTAGCCGTCTTCCCCTCTCCCTCTCTTGATTTATATTCGAAACACATCTTTCTTTTCTTTTCTTTATTTTATTTTATTTATTTAATTCGATCAAACTCCGTTGAGTCTTTGGCACAGCTCAATTTAACTATGTCTTCGGTTAATTTAAAGGTCAACTATTCGAATCAGATAAGTATTCATTAAATTTCATTAGATTAGTTTTTAAAAATAATTCTTTGATTATAGTGATTATAGTAATAGTATTATCGTAGGATTATTCTCATAGGTACCAATACTACTGGACCTAGTACTTCTGACCGCGAGAGACACATCATACAATAGGTTGAGTTGTTTAGGCTAAGGTGTGTTCTCTTTCTGTGCCATATATTTGTGTATTTCTTACTGTGTTATATTCTGTAAAATAATATTTTATATCTTGTTTTATTTTTTGTCTGATTGACTGTGATTTGAGAATGTTTTGAAAACATCATGCATGGCATAGTAAATCGTGTTTTATAATCAAGCATCGGATTTTCAGTAATGAGACACTCGTAAGAGTTTGGATTTATGATTTTACAAATCATATCATGAGTCATGGGATCGGAATTGTGTTCGGAAAAAATGAGGGAAACCTCCACTCTGTATGATATTGGATAGTCGGGTATTGAGTCATGCATCAGAAATCATAACATTATGATTTGGATTTATCGGATTTATTATGCATTCAGAAAAGACTTTATCAGAAAATAAAAATATAGTTTTATTTTTGTGTTGTTCGCACTTTAGAGACACACTAAACTCTTTAGCTTACTCCCCCATAGTTTCTTCTTTCAGATACTTAGACTGATTAGGCGACTCGGTACTTGGAGCATCTCACATTTTACTCGGATATTTTATTATTCAGTATGAATTCTTTTCAATTATTTCGGATTAATGTTTTAACATATTTTGGAATGTTTTGTAAATCAGACATTTGAGACATTTAAATTGGGATTTTATTTTCGGACGCGTTTCCAGATTTAATACCAATGTTTTATTTAAATACTTAGAACTTGTTTTAATGATTGAGTTTGAAATTAATTAAGATATTTTATGGTAATTATTATTATTTAATGATATTTTTTATTTATAGATAAGAAAACCTAAAGTTTGTTACTTAAGGGGAAAGTTTTCAAACTTGACTCCCAAGATTTAACTTAAGCAATTAGGTTAAATTTAGGGGGTTACATTTAGTGGTATCAGAATTAAGTTCAACCATCGGACTGTGAGGCTCATAATAATTGTTTTCAAAATATTTTCATTTTCTGCATGCATCTGAAATATTTTGGGATAAATGGGAATTTTCTGAAAACTTACTACGGTTTCGCTTGATTCTTACTGAATTACTTTCAACGTATTTTAAATCCTGGACTCCAGTACCAAATTTAGTTTTAGTAATGGTTGCCCTTATAAATAGATTTTACTATGCCACCTAGTAGGAGTTTTAGACTTGAGTATGTTTCATATGGATTCAGAATTAGAAAGAATAAGTACTCGTTACTAATGACTATCACTCAAGACCTAGAATTTCCCGTAAGTTATTTCCCCTTGCAATATCGATAAGGATAATTCCAAACCACGTGAATCCTTAATCTATGTTCTTTTGAGTAACCATTATAGATCATAATTGGAATTCTGATCAATGACCCGAACTTCAGTTAATCGAGCAAATGATTGTGACTAATCAAAGCCTCTTTTAAAACTCTGTCTGTGTCGTCATTTGTGACATGATTTGGAATGCTCTTTTAAGCTTCTATATGAACATTTGTATTTTTGTGAATCTACCGTTAAGTCTGAAAATTTTGAGGACGAAATTTTTTTAAGGGTAGGAGAGTTGTAACACCCTGAATTTTTGCCCCAAATTAAAAATTTTTGCCCCAAATTAAAAATCCTAATTTTAAAATCCCTAAATTAAAAAACCCTAGAAATTGAGAATTTAAATTCTCCACTCTGGCGAGGGCAACCTCCACTCTGTATGATATCGGATAGTCGGGCATTGAGTCATGCATCGGACATCATAACATTATGATTTGTATTTATCAGATTTATTATGCATTCAGAAAAGACTTTATCAGAAAATAAAAATATTGTTTTGTTTTTTTGTGTTGCTCGCACTTTAGAGACACACTAAGCTCTTTAGCTTACTCCCCAATAGTTTCTTCTTTCAGATACTCAGACTGATTAGGCGACTCAGTACTTGGAGCTTCTCTCATTTTACTCGTATATTTTATTATTCAGTATGAACTCTTTTCAATTATTCAGGTTAATGTTTTAACATATTTTGGAACAATTTCTAATTTAGACAATTTGTAGTTCAAAATTAATTGAGATATTTTATGGTAATTATTATTATTTAATAATAATAATTTTGATTTATAGATAAGAAAACCTAAAATTTGTTACCTGAGGGGAAAGCTTTCAAACTTAACTCCCAAGATTTGACCTAAGCAATTAGGTTAAATTTAGGGGGTTACACCAGTCTACCAAAGTGATCGGTGGTGACTCCAAAATGTTTTCAAGATTAAATAAAAAGGAAAATTTCAATTTCATTATTAATTAATTGCAAAATCCAATTTAACATTAAAAACTTAAGTTTTTAAGATTAAATAAATTAAAATGCAAAACCCTAATTTAAAAAATTAATCGTCAAGCAATTTTTACTCGTTTAAAAATGATTTTGACACCTTAGGTCATGGGTTCTAGACCCACTTGGAGCACTCCCCTTCCTCCTCCTAGAGTCCCCTCCTCCCTCAAATAGGATTAAGATAAGGATTAGAATTAGAATTTGTCAAAAAATGAACAATCACTTTACTCTTACCGATGTGACATCTTAAATCTTTTAGAATGTTATTATTAAGTTTAAGATGTTACATTTTGAATTTTGGAACCCACAGTAGAGGTTTTTTAACTAATTCCTCCACATTAGAATAATTCTACAGTAAATGTCATGTACCGCAATGTACTACTATTCATATGTACCACAATTTACCATTAATTGTTTTAATTAGTTTTAAAATCTTAGGGACCAAAAGTGTCATTATCCCCTTTTTAGAAAAAAATACTAAAAACTAATTTTTATATTATTTTTCATATTTTCTTTTATTTTTTAATTTAAAAAATAATTGAACTTTTATTACTATAATAATTCCCACTTTCACTTTAATTTAAGGGTAAAGTTCACAAATGGTCACTAAACTTTGATCAATTATTCAATTTGGAAACCAAACTTCTAATTGCTTCAATATTACCATTAAACTTTTAGTTTTGTTTCAATTTAGTCATTGACCCATTAACAACCATTAAATGGGTGATGTGGCTGCTAAAATATTTTGTATAAAAACACATGTCCTCCACGTTTACACATTCAAACAATTTAGTCCTAATTCGAAAGAAATAATAAATTTAACCTCATTATTTCAATTTGACCCTATTTTTAATTTGAGATAATTTAATATTTTATTTTGACCCATCAATTATCTCTGGCAAAATGCCAAGCTAATAAAAACTCTCAAAAGGGTAATTAGGAAATTGGATGGTTGATTCTCTATAGCAAACCTTTGTACTAAAATGCTAGAACCCTAACAATATGTTTAAACATGGTAAATTACTTTATATAACACTAGTATTGTTTGTAGCAGCATTCATTGGAGGACTAATATCTGATACTTGGTCTCTCTAGGAGAATCAGAGCCATCAAAATGACTCATTTTTCTGTCAACTTTACCACATGTGTTTAGGGTGTTGTTGCAACGGTTGATGCTAACCAAGGAGACCTAGTGGAGGCGTTGTGGTGGTGGTGGTGAAGGAATGGTCACTGGTGGGATATCAAAGGACTCAAGCGGTGGTGGTGGGTGTCTCAATTCAGGCAACGGTTCTGCTAAAAGAATGGTTTGCAATAGCAAACCTGCTTTCATCACCGCCTGTAAAAGCTTTCCCTTTCCAGGCAATGGCTTTTTAGGCACTAGCTTCTTGGCAGCTTGTAACGCCCCGGTTTTGGGCCTAGGAGTTTTCTAGGTTGATTAGATGGTCCAGTGGACCGGATTAGAAGATTCGAGTCAATTTCGAGATTAATTTGAAATAAATATTTTTAGTGAGGTAAAAATATGGGAAAATGTCTTAAAATCATTATTTAATATTTAGATTATTTTGGTAAAATCAATTTTACAAAAAGAAGTTTCGAAAAGTGACATTTTGGGTCAGTGACCAAAATGTAAAATTTTAAAAATGTTTTTAATGACTGTTTTGTAGAAGGGTCAAAACTTAGAATCTTTAAGGAGCTATTTGGCCAAAGTCTAATGTCAGACTTTTCACATTACTTGGATATTTTTAAAAAGGTTTTGAAGGAGTTTAAATAGGCTTGGAGAATTAATTCTATAATTAATTCCTAAAAACTATTTTACGTACTAACTTTCTTTAAAAGGATTTTCTCCCAAATTCTCTCCAGTCAAACACTCTTTTCTACTTCAATTTTCTCAGGTAATCACTTGATTTCAACATTCTTTTATTTCCAAATGAATCCTTAATGATTTCCGAACAAAACCTATTTCATTTGATCTTGTTTTCTCAAGAAAACTTATCCAATTAAGGGGAAAGCCAAGGTTAGAGGTGAGCTTCATTCTTCTCCTCTAATATAAGGTTCTTTACTGAAATTCTCAAGTTATCGATCCTTTACATGTGATTGCTAATGAGTTTTAATGATTCAATTATGAAAAAATGGTTAAATCAAGGTTTAAATGATGTATTTGATTGATCCTCATTATGGATATGTTTTGTTGGGTTGTTGATGTGATTAGAACATGATTTTTATGTTTTATAATGTTGATAAGTTGATTTTAACATTGGAATCCTGAAACTAGGTGAATCTTTAATTTTATAGGTTGTTAGTTATGAGCTTTTGAGGAGTTGTGAATATTTAATGAGTGTTGAAGGTATAAGGATGATGTTAATGTGTTTTTGGATGTTATTTGACGTTAATTGAGGGGCTAAAACATTAGGTTTTGGCTGAGTTAAGTTTGGAAGGTGTTTGATGTTGTTTTCAATTATTGTGGAGTGAAACTGAGTAGTGTTTGATGAGGTTAGGTGTGAATTGATGTTGCTGGGCTGTTGAATGCATTTTGATGCATTGAATCCTTTGTTTTTGTGTGGTTAAAGCAGGGGAGGTTGATCCTCAAGCTTGAGGTGAGGTATCGAAAGCCGTGGAGGTTTGTTTTCGCATCGGCAATCAAAGTTTTGCGTGTCGGTGAGTGAGAACGTGATTTACAGCTTTTCAAAGGTTTAAAAGTTGTGTTTGGGAGTTTAGATCAAGCTTGAAACGCTGGTCTAAGCTCGGAAGTAAGTAAAGGATAATTTCTCTCTCGGTCTTGGTTTCGGCTAGGCCGAGTTAAGGGGATTACATTTGTTGGCATCAGAGACAAGTTTCAAAAAGTGAGATGTCATTGGTATATTGTTTTGAATGGTTTACGAAAAATTGGGTTGCTATTGATGATTTCTTATTGTTACTTTCTATGAACGGTGACTGTTTATACGTATGGTGATTGATATATGCTATGTTGGGGTATTTCTGGGACACATTGCCTTATTACTACAGTTATAAAATGATTTTGTTTTAAAATAAAAGTATTGGATCCTTGCTTTGAGCTAGCATGATTATTTTATTTTATGTTATCATGCTTTAGATATATTTTTATACGATGCCACCAAAAAGAGAATTAGGGTCGAGTATGACCATTAACGAGGGGCAGGAAGTCGAGGATAGTGTTGTGCCTTATGAAGAGTTGTCGCCTCCTCTGCCAAATCCACCCGAGGGAGTAGAGCGTGTACTACCCGTATCAGTTGGATCAGGGTATGGTAATTTGACGCTTGAAGAAAGGACGATAGTCAAAGCTTTTCGAGCAGCTGTGGCTGGGATGCATATGCCTACATTCGTACCTGTTGGGGTTACGTATTCAGGACTTCTAGTGGAGGATCTAAAGAGGTTGAGAAGTTTTGAGTTCAGAGGGTTGGCACTCATGGCGTCGAAGGTGAGAATTGCAAGTTTGGAGCGAAACCAAGGAGTACCTCATCATTTAGGAGGTTTTGGTTCTCACAAGAGAGTTGCTGAAAATAATTTTGGGAAAGGTCGGCGCAAGAAGCACCAAAGTGGGAAAGGGTGCCCTAAACGGAGATAGGGTGGAAGTAATGTTGGTTGAGGGTCGCAGGGTCAGAGTACCCGAGTTAGAGCATTACATAATACATGTTAGGTATATAGATTACAGGGTCACATGAGATGAGACTGTCCACATCTGGCCAGGGAGGGATCGACTCCTTCATTTGTTGTTTCTAATTCCTGTTAGAGTTGTGGATCGAGGGATCATATGAGGCGTGATTGCCCGTTGTTGGGTAGGGGTGCACAGCCTCCTGCACTTGTTGATGCATCATCGAGTGATCGCGAGCATGGACGAGAGCATTCCCAGCTTTGTGAGGAGGTTCTGTTGACCGAGGCATGTGCTGTTGCTATCTAGTCTGAGGATGAAGGTTCTGCGAGGATGTATGCACATCACGAGATACGTAATGGCACCGATGTAATTGCAGGTACTTCAACATTGAATTCTTTGTCATTTTTTTCTTTGGTTGGTTCTGATTCTACGTGTTTTTACATCTTGTGTAAGCATGCAAAGTTGTTTGAAGTACCTGTTGAGATTTTGTATGTGGGTTTTTGAGTGGTTAGTTCTTTGGGTAAAAAGGGTAGTGGTACAGAAGTTGTATTGTAGATATCTTTTGATAGTGCAAGATCATATGGATGCTGTGGAGTTGATGGGGATGCCATCTCATAGGTTGGGTAGGTGTTGAGTAAGGATTGGTTGTGCAAGTATAGGGTCGTTGTGAGCTTTGAAATCGAATTGAGTAGAGTATATCGTGGTTTTTGGTTGGTTTCAGGATGGTTGTTGTTATAGTGATTGTGGGGAAAAGTGTAAAGCCCTACTAAGGGTGTGCAGATAAGTTGAGAATGATAGAAGTAGGGAAGAACCCAATGATGTTGACATGTTGGTAAGGGTGGACAAGAGATGTCAGATTGATATATGCCTTAGGAAGTTGGGATGCGCAAAGGAATCTTGGTTTAGTAGTTTGACTTGGAAAGTGATGAGTGGATTGCTTGTCTTTTCCCTGATAAGCTGTCTAATGGTTGTTGGCTGCACGAAGATGTACATTGTGTAGAGAGGTGGTGTTAATAGCATTAAAATTCTTTTGTTGGCAGATGTTTTTGTGAAGGAAGTTGCTCAGTAGTGGCTTGAATCGAACAATAAAGTTTTTCGAGGATTTGTGATGGTTTTGGATCTATAGGAAACGTGTCGCTGGATGAGTCTTTGGGGTTGTTTGGTGGTTATGGGGTTAAGTTGGCAGGTAATTATACTACCATGCTGGCTAGTTATTCCCTCTTGTAATTTGTAGAAGGGTGTTAAGAAAGTTCTTGATTTGGAGGATATGCTTTTGGAAGTTCTAGTACCCAAATAACTGTGTGGTTGTAACAGTGGCATGTGGATGGATTGTGGGTTGGCAAGGGTTTATGGAATATCGTAAGGTTGAGAAATGTTTTAGTAACATTTAGGGTTGTAATAAGTTGAGTACTCTAGGAATACTCAGTTGTATGGGTAGCTAGTGTGGAGTTTCACTCTCATTTAGAGGAACCAAAAACGTTTTTGTCCGTTAATCGAGGGTTTATTGATAAACCTTCAAATCCTGGTGGATAGATGTTCACGAATGGTTAGGTTTGAGGTACATAGGGAGGTGGGAATGTCAATTATTAAATGTTATCAGTAAGTGTGAACGGCTGAACATGCACAATGCATAAGCACTTATATGTATATACTTAAATATGTCGGTACATGCATACATGTGGCATGGCATTAGGGGTCTTGCATTCATGTACATAGGCATAGTTGGAAGCATATCAGTAATCATGCAAACATATGTTCACACTTATCAATGACTTTTTGGAATAGATGAGGTAATGGTGTAAGTCAGATAGTTGAGAAGTTCTTCAGGTTGTGTGGGTTGGCGTGAGTGCTTGGTGGAATTGATGGGTAAAGAAGACCGATCAGGGTTGTAGCCAGGTCCATGTGTTAGTAGCTACCAGGTTATAGATGAAACACCCCCAACCCGGCATAAGGGTAAACCGAATTAGGAAGTGTTACAAAACACACATTCGAACAAACATACAACTTTAAAACATCATATGACAACTTAGTAATTTTACAATTAAGCATACAAATAGAATTCAGGGTAATTTAAAACATTTTATACGATGGATAGGACTTCAAACTTTAAATCATGTAAAAACAAAATATGCATATATTAAGAAAGGACACTTCAATCACTATTCCATATCTTACCCTTATAGCTTAGATACCTCCAACCATAACATTTATTACTACCAATCATATAACTATGAAAAGTATTTGAACATCATATATATAACATAGTGTAATCAACGAGTAATCATTCAAGACATTTTAGACTATTTACCAAGAGTTTTAGCTATCTTTATTTATAAGTATCAAGATAAAATCGACGCGTAATTCAAACCTAGTCAGACACAGTTAACATTTATTAACTATACTACTTTTACTTAAGGTTTACTCAATAATTTATATAACTGGATTTGCAACACACCTACCCTCAAAAAGATTAATCACTTAGGAAACTTATGGGCAATTAACTAACATATCACTTTCAATACATAGCAATTACTAGATTTTAGCATAACAAGTATTATATTCACAACTTTTAATCTTATTCAAGTTATAAGGTGTTCTACCAAATCATTCATGGTTCAAATCCATTTAAGCATTATAAATTACGTGAATTCTAAGATGGGTAAATATTCAAACATACCACTAGCATAATTCAGCTATTAAGTAACTATTATATCATATGCAGCATGCAATCACGAAGAAATAATACAGGCCCATTACAAACTTGAATACTCAATAGGCTTATCTACATGATAAGCATAAAAGAAATCTAATAACTTAAATCATGTTTAACCACTATGTGCCACCAACTAGGAGTACACTAGGAGATTACAAACATACATCCTGATCCTTGTGATCTCGTCCAAGCTCTTAAAAATAAACAAACACGAGATTACCCTAAAATGTTAAAAAGAAAAGAGTAAGCAATTGCTTAGTGAGGTAGCTTATAAAGCTTAATTGAAATAAACAAGCAAGTTATCTTTCACTACGAAAGCAAGAAATCATGAAATACAAGCTAGAGCAAGACAAGGTCTATAAGAGATTAGATCATTCGAATCAAAGCTACCAAGGAAATAACTACATATGTGATCTAACTTACATTTCATTCGAATAGTCTTACACAAGTTTATGTAAGCTCAACTAGATCCCACTTAAGCAATTTATCATTTCAAGAAATCATAATAGCATTCTATCAAAACCAATCCCAATGAGTGGTAACCAGGTTACATTATAACCAGTTATTTGTTAAACAATTTATCTTTATTCTTTAATAGTTGAGCCTATATTATTATGCTTTCTTATTAATGTATTTTAACAATTTACAATATACTTGACAGACAAGTCGTCAAATATTGTATATCATAACATGGTTTCTTAACATGTGAATCATTAGACATAACATATCATGAACATGGTTACTGGTCTTATAAGATTTTAATCATAGCATGTCAAGACATAAGTTACTTGACATGTAAAACATCAACCGTAGTTTATTGAATCATATTTAGAAGGTACCTATATATATATATATATCCAAAACACTCTATTACATACTGGTTTATATGCAAAGAAATTTCAATTTGATGTACATACTTACATATTTTAAAACAATCACTTTATACACTTGTTCTAACTCAAACAGTCCACTGATCTTATAAATACAAATAGACACATCAAAACAGTCTATTAGACTCTTGTATTTACTCAATACAGTCCTTAAACTTAATAAATAAACATATAGATTCAAAACAGTCCAAGACTCTTTCATTTATATTCAAAACAACCCATAAATCATGTATTAACAATTAGACATTCAAAAACAGTCCAAGACATTTTCCTTTATATTCGAAACATCCATAAATCATGTATTAATAATTAGACATTTAAAAACAGTCCAAGACATTTTCCTTTATATTCGAAACAGCCCATAAATCATGTATGTATTAACAATTAGACATTCAAAAACAGTCCAAGACATGATCATTTCGAAATTAGCAACTCATATACATATTTTACCTATCATATGAATTATCAGGTTTAGCATGTTAAAAACATGGTTTACTTATCTTATAAGCTATCAAACATAGCATATCATAGTCATAATTTACTTATCACATAACATATCGAGCTCAATCCATTAGCTTAGATTACAAATTTCATTGCTTTATCTTTACTTAGCATATAGGGTATCAAACATATATCTATTAAGGTTTTCGAGCAATTCATGACTAGTTTAGTATTCAAATAAAATCACAAGTATGTATTTAATCAAATTATGACCATTTAAGCATTGTAATCAATTACAAGTATGTATGCACATTCCTAAATATATTTACTTCCTCAAAAGGTCATTCAATGCTTAAATCACAGGCATGTAAAAACGTTTATTTGAAGTGTATATATTTTCCAAAATAAGACATTCAATATTTAAGGTATATATATAATTTACTTATTGTGTAAGTCATTTCCATGATTCATTTATTTAATTATAAACTTACTTGGTTTCCTTTTTAACATAACTTATCAATACATAATTTACTTGATACATAATTTATCGACATAATCATAACATAACAATAACTTCTCAATATTTAAGCTATCATACTTAACATATCATTTTCAAAAGTTACTTGGTACATAGGACATTACTTATAACTTATCAAAGACATGTATTAATCAGTTCATAAGTTGTCAAGATGGTTTACTTAAGAGAATTGAAACCTGTTATCTTATTTAAATATTAACAGAGCCTTGAGAATCAAGTAGCCTAGGTACACGAATCCCTAACCAACTGTCACCAAACAAATGGTACTCAAAGTACCGGTCAATCCCTCCTACTATCGCCAAGTGACCACAATACTTCCCTCCTACTATCGCCAAATAAGGACCGTAGTCCACCTAAAACACGAGCTCTATGGACTCTATGGCATGCAAGCTATACCTATGACTGACTCGAAACCAAGGCTTCACACATGATCTTATCTTATCAAAATTAGAGTTGAGCTTAGCTCCTTATTCATATAAGTATGAACTTGTCATATTCTTAACAAAGATGAGCATCGCTCTATATTCCTTTCATCATACCATCAAGGCTTATTTCATAATATCCACAAGTTCAACCATATGTGTGTCATACAAACACAGTTAACAATTCAAACATATCTTACCAAATTAAAACATTGATGATCATAGCTTTTGTTTGTGTATTTCAAGTATATATATATAGTTCATATACAAAGTTCTCAGTTTTATAATCCTTTTCTTAATCATAAGGTAATATAACCGGGTCATTCATCAAACATAAATAGACTTAGTTATAAACATAGGTCCCCAATCATGTCCACACATAAACAAGGTTCATAAATTATCACATCATATAAGAATCTAAATAGAACAATGTCTTGCATCCTTATAATCAAATGATTATGGCTCATTTCATAGTATAACGACCATTTCAATCAAGTGAGGCTTTCAAATTAATCTTTTACTTCAAGGCATGTCAACCACATATATTTGTTTAGTCAATTATACAAAGTTTAAGATTTATTATCTCAATCGCATATAACAACACATACATGACTTTCCATGTAATCAAGTGCTTAACCAAATGATGTATATCATAAATACTTTATTTTTAAACACTTACCTCGAATCCAAGCTAAATTCAAAACATAACTCAACTCAAAATTAGAAATAATAAATTAAATTGATGAAGAATGCTCGGGAAGGTTACAAGCCTATCCCAAGACTTTAAACTACACTCACATGTTGATCCAAGCTCATTTTGCTCCCGAATAACAATTATTTTTTGTTTACCTCCTAGGTGTTCTACATTTGCCTTTCCCCCTTCATTACCTTGTGTGTCTAGATATAACAAAATACACATTCATGTATTAGATCACAATTTAATGCTCATTTAATGAACTTATTTGAACATAAACACACACATGTACATCCAACCAAACTGTCTCATCTATTTATGCATACATAAATATATATCAAAGTCAATTTCCTAATGTATCTACTCTATGAGTACAATAAAACAACCCATTTCACTTTTAGACACACAAATAGTCCCTAAATTTACTTATATATATATATATATATATATATGCATTTTCAGTCAGAACGTTCCATTTATCCAAATATGCATAAACTGGACAACTTTTAATCATATATTTCTATTTCATCAACAATCTATTTTGGAATCTATGTTTATAATTTCTGGATAGATTTCACATGTGCATTAACTTATTCAATTCAGTCCATAATTCATATGTAATATCCCAAATTTTGGCTAGTGACCAAAATGTAAATTTTGAAAGTTTTGGGGTTAAAGTATAAACTTTGGAAAAGTTTAGGGACTAAAGTGCAAATTTCCCCAACAAGTAATTTTATTCAGTATAAGAGTAAATCGGATTAAAATAGGTACCTTGATATCAGTTTTAAGAATTGAGATGCAAAAAAAGGTACCGAATTTGGATCAAATGAAATTGTTAAGCATGCCCAGGCCAGAGAAATACAAGGATGGGTGACCTTCAGGAAGGTCCCATAAAAGTGTTTCTGAACAATATTTTGGACTCAATAAGAGTAGAGAATATTCATATGGATTATCGATAAAGGAATTCTAAGAGAAATTTTATTCTATGAAGATTTTCGATAAGTATCGGGAAAATAGACTGAGTTAAGAAAATTCAGTCTAAGTCCTTGGAAAAGGAAGTTTTATAGGATAATAGAGTTTATTTCCCGAATATGGAAATATAGAATTTTTGGAATAAATTCAATAGCTCAGAAAAAGGTAAAATCACAGTAGAAGTATTTTATGAATATCGGGGAAATCGGATCGAACTAGGATTTCAGAGACTGATCCAAAAGCCATAGAAAAGTCATAAAATACTATTTTATGAATATTTTATTATAATTGGTTGGATTCCAACTAGATTTTGTTGGATTTTTATAAGAATGGCAAACTAGTAAATAAAAACTAATTGGAGGGTAAATTGGTCATTTAGCCCTAATGGCAATTTTGAAATATTTAAAAAGGTATAAGGGTAATTTTGGAAAGAGTAAATGGGAGATTTAATCTTGGCCCTTGATTGATGATAAGATCAATCTCAACCATTGGATTAAAAGGGCATTTTAGTAATTTCACTATCTAAATGAATTTAAAATTCATTTATACAAGACATGTGGCCAAATTGGATGAAAAATAAAAGATGAAGACCATTCTTCATATTAAAATTTCGAAATATGAGGGGCAGAAAGAAAGAAAAATGGAGAAAATTTTTCCAAGTTCGATTCAAGCCCCGAAACTCTATGTTTAGGTAATCTCATCAACTAAAATGTTGTTCTACTCTTCAAACTCTATCTTTTGGTGTAAATAATTCATGAAATACATGGTTGATTGATGAGAATTTTCATGAGAAAGAAATTAGGGTTTATGGACTAAATTGGGGGTTTTGAGATTTTATAATTTCATGATGAAATTCAAGTTGAAACCAAGTTTGTGTGATGTTAAAATCATGTTATTGAGTTAGGATTTAAACCCTACATATTTTAGTTTGTATGAAGATGATTAGGGTTTATGGATTCAAGTTTGATTTAAGGTTTGTGATGTTGGATAAATGATCTAGTAAGCTTGAATTTGTTATTTGGAAGCAAAACCCTAAATTAAAGGTATAGGAACCATTTCAACAATTTTGAAAGTTAAAGGACTAATCTAAATTGTTATGATTTTGAAGTGTATTTATGTTATTATTGAATTTGGAGATGTGAAATTGAAGTTAGAATGCAAAACCGATGTTAAATCGAGTTAGTGACCATTTTGACAAATTGTCAAAGTTAAGTGACCAATTCGGAGAAGAGGCTTTTGATAAGGATTAAATATGATTTTTTAGATGAAATAATAGAATTCAAGTAGTAATTTTGATTTGAGGACTAATTTGCAAAGTTAAGAAGTTTGAATACTTATCTTTGCATTTTTATTGACTATTTCGGAAATAATGAAAAATTAAAGGGAATTATTTTTATATATTTATTTGATGAAAAAAAGTGATACATTAGTGGTTTGAAGCAAGTGATGAGACTAAATTGACAAGAAGAAAAATAAGAAGAAGTTAGTATAAATTAGAAGTTTATTATGGAAAGCTATGTAGAAGATTGGTTTTGGCAGTAAGTTTGAAAATTCACCATAAATTCTAAAAAATGGTTAGAAGGTGAATTTTATACCGATGTAAAGATTTTTTCGTCAAGTTTTTCCTCCAACAAACGTAAACTGATTTCGAGTTCCAAGTCAAAAGATATGAATTTTTAAGTGACGAAAGGTCAGAAAATAGAGCACCAGCCTGTTCCGAATTCCAGCATTGTAATTGAATTTGAAAATTCACCATAAATCGTACAAGTTGAATTTGGAGTATTAATTTATATGGTTGAAAAGCTTACTGAATATAGTTTCTTTCAGAATAAACGGAATTGAATTATGAGTTTTAGAATATTTTATAGAAACTTTTCTTTGAAGGTAGTGCAATCTGTCAGAAAATGAGAATTGATGCATTTTGTATCTAAGGTTAATTAGTAAGCTTGAAAAGGGTTAATGGAAGCTCTAAATGTCATTAAAGACCAAAAATGGGTTTTGGACAGTATAAGGAAGGAAGGAAAAACTTTTGGAAATTTTGTATATTCGAATGACTAGATTCGGTAGCTTGTTTAAAGTATTGTTAGATTTGAATCTAGCGAATGCTATTCGTGTTTATATGATCAATGAAGTTTGATTTGGATCAAAAGAAGGGTCGAGGTATTATGAAGGAAATGATCGAGTAGAGCTTAGTGAAGCAAGCTAATAAATGGCCTAGGTGAGTGCATTTTTACATATTTTATATATATAATATGAGAAAGAAATATAATATGTCAACCTAGAGTGATTTGAAAGAAAAAGAATTTGAATTGTAAATTGATATATTTTACAATAATTTTTAAATGGTTTATAATGATCGTTACAAGATATTGATGTTAAAAGCCATTTGTATGATTATTGCGATTCTTGGTATAATTGGCATGCCAATGAGGTGGAGTATAGTGATATAGTGATACATTGACGCTGTGTTCTACAGCTATGACCTAGTGATGCAGTGATGTTGTATAAGTGTACAACAATTATATAGTGAATCAGTGATGCTGTGTTCTACATCTATGACCTAGTGATACAGTGATGCCGTTAAATTACAACAGTGGATAGTGGTACAGTGATTTATTATGGCACAACATATTAGTTGATGCCGCACATGTGCATACTCAATAGTGACTAATATACCATGCATTCTCAATTACATTACATTGGGCTATGAAATGAAGAAAAAGTAACAAGTACAAGTGATCTAAAGGAAAGTGAAAAGTGAAAGTGATACGATTCAAATGAAAATAAGTGATTTACTGGATATTTGATTTGACATGACATTGCCTTATATATGTATATGAGATGTTGATTGTTATAGGTCACATGATAGAGGAACGACTTCGATAAGTCATTCTATACGATTCTAAATTCTTATATGTTATATTCATTATTTTATTTATTATGCATTTTTTATTAAAATTAAAGTGCTTTACTTTGATTTATAAGTTTTGCCTCACTAAGTTCGTACTTAGTGTGTGTTTGTTTCACACGTAGATTAAGATGGAGTATTTGAAGTGGAGTCGAGCATGTTGATCAAGCTTCAATCTGCAAAACATCAATAAGATATTCCAGCTTATGATAATCTCTAGTGGGCATGTAATTATTTAATTTCTAGTAGAGTATGATGCAATAAATTAGACTAAAGGATAGATAGATAATCAATTTTGATGATGAATCGTATATGGATAAAGCAAAATAAGACATTAGCATTGTAACAAAATAAAGTTAAGGTAGAAATGATAATTACTTTGCTAATAAGAATAATCGGTAATCGCATAAAGATTTTAAAGTCAAGAAAGGGCCTAGGTAGCGAACCCTGAATTGGACTGTTGTTTTTAATAATTGCCAAATATGTTTTAAAATAATTAATTCAGGGTTGAAACTAGCTAACTACACATAGGTTGGGTTTTTAAGAAAACCGAGAAAGGATTAGATTTACAAACTAAAATTTGTAAATACTTGTAAAAATAAATTTATAAGTCGAGACTTCTTTAAACGACTCCGTAACATCTTTAATGTATATTCAATTTATGAGTATACGTTAAGGGTGTTACATCATACATATTCAACTATACACATATACATAGCAGTCCATAACTTATCCTACATACTCCAACAATCCAATTTAAGTCCAACATCATAATCATATTTAACAAGGTTCTATTCGAAAAATCCTTAGCATTTTGTCCATTTTCATATACATCACATTTTCTATTCGACCATAGGGATCCACATACATGTATACACTTTATAATCTTCTCAAATAGACCAAATATTCCTCAACATTGATTCCAATATTTATCAATCTACGTAACCATCAATTAGAGTTTCTAAATCCTTAATAGTTCATGGATCAAATTCAAGCAATCTAACCTTTCTAACAATATTATAATGCTCTAATCCAATAAATGATTGAGTTCACAAAGGAAAAGTAAAGGAATTACCATTCGAACATGACTCCAATTTTAAAATTAGAAGAACCAACTATGGCTTCTCTCACACACTCTTTAGTTCGGTTTCTTTTAGAGAGAAGAAGGAAGAAGATAATGGAAATTATTGATTCATATCCCTCAACCCATAATGCCGTGAATCCTTACACTCCCTACACATTGCATGTTTACGGTTGCACATGTGTCCATGGGTTCAATCTTAATTTTTTCTTACATGCAATCTCCCAATCTTTATTATTGAATCGGTTTGATCCCTTCTAATTGTACTCCTATATTTTCCTTCTATTCCAATTTAATCCTTCTCCAAATCAGCTAGCATAGATTTAAAGCTTCACATTTGGTCCTTAGCTTATCTAATTGTCTATTCAAAAAGGTATCAATTTAAGACACATTCAAAATAGCAACATTCTTCTAGACTGTATTTTGGGATGCTACAATAGATGAATGTGGTTGTTAAGAGGTATGGTAGGCACTGTATGATCTCTGTGTAAGAGTTGGATATGGTGGGGTTTGCTTGAAAAGTTTAGTGGTGTGATATGTATGGTGAGAAATGTGTTGGGTATACGAATCATAAAAGTTTGAAGTAGTTGTTGTCATAAAAGGAGGTGAACCATAAGCAACGTCATTGGTTGGTGTGGTTAAAGGATTATGATTGTTATGGAATGCTAATCTGGTAAGACAAACGAGGTAGTCGATGCCTTGAGTAGAACGGCAGTGGGTGAGTTGAAGGTCATGTGTACGTAGTTAGGCGTGTCGCATGAGAGAGGTTGGTTAGTCGGGTTGTAAGTGAGATCATCCCTAGTACGGTTGGTCAGAGAAAGGTGACCATTTGTCAAGGCGTGGGTATCGCGAGTTAAGGATATCATGGATGAAAATTCAATAGATTTTCACTTTGATGTTGGTGGAGTGTTATGTTTTAAAAATCAGATAATGGTGTCTAATGCTGACGAGTTAAGGTGTACTATTCAGACCGAAACACATGTTAGTCTTTTGCTGTGTGTCTTGGTAATTCTAAGATGAATTGAAAATCTAAGGAAGTGTGCTATTGGGAGGGATGAAAAAGAATGTTGCGGATTTTGTGGCTAAGTGTATGGTTTGTCAATGATTTAAGGTTAAGCATCAGTTTCCTTTCGGGATGTTGCAATCATTGAAGATTTCAGAGTGGAAATGAGAGAGGATCACCATGGATTTTGTGTCGAGGTTACCTTTGACACCAACTAAAAAGCACTCTCTTTGGGTGGTTGTTGATTTGTTTACGAAGTGTGCACATTTTCTGCCAGTGCATACGACGTATACCCTGGATAGATTGGTGGATCTTTATATTGCTAAAATTGTGAGGTTGCACGGAGTACCCAATTTGATTTTTTGGATAGGGATCCATCGTTTACATTAAGGTTTTTGGGGTGTTTGCATTGAGCTTTTGGTACTCGTTTGCAGTATAACACATCGTATCATTCGCAGACCGATAGTCAGTCTGAGCACGTAAATCAGATCTTGGAAGATATGTTAAGGTGTTGTATCATTGAGTTCCAGGGAACTTGGGAAAGATAGTTGCTTTTGGTTGAGTGTGCATACAGTAATAGTTGTTAGGCAAGTATTAAGATGGTACCGTATGAAGCCTTGTAAGGTAAGAAGTGTTGTACTCCCTTATGTTGGGCTGAGACTGGGAAAAGTATGTTTCCATGCTTGATGTGTTGAATGATACGAATGGAAGGATAAAGCTTATTTGTGATCGTTTGGAAGCGATTTTGGATAGGCAAAAATCCTACGTGGATTTGAAACGTAGGGAAGTTGAGTACGCGGTTGGTAAAAAGGTTTTCTTGAAAGTTTCAATTTAGAAGAAGGTTTCGCGCTTTGGGCATAAAAAAGTTAAGTCCGAGGTTTGTTGGACCATAAGAGGTGTTGGAACGCGTAAGTCTAGTGGCTTACCGGTTGAGGTTGCCTCCTGAGTTAGGGAAGATTCATGATGTGTTTCATGTATCCATGTTACGAAGGTATAAATTGGATCTGTTGGCATGTAATACCAATGGCGGATGTTGTGTTGCGATCGAATTTATCATGTGATGAGGAACCAGTGGAGATCCTTGAATCCAGTAATAAAGTTCATTGTGGAAGATGATAGAGCTTGTTAAGGTGTTGTGACGTTATCGCAGTGTTCAGGAAGCCACGTGGGAGAGTGAGTCGAACATGAATATAGTTTCTGCATTTGTTCCATTGGGTAAATTTTGAGGACGAAATTTCTTAAGAGGGAGAGTTGTAACGCCCTGGTTTTGGGCCTAGGATTTTCCTAGGCTGATTAGAAAATTCGGTGGATCGGATTAGATGATTCGAGTCAGTTTCGGGATTAATTTGAAATAAATATTTTTGAGTGAGGTAAAAATATGAAAAAATATCCTAAAATCATTATTTAATATGTAGATGATTTTGGTAAACTTAATTTTACAAAAAGAAGTTTGAAAAAGTGACATTTTGGGTCAGTGACCAAAATGTAAAATTTTAAAACTATTTTTATTGACTGTTTTGTAAAAGGGTCAAAACTTATAATTTTTAAGGAGCTATTTGGCCAAATTCTAATATCAAACATTTCACATTAATTGGATATTTTTATAAAGGTTTTAAAGGAGTTTAAATAGGCTTGGAGAATTAATTCTATAATTAATTCTTAAAAACTATTTTACGTAACTAACTTTCTTTAAAAGGATTTTCTCTCAAATTCTCTCCAGCCAAACACTTTTCTACTTCAATTTTCTCAAGTAATCACTTGATTTTAACATTCTTTTATTTCCAAATGAATCCTTAATGATTTCCTAACAAAACCTATTTGATTTGATCTTATTTTCTCAAGAAAACTTAACCAATTAAGGGGAAAGCCAAGGTTAGAGATGAGCTTCGTTCTTCTCCTCTAATATAAGGTTATTTACTGAAATTCCCAAGTTATTGATCCTTTACATATGATTTCTATTGAGTTTTAATGATTTAATTATGGAAAATGGTTAAATCAAGGTTTAATTGATGTATTTGATTGATCTTCGTTATGGATCTGCTTTGCTGGGTTCTTGATGTGATTAGAATATGATTTTGATGTTTTATAATGTTAATAAGTTGATTTTAACATTGGAATCCCGAAACTAGGTGAATCTGTAATTTTCTAGGTTGTTAGTTATTAGTTTTTGAGGAGTTGTGAATGTTTAATGAGTGTTGGAGGTATAAGGATGATGCTAATGTGTTTTTGGATGTTAATTGATGATAATTGAGGGATTAAAACACTAGGATTTGGATGGGTTAAGTTTGGAAGGTGTTTGATGTTGTTTTCGATTGTTGTGGAGTGAAATTGGGTAGTATTTGATGAGTGTGAATTGATGTTGTTGGGCTATTGAATGCATTTTGATACATTGAATCCTCTGTTTTTGTGTGGTTAAAGCAGGGGAGGTTGATCCTCAAGCTTGAGGTGAGGTATCGGAAGTCGTGAAGGCTTGTTTTCGCATCGGCGATCAAAGTTTTGCGTGTCGATGAGTGAGAACGTGATTTACAACTTTTCAAAGGTTTGAAAGTTGCGTTTGGGAGTTTAGATCAAGCTTGGAACGCTGGTCTAAGATCGGAAGTAAGTAAAGGATAATTTCTTTCTTGATCTCGGTTTCGGCTATGTCGGGTTAAGGGGGTTACACAACTTGTGTTGGCAGCTGCGATTGTTGAATTGGGTCGACAACATCAGATGAAACAATGCTTTCCTCACAATCAAATGATGAGAAACCATTGTTGGAGTCAATCCCTCTCTTGGGTTCCTCTTCGATGCTTGAAACTCAGAGAGAGGAACTTATTGTTGCTGCTACTGCTGGTGAACAAAATAAAATATTAAATTATCTCTAACTAAAAATAGGGTCAAATTGATGTAACGAGGGTTAAATTACTTATTTCTTTCGAATTATGACTAAATTGTTTGAATGTGTAAACATGGAGTAATAAATGTGTTATTATACAAAATATTTTAACAGCCACATCACCCTTTTAACTGTTGTTAACGGGTCAATGGCCAAATTGAAACAAAACTAAGCGTTTAATAGTAACATTGAAGTAAGTGGAAGTTTGGTTACCAAATTGAGTAATTGATCAAAGTTTAGTGATCATTTGTGAATTTTATCCTTAAATTAAAGTGAATGTAGGAATTATTATAATAATAAAAGTTTAATTATTTTTTGAATTAAAAAATCTGAAAAAGTAATATAAAATTAATTTTTATGATTTTATTCTAAAATGGGATAATAATACTTTCAATCTCTAAGATTTGAAAACTAATTAACACAGTTAATGGTATATTACGGTACATATGAATAATAGTACATTGCAGGGCATGACATCTACCGTAAAATTGTCCCTCTACATTAACAGTTGTTTCTCAATAATATTTTATTTTTCAGTCTCCCATAAATCAAATCTAGCAGAAATATGAAATCCTATAGCTAATAAAAACCCAAGATTTCCCCATTTTTTCTTCGCAATCTGGAAAAATAAGCCGCATTAAAATAGCTTTCCTTTTTAGCCATCGTGCCAACCATCATCAGCGCCACCGTCAAAAGAAAGTATTTCCCTAATCTTGAATGCTTATATTCTTTTATAACCCCAAATCCTTAATACCCACGTAGACTTCGTTATCGTAATAGTAACTGTTATATAATGATAATGACACCATCTGAAATTATTATTGCGGAAAATAGCGGTCTACAATGACTGCAATGCAATCATTATTGTTCATAATGCAATAAAACACTGCGATCGAAAGCGCGGCCGCCGCAATCACTACTTAAATCTCTAAATAACCATTTCTTCAAAAAAAAAAAACACAAAATAAGCTCGTATTATTTTTACTCAATTTCTTTTCTCACCAGCGGACACTTGTTGGAGCCAGTGAGGCCTTGGCCCCCAAACTTTGAAAATTTTACCTTTAGTCCTTTAAGAATTTCAAAAATTTTAATTTGGCCCTTTCAAAATTTGTTATTATATTTCAAAAATTTTTAATTAATATTAATTAAATCCCCTCCTAAAATGTTTAAAAGTCTTGATAAGTCTCAATTTTTTTTGAAAAATTTTAGTTTAACCACTACATTTTTATGAAAATTTTAAATTAAACCATTCAAAATCTTTGAAAATTTTAATTCAAACGTCTAAAATTAAAAAAAATAAATAGGCCCCTCAAACTGGATTGTCAAGAGCCGTCCCTACATCTCACAATATTTCGTCATCGCTCAGGAAATTCAAGATGGAGAAGTCACCATTAATTAACATTCGAATGAGGTCAAGATTGTTGGAGATGAAGAAATTTAAATTATTTCACTTTTTCTGGAAAAAAATTGAAGAATTAGTGTAGGTTATTTTGCATTTGTGTCAAGACTCGACATTTTTGTTTTAGTATGTGCACTCAGTCTTAGATGCAACTTTTTAGATTGTTTAAAAATTACAAATTTGATGAAATTGGTTAATGTGAAATTTGACAGGAAAAATTATTCTTGAATTACTTTTAATATTCAGCCCAACTTGATTGTGGATTTAATCGAGATTTTGTGTTAAGACTTATAAAGGGTAGATTGATTCAATTTTGAATTTAATTAAGATGAGGTTTGAGATTTTAGGTATGGAATAGAGAATGTTAAAATGTTGTTTTTTACGGTAAAAGACCAACTTGTCATTTTTTTAAGTTGGAGATTATTTTATAATTTTTTATAGTCGAAAGACTCAATAAAAAATTCTTTATAGACGGAGGACTATTTCTATAGTTTAGCCTTAATTTTAATTAGTTAAAGGCTTAACCGTAAAATAAGTACCCAAACTATACCCTTTTTCCACTTAGGTGCTTAAACTATTTTCCGGGCCAAATATGTACCTAACGTTTCATTCCGTTACTCAAATAAGGTTTTTCATCAACGACCGTTAAAAAAATATCGTCATTTAGTTAGAACATGACACAAGACCTATTTTTTATATTTTTAATTTATGAATTTCTTTAAAAATCTAAATTTCATTAAAAATCTCAATGTTCTAATTTCTTTTAATTAAATCCCCAAATCACATCTCTCTCACCCTTCGGCATCCCCACACTTCGGAGGTTCATCTTTCACCGCTCATGCATCACGTACCTATCGTTTGGCATCCCCCACAATCTAGCCATCGATTAGACCTCAATCGGCCTCTTTTTTCTTCATTGTTGAATGTTCGTCCATAATGCGATCGACAGTTTATTCGTAAATTTTTGATGATAGGATGATGGGGTTTCATTCGTGGGGGTCCGACGAAGGCAAGGGTGGCTGATGGTGGTTGAATCGGTGGTTGGATGACAGGAATTTAAGGATTTAGAGTTAATGTTCTGGGGTTTTTTAAGAAATTAAAGGTTTCTGGTTTTATCTTCTAAAATTAAAGATTTTTTTTTTAATTTTTTAAAAGTAAAAATTAAAGAAAATAACAGAAATAGGCCATATGTCATGTTCTGATTGGGTAACAGAAATTTTTTAACAACCTTGACGAAAAAACCTTATTTGAATAATAGAATGAAACATTAAACGCTTATTTGACCAAGAAAATAGCTTAGGCATCTAACTAGGAAAAAATGATATGGATAGTTTGAACACTTTTCTAATGGTTTAGCCCGAGTTAAAATATAGAAAGTTGCAACGAATAAAACAATGGGAGTCTGACTCACATGAGAGTCGATTTCACACATTTTCGTATCATTCAAAACCGATAGGAACACCCCAACCAACAGCAATAATAAAGGGGGAAATGGAAGTAAAGTGTCCACGGCGAAAGCTAGTCATTATAAATCAGGGAAGGGCTCCCCGAACTGGTGGCTTAAGTCCCCACAAAGGACAATCAATCACGTGCAGCCCCCTGCGGAATCCATATCGTGCCAAATCGGTTGAGGTCCCCCCCGGCAACCATTTAGATACATGATTGACTGGTAATAAATTTAAAACCTGCAGGCTGTATGCAGTAGTTTTTGATCGGCATCCTCCATGAACGCCGGCTGGCCCAAAGTTTTTTGGCAGTGCATGGGAGTTGGGTGGTGTAGCTCTTAATTAGAGCTGCCTGCAATTGCAACTGCATTCTTTCGAAGACGACGGTTCCCACTTCCAGTCTGTCTCTTTCCCCCTCCACAAAGCGTATGATCATCTCTGAGATAACTAATGAGGGGAAAAGGATGTGTTTGGGGACCCTACAAAGCTGGAGGATGGGGAGCCAAGGGATTTGCTGCACTCCTATGAACCAAATGTGCGAGTGAGTGCAACGTTGCTTTCAGCTCTTGTCCAAACACAAGGAATGGAAAGTATGAGTGAGGGAAGTTTTTTTTTTAACATACTAGATTATATTCAAAGTGATATGATTACAAATGTATCACACCGCAAACAATGCAAATTCAATGTAGAAAAATAAATACAATAAAATTCTAAGGGTGTGAAAGACATTAAAATACAAAAACTATCACTTTCAAAAGGACTTGAATAATCTTCTGAATGAAATTCAACAAACAACTACTTTGACCAGAGTGTTCTATAAAGAAAGTAATTCTCCCGCTACTTGTTCTTGGCATATCGGGACAACCACAAAAGGGAATCATAAGCATATACAAATCGGCCTCCTTCGTTGATAAAAACGCTCATTGATACTTGTCACTCGAACGCTAAACTGGAAAAAGACAGACAACTGTCACAAAAACAGACTGTAACTGCTATAAAAGCAGATGAAGGAATTGCCATAAAAGTATACGAAAGAACTGCCATAAAAACAAATGTGACAAGAATCTAACAAAGCAAAAAAGAAACAAGAAAAAAACTTGAAAAATAAATTATTCATCAGCAAAGATGAATTTTATTTATATACAAAACCAGCAAAACGACCAAAGGTCACCGCCGGTGAAGAAAGAATACAACGGAAAAAAAACTTTAAACAACTTAAAAAAATTTGTAACCGCCGTAGAGCAAATGGGAGGAGTGAGAGAAGATTTAGATTCAAATATTCTTTTTTTCTTCTATATATATATATTCAAATTTTAATATATTTACAACATAAGGATGTATTATTTATTTTATAAAATATTAATACTAAAATATTTTATACAAATATATCGTTAAATAAATATTTTATAACATAAATAATATATTCTTATGTTATAAACATATTTTTATGTAATAATATATTAATATATAACATAAAAATATAAAAGAACAATCTTATGTTATAAATAATTATTTATATTATAAAATATGAATAGGAATATATGTTTATATAAAAATATATTATTTATGTTATAAAATAGTAGCAATGTTTGGTAAACAACTTTTTGAGCTAAAATTAGAGGTTTGAAGCATTTTTAGAGGTTTATCTAGTCAAATCCACTAATTAGGATGTTTGGTAAATAGAGGATTGTAATAGCGGATTGAGGTAAAATCTCTCATTTTGAAAAAGCTCCTTTTAGAGCTTTTTGAGCTAGAGGTTTGGATAAAAGACATGTAAAGATTATTTTATCCTTGATAATTATAAAAAAAATCTCTAAATAGAAAAATTGAATAACTAATAAAATTAAAAATAGTTTCATAAGTAATAAAATTAAATTAATAAATAAATATTAATTTAATAATTAATAAAATTATATTAAAAATATAATTTCATAAACAAGAAATTAATATATACATATAAATTTAATAATTAATAAAATTATATTCAAAATATAATCTCATAAATAAAAATTAATATATACAACTAAATTTAATAAGTATTAAATTATATTAAAAATATAATTTCACAAATAAAAAATTAATATGTACATCCTTCATATATACTCGATAATGATATTAAAAAAAATAATTTTCATAATCTAATTAATATATACAAAATGTTAATAACTAATAAATTATTCAAACAAGTATCGAAAATAATCACATCCTTATATGTCATTTTGTTTGTTCAAATAGTCAAACATCTATTAGTTAATTTAACCAAACAATTTTATACATTCAGCTAATGTAATCCGTTAGTCAAATTAGTTAATGTTATCGGCTATCCGCTATCAGCTAATGTAATCCGCTAATTTCCAAACAGGGCCAGTATAATACATCAATATTTTCTAACTTTTTTTTTTCATATTTTTCACTGATGAAATTATTTCTCATGCACACATAAGTCATGTCACGTTAGTAGCAGACGTTCATTGTTAGTTAACTTACATTTTTTTTCAATCAAGATTCATTTCAACTCAAACTAAAGTGTTGAGGGATGTATCACCCCAGTTTTGGGCCTAGAAGTTTTCTAGGTTGTTTAGACGGTTCGATGGATAAGATTAGAAGATTTGAGTCAGTTTCGGGATTAAAATGGAACTAAATATTTTTTAGTGAGGAAAATTTATGGAAAAATGTTCTAAAATTATTAATTAATATTCTAAAGGGTTTGGTGAAATCAATTTTACAAAAAAGAGGTCTCAAAATTGGACATTTTGGTTAGTGACCAAAATGTAAAGTTTTAAAACTGTTTTTAGTGACTGTTTTGTAAAAGGGTCAAAACTTAGAATCTTTAAGGAGCTATTTGGCCAAAGTCTAATATCAGACTTTTCTCTTTTAATTGGATATTTTAAAAAGGTTTTAAATTAAATAAAAAGGCTTGGGGATATTAATTTCATAATTAGATTTAAAAGAAAATTTTACCTAACTAACTTTTCACCAAAAGCTTTTCTCTCAAATTCTCTTCAGCCAAACACTCTTTTCCACTTCAATTTTCTCAGGTGAATACTTGATTTCAACACTCTTTTGTTTCCAAATGAATCTTTAATGGTTTCCTAACAAAACCTATTTGATTTGATCTTGTTTTCTCAAGAAAAATCATCAAATTAAGAGGAAAGCCAAATTTAGAGGTTAGCTTCGTTTTTCTCCTCTAATATAAGGTTCTTTACTGAAATTCCCAAGTTATTGATCCTTTACATATGTTTTCTAACTTGATTTGATGATTTAATTATGGAAAATTGGTTAAATCAAGGTTTAATTGATTGGATTGATAGATTTTCATATAGGCTCTGTTTTGCTAAGTTCTTGATTGATTTTAATTATGATTTTGATGTTTAATAATGTTAATAAGTGGGCTTTAACATTGGAATCCTAAAACTAGGTTAAGCTCTAATTTTTTAGGTTGCTAGTTGCGAGTTTTTGAAGAGTTGTAGAGGTTTAATGAAAGTTGGAGGTATAAGGATGATGTTATTGTGTTTTTAGATGTTAATTGACGGGTTAAAACGTTAGTTTTTGGCTGGGTTAAGTTTGGAAGATGTTTGATGTTGATTTCGGTTGTTGTGAAGTAAAATTGGGTAGGGTATGTTGAGGAGTTATGTGAATTGATGTTGCCGGGCTGTTGAATGCATTTTGATGAATTGAATCCTTAGTTTTGTGCGGATAAAATAGGGAAAGTTGATCCTCAAGCTTGAACGGATGTTTTAGAAGCTTTGGAGGTGTGTTTACCGTATCCGCAAGTGAGGCTTTGTGTGTCAGTGAGTGAGATTGTGATTTACAGCTTTTAAAAGGTTTGAAAGTTTTGTTTGGGGGTTTAGATCAAGCTTGAAATGCTGGTCTAAGGTCGAAAGTAAGTAAAGGATGAATTCTCTCTCAAACTCGATAGTATGTATGGGAAAGCTTGCATTAAACCAATGTAATCAACCTTGCATTAAACAATGTTCAAAGACATTAACAACACTTGCATTACCTCACAATGCATAATCATCATTCTATAATCAATTTCTAACATTAAACCATACTTAGAACATGCATAAACAGTGAATAATTAAAACCCTTCAAAACAAGTGCATAAAATTAATTGCCAAACCGAGTTCATGAGAGGATTCATCCTATACTTACTTCCAAGCTTAGACTAGCGTATAAAGCTTGATCTAAACCCCCATAACACAATGTTCAAACCTTTGTAAAGCTGAAAACACGTTCTCACTCACCGTCAACCAATCGCCCACTACCCGATACGCGTTCAAGCCTCCAAAGCTTTTGCGATGTCTCCAAAAGCCAAAGGATTCGATTCCCCTACTTTACCCAAACAAAAACAGAGGATTAATGCACTTCCATGCATCACAAACCTCCAACAAACAACAACTTCAACTTCGCCTACCTCAAAACCACTAAACGCCTATCCGAAACAACCGAAATCAACACCAAACTTCATCTAAATAAAGCCCAGCCAAAACATATTGATTTCAACCTCATAACAACATCAATTAACATCCCAAAACATTCTAAACTCGTCCTTATACCTCCAACAACACCACAACACCAAGATCACATCAAAAACCAACAATAAACAACCTAGAAAATTAGCAATCCTGATAGTTTGGGGATTTCTTTGATTAACCTTTCCTTTTAACATCAAAACACATCTTAAAATAGATCTAAATCATTTAGAATCATTCCCAAACAGATCCAACTCCATTCCTATTCAATTTCCACATAAAACTCAATTTAATTAACAAATAAATGTTTAAAACATAATTCCATAACAAAAATCAATAACAAAGGATCAAGAACTTGGGAATTTCAATAAAGAACCCTTAATTAGAGGAGAGAAACAAAATACCTCTAATTGCCCAAGCTTTGATGAAATCCTAAAATATTTTGCAAAGGTATTTGAAGAAATCATATAGAAATCAAAAAGGAAATCAATAAATATTGATTCCTGGAGATTTAGAAGTAGAAATCTCAGTTTGGTTGCTGAGGAAGTTGAGAGAAAAGATTTTGAGAAAAGTAGTTACGCGAGAAAATGTTTTTAGGAAATAAAGATCTTTTTAATTAAATCCTCATTTATCAAATTATTAAACCATTTAAAAATACTTTAAAATAGCCTAAATTAAGAGAGAAATATGTTTAAAAAGAATGGTCAAATAGCTCCTTAAAGATTCCAAATTTTGATCCTTTTTTGATTTAGTCACTAAAAACAGTTTTGGAAGCTTTCAATTTAGACACTAGACTAAAATGTCTTAAAATCATATTTAATTTTCTCAAATTGACTTCACCGATTTAATTAAAATATTAATTAAGTATTTTAGTGCATTTTTCTATATTTTATTTTACCTCAAAAATCAATTTTATAATTTATTTTCTCGAAACTATTCGAATTATCTAAACCGATTCTCTCGAACCTCTGATCCAACCCGATTCACATCTAGGCCCAATTTAAGGGCATTACAACTCTCCCCCTCTTAAGAAATTTCATCCTCGAAATTTAACTAGCGGATCAGACGAGAAAACTACTCCATCATCTCCGAATACTCTACCACATGAACTCCTCAAAACCGTCATAACACCACAAACCTTGACAACACTCTACCCTTCCTTCGCTTGCTACATAACCCAACACTTTACACACCATCCATCACTATACACAACCACACAACTCAACATCCTTTGCAACCACCATATACAATGGATCTAACCATCACCACCACGACTCCAATGCACAAAACTTATCACGAATTCCCCAACTCGAAAGATAACCTCAACATATATACCGCTCAATCTTCAAATTCGACTTAAAAACCCTCGACTTCAAATTTTTCTTGCCTCCAAAAGCGCATCGCCTTCCTTCAAGGCGGAAACCTTCAAGAGTGCCTGCTTAATAGCGATACCCACGACTTCCTTAGGCCTCAATTCACGTAGAATTCTTGAAGATCTGAAGCTACATTCACACAAGTAACACGCTCCTTACCACCCAAAGCCTCAAACGGCTCCCACTGTGCACATCCCCACAACTGTTGTTATAAGCAAACTCAACCAAAGGCAACCATCTTCCCAAGATTCACAGAGACCTACATCACAACCTCTTAACACAGCCTTCCATACCGAGGTAGTGCATTTGACTAACCATCCACCCAAAAGCGACATGAAGCACTAAAAGGTAACCAAGTACCCAAAGCTTAATGCAAGCACTCTCAAGCCTCGCTGGAGATGTGAATCTCTATCTCAAACCGTTGACTTAAAAACCTATACACCTCCGTAATCCGGTAAACGATCACCCAAAAAGGAAACCATTTCCAATTGACATTCAGGGCAACCCTAACACAAACCCATGATGAACCTTTCTCTTATTTCCACTCTGAAGTCTTCAACGGTTGCAACATCCCAGAAGAACTTTTCTTCCAATCATCAAAACATCTTTGGACCATTGGATGAAATAAAACATAACTAGAAGGGACCTCAACCAACATTTGTCTCATCTTAACACCTTACGGCGCAACCAAACAACCCTGGAAGCATAACCACCACCATTACCATAGGCTACCAACGATCTCCCTTTCACCCCATCCACAACAAGCACCACCAAGGCATCATCAAGGCTGCACTATCTAACCCAACCACTGCTCTACCTACCTAGGCTATTCCCTACCATCAATCCTCTCTCCTTCGGTTATTCAACTTCAAACACCTCTTACTACTCCACTCCCTACACAACGACAACCATCCCAAGCTCTTAAGATCTTACCACCACATTCTCTTATCACCTAATAACCACTACCATACAACCACAACTATGGCTTTACAACCCTCGTTACCCTTCGATTCCATAAAACACATTCACCAAACCATTCAATAACCCAGAGAACCCTACCCAAACTAACCTTTCAACGAATCACCTTATACTTCCACTACACTAACTCCCGAAAACTCATATGTAAGTGTGGACACATGTATGCATGATTACTTACATGCTCCCAATGATGCCTATTTATATGAATGCAAAACCACTAATGTCATGCCATATGCATGCATGAACAGGCGTATTTAGGTATATACATATAAGTGCTTATGCATTATGCATGATCCACCATCAACACTCACTGATAACATTTCCAGAACTAATATTCCTACCCAATTGTTATTTCAAATCTAACGACTATGAACATCCATCCACCTAGATTCGAAGGTTTAACACCCAACCCTCGATCTTCAAGCCAAAGCCTTCGTAGATCCTCTAAGTAAGAGTGTACCACCACTCTATCTACCCACTCACCCAAGTATTCCCAGAATGCTTATCTTGCTACAGCCCCGAAGGTTTACTAAAACATTTGGTAACCTAACAACACCTTACAACCTTTTTCTAACCACCAACTTGAACCACTTATCACTACTTACAAATACACGAACATTTTGTCTGAAACTTCCAAAGCATCATTATGCCCACCATCCCTACACATACATATCCTGGCATCCATCAACAGCTCACAACCAAGCTTCATCAGCCCCATGATAACATAACTTACTGCTAAGCTAACATCACCACTACCAACAACTTCGCAGACTCCTCAAGTGTCATGCTACTCGAAACCATAGATATCTTGAATTCTCAGGGAACTCTACAACTCACTTCAACCATTCTAGAACCATTTCTTACATACAAATAACTATCATAAGAACTCCAACATCTCTAATCTTGGATAAAGCACAGTTCCACGCAACCAAAACCATCAAACGTCGCAATCGGACTAATAACAACAAGCCACTCAACTTTTCTTTCAAACTGAACTCCCAGATTCCGATTCTCTCTTGCAACATGATTTTTAAGGGTGATTTACACTCAAACATCTCATGCCCAAAGTAACAACAACCATCTCATAACCAACCATAAGCCTCAACACCCACTGCTAAAAGAGATAACCAAGCTCACAACATCCATGTACCTGTACAACCAATTCTTACACAACACCTCATCAAACTCATTATATAACAACTCCATCAAATTCTCAGCAACCTACGGTCCTGAACCAACAAGGAACATCCACGACACATCTTCGTACCATTCCCATTCATCACAACTAACTATTTGAACGTCGCCATAAGGATTCCAACATGCACATCAAACAACCTTTCATGCTAATCCAAGATGCATGAATGTATAGAACTAGGATTTACCAAAGAAAACAACATAAAAATTTTGATAAGAAAATACATGCAATCACTGAGATGTCATTTCATCCATCGCGATGCTCACACCTTCACGGACCCTTCATTCCCAAACTGATCAGACATCTCGGTCCTTCAATCATCATCATCATGCTGATAGTAACCCTGGTCGTGCCCCAACCTTCCAGCGGTGCCTCAATAGGTGCTAAAGCCCGCGCACCCCTAACTAGCAACAGATAATCACGCCTCAGGTGATCCCTTGAACCACATTTCCAACATGTATCAACAACTAAAGGCATAGATGGTTGTTATCCCATGGCCCACTTAAGATAATCACGCCTCATATAGCCTCGCAACCTACAACTTCAACACGTCTTTAGCATTTTCTAGCACACTCCAGAATGCCTTTTCCCACAGCGCGTACACTTAGGCGTCATAATAGTGGAATCATTGCCAAACTGCCCCAACTCAGCACTGCTGTAACCCCCTCGACCCGACCTAGTCGCAAGACCGAACCGAGCAAGCTACATTAGTTTTACCGAAGTAAACCGAGAAGATGAGACCAAAACACGACCATTTTTTTTGTTTTATCTTGTCTAGATGCTTTATTACTTTCCTACATGTACATACTGTTCATAGGTGAGAACTTAACCCAATCGGGCATCGAATCGATATCCAATTGGACACAACTGCAATCTAGGGACTAAATTGCAATTTCAAAAATATACAAGGATTTTACCAAATTTTATGTTACCATCCTTTAATTATATATGTTCCATGCTTACATTTCAAAAATAAACTTAATATGATCATCCATACTCATTCGATTGATAAAACAAGATCCATGGACTAAAATTAAAGAAACCAAAATTGCCTTTTCATGACATTAACAGATTTAACTACCTCCGTATCGATAAGCTATGGACCGTATCGATGCAGAATTGCAACTTGTTTCTGTACACCAAGCACCATACCGGTACGCCACTTCGAATCCAAAAATCCCATTTAATTTCTTAAATCACCGTACAGATACGGTTATGCAGTGTTTTGGTACACGGGCTCATTCCAAAAAGGTGAGATTCCAGTAACCATAAAGTGTATCAAAACGCTTATACACATAACAAAACACCCTGTCCAAAATTGCCTAGTACCAATATGGTCCCCCGCGTATCGGTACGCCTGAGCCCGTAATATCAAATTTAGCTGGTTTTTCACTCGAATCTAGATACATTTGGGTCCTAACAACTTGTATACATGCATACCAACTTTCATAAACATATAAACTCACGTTCGAACCAAGGTTAAACAACCATATCAAACTTAAGCTTCCAAAGGCCCACTCTAGAGGCATGCTACCTACCCACTTTATCAAACATGCCAAAATGCACAAATAGTCAATTCTCAGCATAAGCAACATGCCAACACAACCAACACAACATAATAAATTGCTCAAACCATCACAACATGGTAATCAATAAAGAGGCTCTAGATGCATACCTAGGCAACCAATCATCCACAACTAAAAGCAAGGGTTAACATTAAACTTAGCAACATCAAACCATCCTCAAAACCCAGCATGGAAACATACTTAAAATTCATAACTCCCAAAAACCATGGCGAACACATTGCCTTATTAACCGGAAACATAAACCGAGTTCATACTCAAACTTGTAAATGTCCTTGGATCACTTAGCCTTGCCTCTTACTGCCCCGAACCTTAATGTTCTGCATCATTAGGAAAAATAGAGCGTCAGTACACTTGCTTAGTGAGGATGCTCATACAACAATGATGCATTTAAAACCAAATGTTTGTTTTCCAAAAACACGCTTACAACGAAAGCATTTCTCATATATTGGCATTTATAGTGACCCAGATAGACTACCTCAATCTTATACATATCAGATACACGGATCTCTCATACTATGCCTAGTTAAACCGCATGATATCCCAAGCCTTGCCTAGTTAAACCGCAAGATTTGACACCCTCGCCTAGTTAAACCGCGAGATTTCACCATTGCCTAGTTAAACCGCAAGTGTACCAACCTTGCCTAGTTAAACCGCAAGATCACCATCAATTTGGGTTGCCTAGTTAAACCGCATGCCCCAAATAAGGTCCCCAACAGTCTGAGTGGCCTTGTTAAACCGCCATGCCTCAAGGACCCATGGCCACAATCGATTTTGTTCATATTTTATAGTGCACTTTTAATCCTATGGCATGCCAACTATATCGTATTGTTTTCTCACCATGTCACATAGCCAATATACCATCTACAAACCATTTACTTACTGTTTTACAATGCATTATACAAAAATATCACATATGCAAATCTCATTGCCAATGCAACAATACCATTCCCAACCGGAATGAAAACCAATGCTCACTAGCATTTAATAAACTTTTAAACCTATCACCAAAACATGCAAACATCATGCTCATATCCAAGATGATATTCAAGAGCAAAATAAGGGAAACTTACTTCTAAGCTTAGGTAAGTGTCTCACGCTTACCCTAAACTCCCAACAACCTTTACAAACCTTTGAAAACCTTTAAAACTAGCTTCCACTCATCGATACGCTTCACATTCCTTGCCAACACGATATAAGCTCCCGGCAAGCAACAAAACAACGTCAAGCTTCTTCACCTTGATTATCCCCTATTTTAAACATATAAAACCATAGGATAAATGCATCATTATGCATTCAAACCACTGCCTCAAAGCAAAACCCCGCAACCCTCAGGTTGCCCACTTAGAAACCATCCAAAACAAACCGAAATCATCATCAAACATTTCCGAAACTTAACCCATCCATAAAACAACGATTCAACCCATCAATCAACATCAATTAACATCCAAAAACCCTTTCCTAACATCCTTTTACTTCCAGCAAAGATTAAACTCGAATATCATCACAAAAACTCAATTCTAACAACGTAAACAATTATAGATCCAAGAATTTCGGGATTCTATTGTTAAAAACAACTTATCAACAACATAATACATCCAAAATATGTATTAAGTCAATCTTTAATGCTGGAAATTAGATCCACTTCGAAAATTACCTTGTTACATCAATTTTACCCAATTTACTCAATCAAACATAGATAAATCATTAAAGTCAGTTTACAATCAATAAATCAAGGATCAAATACTTGGGAATTTCAGTAAAGAACCACACAATAGAGGAGATCACGTACCTTACCCCTATTGTGAGGTTTCTCCCTTAATTGGTTTGATAAAAGCTAAGAAAACACAAGATTTAGATGAGATTTTGTAAAAACAATATTAATTAATCAATTACCAATCATAAAAACAAGTTAAAAGACTTCTCACCTCTAGATTTTGATGAAAACTTGAGTGTTTGGCTGAGGAGAGAATGGAGAGAAAAAGTTGGGAGAAATGTTACGTGATTTTTCTTTAAAGAACTTAATTAACTTTTTTAACTAAAATTCCTTTTTAATTAACCTTAAAACACATGTTAAAATATCTTTAATTAAGGGAGAAATCATCAGAAATAACTTGGTAAAATAGCTCCTTAAAGATTCAAAGAATTTGACCCTTTTCATTTTAATCACCTTTAAAAATAGTTTTCAAAACTAGCATTTTGGTCACCAGCCAAAATGTCCGATTTCCAAATCTTATTTTCAAAAATTGATTGAACCACTATCCTTAATATAATTAATAATGATTTAGAATATTTTTCCTCCATTTTATCACCTTCAAAAATATTTAAACCAATTAAATCCTGAAACTGACCCAAAACTCTAATACCGGTCCACCAGACATCCGAACCAACCTTAAAACATCTAAGCCCAAAATTGGGGTGTTACGCTGCCCTAAACACGTTCACTCTTGGGTCGATACCTTCTGTCACAGTACCTCTTGCGTCCACCTTTACCAACTTCGGTTGCAACTCCTTTATGTGAACTAGAGCTCCCAACATGGCCAGGTATTCCCTAACTTCGCTCTAAACCTGCAATTCTCATCTCTGACGCCGCGGGTGCCAACCTACTGTACTCATCTTTCCTCAATTTCTTTAGGCCCTCTACTGGGGGTTCTAAACACACAACTCCTCCTAGTACAGATATAAGCATTCTTATCCCAGCCACAACTGCTCGAAAAGCATCAACTATCGCCTGCTCTACTGGCGTCAAATCACCATACTCTATCCCAACAAATACGAGTAATACACACTCCACTCCCTCAGGTGGATTCGGCAGAGAAACTGGCAATACCCCATGAAGCACAACACCATTCATAACTCCCTACTCCTCAACGATGGCCTTGCCGGACCCTAACTCTTTCCTCGGTGGCATCATTTAAAACGTATCTAAGGCATGATAATTACACCAAAACAAAAACAATTAGGCCAACTTCAAGCAAGGATCCAAGACTTTGTTTTTAATCCAAAAATCATTTTATAACTGTAGTAATAAGGAAATGAGTCCCCCCAAAAAATACCCCAACATGGCATATATCAAACACCGTACATATAAATATTCACCGTGCATAGCAAACAACATGAAACAACTATCAACAGCTTACCAATTTCCACAAACACACAAAGCAACACACCAACACCATCCCACCTTTTGTAACCTGGCTCTGATATCACCAAATGTAACCCCTTAACCCATTATAGTTGCAAGACTGAATCGAGTGAGCTACATTAGGGTTTATCAAAATAAACCCTAAATATTATTACATTTGAATCGATCCATTTTTACTTTTATCTTTTCTAGATGCATTTTTAGGTCCTACAGTGTGCGTACAAGACATGTTTAAAATCTCAACCCAATCAGACATCATTTCGACATCCAATTGCTCGAAACTGCGTCGTACGGACTAAAATGTAAATTATGATATTTATATGAGCTATCATGAAATTAAGGTTACCAATCCTCAATTAGTCATATTACATGCCTTAATATTAAACCATAACTCAAAATGATCATTCATACTTATTTAACTGCATAAATAAGAAACAAGGACCAAAATGCAAAGATTCAAACATCAAGAAACATTTCCAACTGAAATTATGTCCAGTGTTTCGGTATAGGTGTCCACCATATCGAAACGGTTCTAAAGAGCATTTTCTTACCGATACAGTCCTCATGCCTATCGGTAAGGCTTGCATAATTTTAAAAGACCAGATTCTAGTGGCTAAGGATCGTACTAAAATAGTGACTCGCGTACTGAAACCCTCCCTATTTCATAACTATGCGTACTGATACGATTACTAGGCATATCGGTATGGTAAGGCAAATTTGCACCATTTGAGCCTATACAGGTCCCTGTGTACCGACACCCTGAGGTACCGTACCGGTACAGTGAGACCTATAATGACCTCTAGGTCCAACATATGACACTTTGGCTCACTTTAATCAACCTTAACACTTAACTAATCAACACATAACATCAACAACATGCTTGAACATCAACATATCATTATTTTGAACAAATCTAACAAGTCTAGCACAATTAACCACAAGTCTATAGGCATGCTCCCTAGACAACGATCAATCCATAAAACCATCCACATCTCAAGCTCATTAAACCTCATACAAGACAAAACCAGCATATGAAACTTGTACAAATAGGGAGCCTAGCAAACAACCCTCCCAAGCAACAAACGATCCTATTGCCTTTATTACTACAAGTCTATATTGAGTTCATATTATACAAATTCAAGTCCTTGGATGTCCCTTAGCTTGTTCGCTGCCTCCAACCTCTAATTCTCTGCATTGATGAAAAAAGAGAGCGTAAGCACACTAGGCTTAGTGTGGAGTGCTCTAAAACAACACACCATCAATGCATTTAAAACCATTTATAAACCTTTTTAAAAACCACTTGCTAAAACACTTTTAAAACATCATGCCTTAACAAAACCATGCACTTAACATTTCCAAAACGTCCATATTTTTAACATATGCAATTCACCTCATGAATTAATAGCAATGTTCCAATTGCTAACCTCGATTTAAGCTTTCCCAAGCATACTACTAATGCTAGGCTTAAAGAGTAAAACGTGTTAAACCAACATTAAACCATATCTTTCATTTCATGACACATTACCAAGGCTTTTAAACGATCATTTCCCACAACTCTATTTTAAAAAGCATTTCTTCACAACTCTATTTTACAAAGTATCCCTCCACGACTCCTTTATACAAAACATTCCTCCACAACCCCTTTATACAGAACATCCGTCCACAACTCCTTTATACAAAACATTCCTCCATAACTCCTTTATACAAAACATCCTTCCACAACTCCTTTTATACAAAACATTCCTCCATGACTCCTTTATACCGAACATCCCTCCATAACTCCTTTATACCAAAGCATCCCTCCACAACACCATATAACATCGGATACACGGGTTTACACAAGTGGTTCCTACAACCACTTCACATATATACCTCAACCAGAGTAATAACATACTTTCCAACCTTAACGGTTTAAACCGGAGCAACAAAACATTTACCCACATCAACGGTTTGGATGTATAAATCAACCAGCGAGAGAAAAAGGAACATTTACCAACCTCGACCGCTGCGGTTCTCATGGTGGAGTTTACGGAACATTTACCAACCTCGACCGCTGCAGTTCTCATGGTGGAGTTTACGGAACATTTACCCACCTTGACACACATGAAGGGACTTATTATAGTGCACTTTAAACCCTATGGCCAGCAATTATATCCGATACACTTCCCAAACCCTTATCATACCAACACTTGCCAATATAATTCATTTCATTATCATTCACCCACTGTTTCATATACGTCATCAAAATCATTAAACCAATGCATTTAACCTTGCATTAAACAATGTTCAAAGGCATTAACAACACTTGCATTACCTCACAGTGCATCATCATCTTTCTATAATCAATTTCTAACATTAAACCATACTCAAAACATGCATAAACAGTGAATAATTAAAACCCTTCAAAACAAGAGCATAAAATCAATTGCAAAGCCGAGTTCATGAGAGGGTTCATCCTATACATACTTCCAAGCTTAGACCAGTGTATCAAGCTTGATCTAAACCCTCGTAACACAATGTTCAAACCTATGTAAAGCTGAAAACACGTTCTCAGTTACCGACAACTAATCGCCTACTAGCCGATACGCGTTCAAGCCTCTGAAGCTTCCACGATGTCTCCAAAAGCCAAAGGATTCGATTCCCATGCTTTACCCAAACAAAAATAGAGGATTAATGCGCTTCAATGCATCACAAACCACCAGCAAATAACGACTTCAACTTCACCTACCTCAAAACCACTAAACGTCTATTTAAAACAACCGAAATCAACACCAAACTTCATTTAAACAAAGCCCAGCCAAAACCTATTGATTACAACCTCATATCAGCATCAATTAACATCCCAAAACATGGTAAGCTCGTCCTTATACCTCTAGCAACACCACAACACCAAGATCACATCAAAAACCAACTATAAACAACCTAGAAAATTAGCAATTCTGATAGTTTCAGGATTTCTTTTTTTTAACCTTTCCTTTTAACATCAAAACACATATTAAAATGGATATAAATCATTTATAATCATTCCAAAACAGGTCCAACTCCATTCCTATTCAATTTCCACATAAAACTCAATTTAATTAACAAATAAATGTTTAAAACATAATTCTATAAGAAAAATCAATAACAAAGGATCAAGAACTTGGGAATTTCAATAAAAAAACCCTTAATTAGAGGAGAGAAACGAAAATCATCTCTAATTGCTGATTTCTCCTTAATTGTCCAAGCTTTGATGAAATCCAAAAATATTTTGCAAAGGTATTTGAAGAAATCAAATACAAATCAAAAAGGAAATAAATGAAGATTGATTCTTGGAGATTTAGAAGTAGAAATCTCAGTTTGGTTGCTGAGAAAGTTGAGAGAAAAGATTTTGAAAAAAGTAGTTACGTAAGAAAGTGTTTTTAGGAAATAAAGATCTTTTTAATTAAATCCTCATTTATCTAATTATTAAACCTTTTAAAAATACTTTAAAAATAGCCTAAATTAAGAGAGAAATATGTTGAAAAAGAATGGTCAAATAGCTCCTTAGAGATTATATGTTTTGATCCTTTTTCGATTTATTCACTAAAAATAATTTTGAAAACTTTCAATTTAGTCACTAGACTAAAATGTCATAAAATCATATTTAATTTCCTCAAATTGACTTCACCGATTTACTTAAAATATGAATTAAGTAATTTAGAGCATTTTCCCATATTTTATTTTACCTCAAAAATCAAATTTATAATTTATTTTCCCAAAACTATTTGAATTGCCTAAACCAGTTCCCTCGAACCTCCTGTCCAACCCGATTCACATATAGGCCAAATTTTAGGGCGTTACAAGAGATTTAAAGTGCTTGATATGTGTTTGGAGTTATGTTTTGGATGTTGAGTAGGAAGCATGCCTCTAGATGATATGGGTGATTCTGTTAGGTTTGTTAGAGATGCTTAAAAATGTTGGTATGTTGATGTTAAGCATGTATTCATTGTTACATGAAGTTTAGATATGTGTTGAAGGTGTTTTGAATGCGCCAAAGTGTCATATGTTGGACCTAGAGGTCATTATAGGCCTTCACGTACCGGTACGGGTACCTAGGGATCGATACGCGGGGTTTGGAAAGGCTTATTTCATCAAAATATAACAAAAGGTATCAGTACGCCTAGCCATCGTATCGGTACACCTTGAGAAATTTTTGTTCTGGTGTCCGTACACGGGTTTGTATACCGGTACAATACCTTTATTTTTAAAGATCTGTACCGATACGCGGGGTACCGTATCAGTATGTGATTTGGTCATTAGAATTCAATGTTTTGAGAAATCACAAGGGGAATCGGTATGGGGTCAAGACCGTATCGATATGAGTGGGTCAGCACACCGTATCGATACGGTGGTACGTGTATCGATACGTGTAGCTGTTATGGTTATTAGGCCTTATCCGTACAGGCTTGCCCGTATCGATACGCACTGTTGTTTTTGAGCGTGTTAGTTTGCTGAAGTTTGAAAATGATGTAGTTTAGTCTCTGAATGTTATGTATGCAATCGAATAAGCTTCGATGATTGTTTTGAGCTGGAATTAAACATGTGAGCATGAAACTGTACTAATGAAGGATTGGTAACCTTATTTTTTTAATAAAGACCCTATAAATTGTGCAAATTATATTTTGGTCCCTAATGTGCGTTCTTGAACAATTGAACCTTTTTTTGGAATCTAATTTCAATATAACATTTTCGTTGAAGCATGCTCACCATAGGAATTAATTTGATGCATTTAGATAAGAGAAGAAGGAAAAAATGGACCCAAGTTATGTTATTAGCTCGGGTTTGCTTTAGCAAACCTAATGTAACCCTTTTAGTTCAGTTTCAGCTAGACCGAGCTAAGGGGGTTATATTTGTTGGTATCAGATCCAGTTTACGAAAAAATTACGATGTTGTTGAGGATTTTTTAATGTTGTTTGCTATGCACGGTGATTGTTTATATGTAAGATGTTTGATATATGCCATGTTGGGGTATTTTTGGGATACATTGCATTATTACTACAGTTATAAAATGATTTTAGTTTGAGATGGAAGTCTTGGATCATTGCTTAAAGTTGGCCTGATTGTTTTTGTTTTGGTGTAATTATCATGGCTTAGATACGTTTTTATATAATGCCACCGAGGAAAGAATTACGATCGAGCGAGAATGCTACTGCCGGAGGGTAGGGAGTTGAGGGTGAGATAGTGCATCCTGAGGGATTGCAACCTCCTCCGCCTAATCCTCCTGAAGGATTAGAGCAAGTACAACCTGCACCACCTGGTCTAGTGTATGGTGACATGACGCCTTTGGTTTAGGCAATGACTAAAGCGTTTCAGGCCACGATGGTTGGAGTTCATGTACCCGCACCGGCACATGTTGCTTCTGTTAATCCAAGGTTACTGTTAGAGCATCTACGTAGTATTGAAGGGTTAAGTTTAGCGGGTTGGCACCCAAGGCATTCGAGGAGTGGTTTGCCAGTACATATCGAATTTTGTATTAGATAGAGTGTAATGATTCTTGTAAGCTTAGATGTGTTGTATCCCTGTTACAGGGTGATGCATACAGTTGGTGGACCACTTTGATCACAGGCATGGAACCCGGTGATGTGACATGGGAATTATTCCAAGCTACCTTCAGAAAGAAGTATCTGAGAGTTAGATACTTGGATGAGAAGAAACATAAGTTTATGGCCTTGGTTCAGGGTAGTATGACAGTATTTGAGTAAGAGGTACAATTTGTGAGGCTGAGTCAGTATGCGTCTAAGTTGGTGCCAGATGAGAGGCATCGCTGTGATCGATTCTGTTACAGTGTGGTGCATGATGTTAAGACATATATGTTGGCCACTAACTATACCAATTTTGATGTGTTGGTTACACGGGCGAAGGATATTGAGTAGAGTTTAGGTTTATCTCTTCATTCTGGAGGCTCTAGCTCGGGGAAGAAAAATACAAATTTTGGTTATAGTAGTGGTTAGACCAAGAGGCACTGTAATAGGAAGTTTCGTCCAGATGCGAGACGTGGTGGAGATGGTGCTTGGCGAAGATCGCATGGGCAGAGTAACTAGGTTAGAGCAGCACATAATGTTTGTTGGGTTTATGGATCGAGAGATCATTTGAGGTGAGACTGCCCACGTTTGGCCAGAGAAGGATAGGCTCTTGCGGTTATGGTTGTGAATTCTTGTTGGAGTTGTGGATCCGTAGACCATATGAGACGTGATTGTCCATTGTTGGCGAGGGGTAGGCAGGCACCTGCACCTGTTGTTTCACTATTGAGAGGCCGTGGGCGCGATCGAGGTGATTTCTAACGGAGGGAGGATGGATAGAGGACTATGGCACATATAGTGGCAGTTTGACCTAAGGGTGGTGGACGCATTCATATATTTTGCATGAGCATGCATATTTGCTTGGTATACTGGTAGAAATGTTAGTTGTGGGTATGCAAGTAACGAGTTGTTTCTCTGATAGATTTTGGTTATACTCATTCATATATTTTTCATGAGCATGCATATTTGCTTGGTATACCGGTAGAAGTGTTAGATGTGGGTATGCAAGTAACGAGTTCTTTTGGAGATATGGTTGTTACGAGAAAGTTGTATCAGAGATGCCTTTTGATGGTTCGAGGTCACGTGTTTGCAGCTGATGTGATGGAGCTGCCATTTCATGGTTTTGATGTGATTTTGGGTATAGATTTGTTGTCCGAGCATAGGGTTGTGGTCGGTTTTGAGACCAAGCAAGTTTCGTTGAAACTTACTGATGATTATGAAGCGGTAGTTGTGGGTGAGAATATTAAGTTATTGTCTAATGTGGTGTCAGCCTTGGAAGTCCAAAAGTTGCTAGAGTATGGGTGTTAGGCATATCTAGCTTATGTTATAAACTCGAATGTGGTGCAGACTAAAGATAGATGTACTATTTGTGATTTTTCGGGTATGTTTCCAGAGGAGTTGCCTAAATTGCCACCGGATAGAGAGGTGGAGTTTTGAATTGAGACGTATGCTGACACGACTCCAGTGTCGACTGCACTATATCGCATGTCACCAAAAGGAGTTGGAAGAGTTGAAGACGCAACTCCAAGAGTTGTTGGACTGTGGTTTCATCTGACTTAGTGTTTAATCGTGGGAAGCATCGGTGTTGTTTGGGAAAAAATAGTGGCACTTTCAGGATGTACATTGATTATCGACAATTGAACAAGTTGATGATTAAGAATAAGTATCATTTGCCCCAGATTGATAATATGTTCGATCACTTCTAGAGTGATATGGTGTTTTCCAAGATTGATTTGAGATCTGGATACTATTAGTTAAGGTTAAGGTTAAAGATGTGCCGAAGACTTCTTTTCGTACGAGGTACGAGATTATGAGTTTTTGGTGATGTCATTTGGGTTAACGAATGCGCCTACAACATTCATGGACATGATGAACCAAGTGTTCCATGAATTCTTGGATTAATTCGTAGCATTGCCAGCGAAAGGTATCCAGGTGGATCTAAAAAAGGTTGAGGCGGTTATGAATTGGAAGCAACCTAAGTCAGTGATAGATGTTCGTAGTTTCTTAGGGTTGGCAAGTTATTATCAACGTTTTGTGGATGGGTTCTTAAGGGTTGCTGTCCCATTGACCAAGTTGTTGCAAAAGGATGTAAGGTTCGAGTGAACGAAAGCTAGACAATAGGCTTTCGAGAAGTTGAAGGAAGCTTTGACACAAGCTCCAATCTTGTTTCACCCTGAGTCAGGGAAAGAGTTTGTGTTTTATAGCGACGCATCCTATATTGGTTTGTGGGGTGTTGATGCAAGATGGGAAAGTTGTAGCTTATACATCTAGCTAGTTGAAGGTGCACGAGTGTAATTACCCTACGTATGATCTCGAGCTTGCTGTAGTAGTGTTTGCATTGAAGATTTGGAGACATTACCTTTACGGGAAGAAGTGTATTGTATACACGAATCATAAGAGCTTGAAGTATTTGATGTCGTAGAAGGATTTAAATCTAAGGCAACGTAGATGGTTGAAGTTGCTCAAGGATTATGATTTGACAATTGAGTATCATCCGGGCAAGGCGAATGTTATGGCCGGTGCTTTGAGTAAAAAAGATATTATGGAGTTGAGGGCCATGTTTGCAAGGTTGAGTGTGACCCGTGATGGAGGTCTGTTGGCAGAGTTGTAAGTGAAGCCATCTTTGTCGCAGTTGATTAAGAAAAATCAAGCTTATAATAAAGCTTTGGTATCGCATGTCAATGACCTCATAGATGGAAATCTGACGAATTTTCACTTTAATGGTGATGGGGTGTGGTGTTTTAAAGATCGGATAGTGGTGCTTAGTGATGTGGAGTTAAGGCGGATGATTTTGACAGAGGAACATGCTAGTCCTTTTGCTATGCATCTCGGTAGTACCAAGATGTATCGTGATTTGAAGGAAGAGTACAATTGGGTGGGTTTGAAAAAGGATGTTGCTGATTTTGTTGCTAGATGTATGGTATGTCAACGTGTAAAGACTGAACACCAGTTTTTTCTGGGTTGCTACAATCGTTGAAAATCCTAGAGTGGAAATAAGAGAGGATCACTATGGATTTTGTGACAGGGTTACCTTTTGACACTAACTAAAAAAGATTCCATTTGGGTAATTATTGATCGGTTTACGAATTGTGTATATTTTCTGCAGTGCATACGATGTATACCTTGGATAAGTTGGCATATCTTTATGTTGCTAAAATTGTGACGTTGCACGGGGTGTCGAAGTTGATTGTTTCGGATAGGGATCCACGGTTTATAGAGAGGTTTGGGGAATGTTTGCATCGAGCTTTGAGTACTCGCTTGAATTTCAGTGCTTCGTATCATCCTCAGACAGATGGTTAGTCTGAACGTGTGATTCAGATTTTGGAGGATATGTTGAGATGTTGCATTGAGTTCCAAGGGACTTGGGAAAGACAGTTGCCTTTTGTGGAATTCGCGTACAATAATAGCTATCAAGCGAGTATAAAGATGACACCATATGAAGTCTTATATGGTAGGAAGTGTCGTACACCCTTGTGTTGGGCTGAGGCTGGGGAAAAGTATGTTTCTATGCATGATGTGTTGAAAGACACGAATGAGAAAGTAAAGGTTATTTGTGATCGTTTGAAAGTGGTTTCGGAGAGGCAGAAATCCTACGCGAATTTGAAGCGTAGAGAGGTAGAGCATACGGTTGGTGAAAAAGTTTTCCTGAAAGTCTCACCTTGGAAGAAGGTGATGCTCTTTGGCCGCAAAGGGAAGTTGAGTTTGAGGTTTATTGGACCATACGAGGTGTTGGAACGTATAGGTCCTATGGCTTACGGTTGAGTTTGCCTCATGAGTTGGAGAAGATTCATGATGTGTTTCATGTATCCATGTTGTAGAGGTATTGTTCGGATCCGTCGCATGTGATGCCAGTAGAGGATGTTGAGTTATGGCTGGATTTATCTTATGATGAGGAACCAGTGGAGATCCTTGACTCCAATAGTAAAGTTCTTCGTGGTAAGATGATTGAGCTTGTTAAGGTGTTGTGGCGACATCGAGGTGTTGAGAAGGCCACATGGGAGAGTAAGTCGGACATGATAGAGCAGTTTCCGCATCTATTCCCATTAGGTAAATTATGAGGAAGAAATTTCTTAAGGGGGAGAGTTGTAGCGCCTCAATTTTGGGCCTAGGACTTTTCTAGGTTCTTTAAACTGTCCGATGGATCGGATTAGAGGATTCGAGTCAGTTTCGGGATTAAAATAGAAATAAATATTTTTGAGTGAGGAAAAATTATGGGAAAATGTTTTAAAATTATTAATTAATATTCTAAAGGGTTTGGTTAGATCAATTTTACAAAAAGAGGTCTAAAAATTGGACATTTTGGTTAGTGACCAAAATGTAAAGTTTTAAAATTGTTTTTAGTGATTGTTTTGTAAAATGGTCAAAACTTAGAATCTTTAAGGATCTATTTGGCCAAAGTCTATTATCAGACTTTTATCTTTTAATTGAGTATTTTAAAAAGGTTTTAAATTAAATAAATAGGCTTGGGGAGATTAATTTCATAATTAGATTTAAAAGAAAATTTTATGTAACTAACTTTTCACCAAAAGCTTTTTTCTCAAATTCTCTCCAGCCGAACACTCTTTTCCACTTCAATTTTCTCAAGTAAATTATTGATTTCATCACTCTTGTTTCCAAATGAATCTTTAATGATTTCCTAACTAAACCTAATTGATTTGATCTTGTTTTTTCAAGAAAATTCATCCAATTAAGAGGAAAGCCAAATTTAGAGGTGAGCTTCGTTCTTCTCCTCTAATATAAGGTTCTTTATTGAAATTCCCAAGTTATTGATCCTTTGCATATGTTTTGTAACTTGATTTGATGATTTAATTATGGAAAATTGGTTAAATCAAGGTTTAATTATTTGGATTGATGGATTTTTGTATAGGCTCTGTTTTGATAAGTTCTTGATTGATTTTAATTATGATTTTAATGCTTAATTATGTTAATAAGTGGGCTTTAACATTGGAATCCCGAAACTAGATGAATCTCTAATTTTCTAGGTTGCTAATTGTGAGTTTTTGAGGAGTTGTGGAGGTTAAATGAATGTTGGAGGTATAAGGATGATGTTATTTTGTTTTTAGATGTTAATTGATGGGTTAAAACATTAGGTTTTGGCTGGGTTAAGTTTGGAAGATGTTTAATGTTGATTTCGGTTGTTGTAAAGTAAAATTGGATAGAGTATGTTGAGGAGTTATATGAATTGATGTTGCTGGGCTGTTGAATGCATTTTGATGCATTGAATCCTCTGTTTTTGTATGGATAAAATAGGGGAAGTTGATCCTCAAGCTTGAACGGACGTTTTGAAAGCTTTGGAGGTGTGTTTACCGTATTAGCAAGCGAGGCTTTGCGTGTCGGCAAGTGAGAACATGATTTACAGCTTTTCAAAAGTTTGAAAGTTGTGTTTGGGGGTTTAGGTCAAGCTCGAAACACTGGTCTAAGATCCAAAGTAATTAAAGGATAAATTCTCTCTCGAACATGGTTTGGCGATTGGTTTTTATGCACTTGTTTTGAATACTTGATTACTCATTGTATATGCATGTTTTGAGCATGGTTTAATGCTAGAAATTGAATATATATTGATGATGATGCACTATGAGGTAATGCATGCTTTGTTAATGTTTTTGAACATTGGTTAATGCAAGATTGATTGCATTGGTTAAATGATTTTGATGATGCATATGAAAACAGTGAGTTAATGTTAATGAAATGAATTATGTTAGTAAGTGATGATTTGAAAAGGGTTTTGGAAATATTATCGAGTACAGTTGGCCGACCATAGGATTGATAGTGTACTATAAAAAGTCGCCTTGGATGTTGAGGAGTTTTGATCCGATCTACCGAAAACTCTATCCAAGTACCCTAACGGTCGAGGAGTTTTGATCTTTGTACCAAAGACTCCCATTAGTGGGTTATACATCCAACCGATGTTTGGGGTTGTGATTGTACCCGGTTGTAAATCTACCTTTAGTTCAGTTGGGATGGAATGAAGTGCTGGGAAGACTTGTTGAATCCGTGTATCCGATGTTATGTTTTGGTAAGTAGAATTTGGTTAATTATCACTTGTAAGCCAATATAATTGATGATGTATCATGAGATGAATTATGTTGTTTAATGTTGATTTAAACATGTTTTACTCTTTAAGGCTTGCATTGGTAGTATGCATGGGAAAGCTTAAATTGAGGGTAGCAAATGGGATTTTGCTGTCGATCCATGATACGTGTTGCATATGGTTTAATATGTATGTTTTGGAAATGTTAAGTGCATAGCTTGATAAGGCATGATGTTGAGATAATGTTGCAAAGTGTTTTGGAAAGTGGTTTTTCAAAAAGATTTATCAAATAATTTTAAATGCATTGATGGTGGACTGTACCGGTATGAGTGGGTCAACACATCGTACCGATACGGTGGTACGTGTATCGGTGTGTGTAGCCGTTATGGTGTTTAGGCCGTATCGGTATAGGCTTGCCCATATCGATACACCCTGTTGTTTTTGAGCATGTTAGTTTGTTGAAGTTTGAAAATGATGCAGTTTAGTCCCTAAATGTTATGTATACAATTGAATGAGCTTGGATGATTGTTTTGAGCTGGAATTTAACATGTGAGCATGAAACTGGACTAATGAAGGATTGGTAACCTTATTTTTTAATAAAGACCCTGTAATTTGTGGAAATTACATTTTGGTCTCTAATGTGCGTTCTTGAACAATTGGACCCTATTTTGGAATCTGATTTCGAAATGTAACATTTCCGCTGAAGCATGTTCACCATAGGAATTAATTTGATGCATTTAGACAAGAGAAAAAATAAAAAATGGACCCGGTTTATGTTATTAGCTCGGGTTTGCTTTGGCAAACCTAATGTGATCCTTTTAGTTCAGTTTTGGCTAGGTCGGGCTAAGGGGTTACATTTGTTGGTATCAGAGTCAGGTTTACGAAAAAAATTAGGATGTTATTGAGGATTGTTTAATGCTATTTGCTATGCACGATGATTGTTTATATATACGATGTTTGATATATGCCATGTTGGGGTATTTTTAGGACACACTGCATTTTTACTACAGTTATAAAATGATTTTGGTTTGTAATGGAAGTCTTGGATCCTTGCTTGAAGTTGGCCTGGTTGTATTTGTTTTGGTGTAATTATCATGCCTTAGATACGTTTTTATATGAGGCCACTGAGGAGATAATTGAAATTGAGTGGGAATACTATTACCGGAGGGGAGGGAGTCGAGGGTTAGATAGTGCATCCTAAGGGATTGCCACCTCCTCCGCCTAATCCTCCTGAGGGAGTAGAGCAAGTACCACCTGCACCATCTGGTCTAGTGTATAGTGACATTGTAACCCCCTTAACCCGATCTAGTCGTAAGACCGAACTGAGCGAGCTACATTAGGGTTTGTCAAGACAAACCCGAAAGATTACATTGAAAATGGTCCATTTTTTCTTTTATCTTATCTAAATGCATTTTTAAGCCCAAGGTGGTCATGTTGGTTATGTTGAAAGATTCAACCCAATTGGGCGTCGATTTGACATCCAATTGTACAAATTTGCATAATAGCGACTAAAACATAATTTCTAATAATTAAAAGGACTTCCATAAAATTAAGGTTATCAATCCTTAATTAGTCATATTATATATCCTCGGTTAAATTTCAACTTCAAATAACCATCCAAACTCATTTAATTGCATAATTAAGAAACATGGACCAATTGCAAAGAATACAAACTTCAAAGGCATCTTAACTGAAATAACAACTAGCGTATCGGTACAGAGGCATGCCGTATCTCAACGGGGTTGAAATACAAAGTCGTACTGATACGGTCCTCAAGCGTATTGGTACGGGTATGTGTTTTTGAAAATATTGGATTCTAGTAGCTAAAGGTTGTACCGATACGGTAACCCTTGTACCGACAGCAGGCTTACTTTCTGGCTACACGTACCGATATGGTTACTAGGCATATCGGTATGCCAGGGCAATTTTTCCCAGATTGAGCCAAGACAGGTCCCCACGTACCGATCCCTAAGGACTCGTATCGATACGAACAGACCTATAATGACCTCTTGGTCCAACATATGACACTTTGGCTCAATCTAACATACTCCAAACAACATCTAATCATCATATAACTTCACAAACATCAAATCCTCAAACATAGAAACATGGTAGAAGATCATACGCAGCATCTCAAATCCAAACATCTCTCCTATAGGCATGGTTTCTACCCCAAGCATGCATATTGTTTCCTAACCCCTCAAAATCAAGCATTAAGTATAAAAAACGTCCAAAAACATCAAAACAAACTTATACAAACAGTGAGTATCTATAACACCCCAAAAATTGGCCTAGTTTTAAATCGAATTCCGGCAATCGAAAATCCAACACAAGTAAGTCAAACCCTAGCATTGACTTTTAACCAAATAGATAAGAGAGTTATTATTGGATACAATTATGGCCAATGTAACACCCCGGTTTTAGGGCTTCGAGGTTTGGTGGTTTATTAGACGATATGGTGGACTAGAGTAGAGATTCGAGTCGGTGTTGGAAAAATTATGGAAAAATGCTCAAAAATCATTATTAATTATGTATTTAATAATGGTGAAGTTGATTTTATAGAAAGAGTTTTGGAAGATGGACATTTTGGTTAGTGACCAAAATGAAAGTTTTGAAAGCTGTGATTTCCCAGTGACTAAAATGAAAAAGGGTCAAATACTTAGAATCTTTAAGGAGCTATTTTACCAATTGGTTTCTAAAGGTTTCTCTCTTAATTGAAGATATTTTAACATGTGTTTTAATTAGTAATTAAAGAGGATTTTTGTTAAAAGCTAGTTATTACTTTCCAAAACAAAAATCACGTCATTTTCTCTCAACTTTTTCTCTCCATTCTCTCCTCAGCCAAACACTCAGGTTTTCATCAAATTTCCAGAGGTGAGGTGTTTCTAACTTGATTTTATTGTTTCAAATTGTTTTATAAAGATTGTTTACACAAAATCTTACAATAATCTTGTGTTTTCTTAGCTTTTCACAAATCAATTAAGGGAGAAACTTCACAATAGGGGTAAGGTCTGAGATCTCCTCTATTGTATGGTTCTTTACTGAAATTTCCAAGCATTTGATCCTTGTTTTTGTGTTTCTAATATGGTTTTGATGATTTTCTAATGTTTAATTGAGTTATTTGGGGAAAATGAGTTGATTCACAGAATGGATCTAATTTCCAGTAATTAAGGATGCTTTGATTTATATTTTGGATGTTTAATAACGTTGTTAAGTGATTTTTATCAATGGAATCCCGAAACTTAATAATCTCTATTTGTTTAGGTTGTTAGTTTTGAGGTTTTGTTGTGTTTCTAAGGTTGTAAGGTTGCTGGAGGTGGTAGGTTGATTTGGATCTGTTTTTAGATGTGTTTTGATGTTGAAAGTGTTGTTGGATTGATAGATTTTGGCTGGGTTGTGAATCGAAGTGCTTTGGTTATGTTTTTGGTTGTTGTGGAGGGTTAATTGTGAAGGTTTTGTGGAAATCTGAGAAGGATTGTAGTTGCAGTGTTTAGAATGCATTATGATGCATTAATCCTCTGTTGTTTTGTGGTAAAAACAGGGGAGGTTAATCCGGAAGTGATTGGAGAAGCGTTGGAGGTTTTGGATACTTGATTTCGCGTCGGCGAATTGAGGTTTCGTGTATCGGTGAGTGAAAACATGGTTTAAAGCGTTTTGATGTTTTGGGAATAGAGTTTTAGGAGTTAAGGTAGAGCTTGAAACGCTTACCTAGACTCAAAAGTAAGTATAAAATGGCTTTACTCTCTCGGTCGTGTTTAAACCGTTTTGATGTTTTAGGAACAGATTTTTGGGAGTTAAGGTAGAGCTTGAAACGCTTACCTAGACTCGGAAGTAAGTATAAAATGGTTTTACTCTCTCAGTCGTGCTAGTGTTAAATGGTTTTATGCACTTGGTTTAATGTTTATCTACCTACTGTTTAAGCATGATTTAAAGTATTCGATATACTATTTTTAAGCATGTCTTCCTGAAGGATGCACATGGTAAGTGATCCTTGTAAGTATGGTTTATACTTGTGTTTTAAAGCATGGTTGTTGCTTTGGAAATGACATGGTTCAATGCTTGTTGAAAAACAGTGAGGTAAATGTCATTTGGTTAATTATATTGGCAAGTGATGTGGTTTTAAAATTGTTATCGGATATAGTTTGCCGGCCATAGGATTGAGTGCACTGTAAAATAAGTCGCCTTGGATGTTGAGGGGTTTATACGGCATACCGAATACTCCATCCAAGTACCCTAATGGTTGAGGGGTTATATGGTACCGAAAACTCCCGTTAGTGGGTTAAGCATCTAACCGATGAAAGGGGTGGGCGTCCCCGTGGGTTGAAAGTGTACCCGGTTCTTAATGTACTATGATTGTGATTGTATCGCTATTCCGATTGAGATGGCTTGAAGTGTTGGGTTAATACTTGTTGAATCCGTGTATCCGATGAACTCTTTTGTTATTGAACTTGTTTAATGATCACTTGTAAGCCAATATAAATGTTAATGTATCATTGAAATGGTTATGTTGTATAATTTGATTTATACATGTTTCTCCTTCAGCTTTGCATTTGGTAGTAATGCATGGGAAGGATCAAGTAGAGGGTTCGCAATGTGACTTGCTGTTGATTAATGATACATGTAGCATATGGTTTAATATGCTGGTTTTAATGATGTAAAGTGCATGTTTTAAAAAGGGCATGATGTTTTAAAAGGATGATGTTGTGTAAATGGTTTTAAATGCATTGATGGTGTTTTGTTCTGAGCATTCCTCACTAAGCCTTATGTGCTTACGCTCTTTTTGTCCATCAATGCAGAGAATTAAAGTCCCGGAATGCAGCAAGAAGCAAGGGGATCTTGGCAAGACTTGTTTCCAAGTATGTTAGAGACTAGACTATAATGAATAAGGGCAATGGGGTACTTGTTGTCTTTTGGGAGATGTTTTGTGGAACTCCCTGTTTGAGCATGTTTCTTTAGTTTCTCTTGGATTGTAAATGGCCTTTAAGGATTGATTTTGGTATTGGTTTGTCTTTTGGTATGTTGCTTGGATGCAAAATTAGGAAGCATGCCTATAGATTTGCATTTGATGCATGAAGCCTTGTTGTGTTGTTAGAATTGCGTTGCTAGTTGGCTTGTGATATGTTTGGTATGTTGGTGTTGTGTTTTAAGCATGTTGGATTGATTAGAGCATGCTTTTGGGTTGAAAAACTACCAAAATGTGACATTACAGGCCCAGGCGTACCGATACGCGGGGGACCTTATCGGTACGACTAGGCAATTTCAGGCTTGTGGGATCGGTATAGGCCTTGTGCATTTCGATACGCCCAGGAAAATTTGGCCAGGTGTACCGATACGGGTATGGGTGTTTCGGTACGAGTTTTAGCCTCTGGAGTTCTCTTTTTCAATTTGAACCCGTGTACCGGAACATCAGAGGAGCCGTATCGGTACGGTCTGTAACATTTCAAAAGTTAAGTAATTCGGTTAGGCGTATCGATACGGTATGGTAGTGTACTGAAATGGGGCGTTTCAAACTGTACCAGTACGAGTTTACCTGTATCGGTATGGATGACCGTTAATTTTGTTTTTGTCACTTTGGGGCAGTTTTGCCTTCTTTGCATTTTAGTCCCTGAATCTTGCCAATGCAATTGTATGTGATAGAATGATCGGATTGAGCTGAAATTTGAGTTGAATGTTTGGAACCTATCTAATTAAAAGTTGGTATCTTAAAAATGAATTTTAATCCTGGAATTTTCAGTTTTTGCAATTTGGTCCCTAATTTGTAAATATGATCAATTGGATGTCAAAATGATGCCTGATTGAGTTGGGGCTGCACCTAAAGTCCGCATGAACATGTAGGGTTATTAACTGGCATCTAGATAAGATAAAAAGGAAAAAAATGGACTGGGTTTTGTTGAATCTCTTCGGTTTGCTACGGCAAACCTAATGTAGCATTCTTGGTTCGGTTGGGCGTCTAGGCCGGGTCAAGGGGGTTATAGCCAAACCATTTTTAATGAGATTGAATCTTGGCCATTGGATTAAAAGGGCAAATTAGTAAATTCACTAGTTAAATGAATTTAAAATTCATTTAACTTTACACATGGATTAAAACAATTAAAAGATGAGAAAAATCTTTCGCATCTATTATTCATGTTGTTCGAAACTCATAAAAAGAAAAGGGGAAGGAGATTTCAAATTTTCAAGCTCAGAATTGGAGAATCAAGACAAGTTTCAAGCAAAATTAATTTAGGTAAATTGTTCTACACTTGATTCTCTTCATTTTGATAGTAATATTGCATGATAAAAGTTAATTTTAGTTCATGTTATTGATGAAGATGATTATGGAAATTGAAGCTTATGATGAAATTAGGGTTGTAGTTAGTTGAATTGATGATTTAAAACATGGAATCAAGTTGAATTTGAATTAATTACATGATTGAGGTTATAAACCCTAACCCTAAAATTTGGAGGTTTTGGTTAGGAAGCTAAACTAAGGATGATATTGAATGGATTGTGATGTTGGAAGCTTAATTTTGATGTTAGATTAAATAATTTCCCCAATTGAAATTATAGGGACCAATTTTGAATTTTAAGAAATTAAGGGAAATTATTGAAAATTTATTTTTAGCATCGGAATTGTTGAATTATGATTGAAATAGCTTGAATTGATGATTAGGGACCAAAATGAAAATTTTGGAAATTTGGAGGACCAATTTGGTAATTCATGAAAATTATGGGATTTATCTTGAATTGATAAACAGTTGATGGAATTGATGTTTTGAACATAATAATGAGTTCAAGGGGTTGAAATGATAAGAAAATAAAATTTAGGGACCTTTTTGAAAATAAAAAGTTACCGAAGGACCAAATTGAATAAAGTTGAAAGTTGAAGGAAAAATTTCAAGAATCTTAGAAAATAGATGAATGGTTTATTTGCACATAATTTATTTAAAAAAGTGAAATAGTGACTAAAATGTCACTTTTATAAAGTTTAAGGACTAAAAGGTAATAGTCCAAAATTGCTAAATGATTATGGAAATTGTTCAAATTAGGCTTGAATAATTGTTTAATTTTCAAAATGGTCACTAAGGACCTAGGGACCAATTCGGCAACTTTGAAGAATATTAGGGAAATTTTCAGAAAATTTTATATTCGAATAGTTATGTTTAAGAATCAAGTTAGAAATTTTAGATTTAAGTCAAATACGAGAATGGTAATGTATATGTTCAATTGGTCTTATATAGTTCCAAAGAGATTGAAGGAGAACCAAAGGATAAAAAAAAAAGAGAAAAGGAAACTCGTGTAAGCTTAGTGAGGCATACCATTACATGGCCTAGGTGAGTGCATTTATATGTTTTAAATTGCAATTAGGAAGACTAGCGAATAATCGACCTTAATTTAAAATAGTATTGCCTTATATATATGTTGAGCTACTGCATGTTGCAATAAAGGTAGATTAAATAGAATATGAAGTATGAATTATTATTTTGAGAAATGATGATGATCTATGTTTGCCATGACTATTTATGATGAAGCATGAAACATGAAATGTCTATTTATATGATTAATTATGATGTTGAGTTGATGATGAAATAAATGCCCAAGTATTGTGCATGGGAGTCTATGGTATCGTTGGCATGCCATAGAGTCTTTAGCAGCTGCACCCTCATGTTCATGTTATCAGAAAGATATTGTGACAAAATAATTGTGTCACATACACCCTGGGGATCAACGGCCACTGTGCCCGAGTGCACTGTCGAGGTGCTTCATATTTATGGGGAGCAAAGAGCATCCCCGAGTACGTACTCATCTTCACGTTCATGTTAGACACTATGGTGTTATTTCAAGATGACTCGCGTACCTCGATCTCATATAGTGTACTTTGGGCAATGATAAAAGAATCATGTCACGTAAATGAATCATGTCATGTATACGAATCATGTTACGTATACAAACCATGACATGAATATGGACCATGCCATGTATATGAAATATGTCATGTATATGAACCATGCCATGAATACGGAACATGCCGTGTATATGAATTAAATCAGGTAAAAGAATCATGTCATGTAAATGAATCAAGTTATGTATATGGATCATGTCACGTATTTGAATCATGACATGTATACAAATTATGTTACGTATATGAATTATGCCATGCATATGAATTATGCCATGTACACGTATCATGTTATGTATATGAATTAAGTCATGTATATGAATCATGCCATGTATATGAATCATGCCACGTATATGGATTATGCCATGCATATAATTCATGCCATATATATGAATTATGCCATGTATATGAAGTATGTCATGTATGTGAATTATGTCATATATATATATAAATCATGTCATGCATGTGAATTATGCCATGTGTATGAAATATGCCATGTATGTGAACTATGCCATGTATATGATTTACTTGATAATGATGGAGTATTGGAAACTAGACTAAATTATAAAAATTATGACTTGCACATGAATATTGTCTGACTATGAAAACCTTGTTAGTACGATACTACCTTAGACAGAAACTATGCTAGGTTAATGTATAACACGTATTGCTTTATTTTATGTTTTGATAAATAAGATTATTGCCTCATTAAGTTCGTACTTAGCGTGTGTTATTTCACACGTAGGTTATCCCAAGTAGAATGGCAAGAAGGAGGTATTAAATTGGAAAATCAAGTTACATTAGTAATCACGGTATGTACATCTTAAGTTATAAGTTTGATGTCTAGTGGGCATGTACGTATATGTAGTGGATTTAAAGAGACAAACTGTTTTGTAATCTTAAGTTTATAATGTGTTTATTCACTATTAAAGTGTATGAATTTAGAAATTGGTTTTCTATAAGTAGTTATATTTTTCGATATAGTTAAGTATAGTTTAACCCTAATCGCGTAGTAATTTTGAAATCAAGAAAGGGTCTAGGCAGGATACATAGTTTTCTCCCTGAATTATATTTTTATTTCAATAACACATTTATGAATTTTATAAAATAATTTAGGGTTAAAACTAGCTGCTATAGACTGACATAGTTTTTAATTTAAAACCAAAAAGGGTTAGACTACAAGATAAAGTTTGAAAAAAAATAATATTCAAGTCAAGTTTTTCTTAATAACTCTGTAACATCTTTAGAGTATATTCGGTCTACAAATACACGTTGAAGGTGTTACATTTATTGGTATCAGAGCTACAGGTTTAGCCGATTTTGGAGGCTAAATCGAGTTTAATGTGATTTAATGTTAAGTAAATGCCCCTAGGATGTCATGTTACTGATCTACTACTGTGTAACTTGATTATGCTCCCCAATAACATGAATAAGTTTAAGTAGAAGTAGATGATGTTAAGTATTGATGGACTGCGATAAATGTTTAATTATGGGAATCAAAAGAAGGAAGATGAATGTTTAAAGCCAAGTATGTTGGAACTAGTTAAAAGAGAAATGTGCAGCAGTCCTAAGTTTGAAACAAGGTACTCGTACTGTCTATAGGTACGAGTTAGATTTTAATAGAATGAGTCAGTACGTAGTTAAATTGATACCAATCGAAAGGTCTCGATGTGAATGGTTTATAGAGAAGCTTCGTCCAAGGCTCGAGGAGATTCTATTAGGCATGAACTTATCAAATTTCCAAGAGGCTACGAATAAAGCGAAGGCTATGGAAAGAACTTGTAATTGTTTTAATTGATTCAGGTTCGATTAATATATATTGATACTAAGATAGTAGCACAAAGAAAGACTTCTATGGAGAATATTTAGTAATGTGATTGTCAATAATTCTCTTGGACATAATGAACAAGTAATTAGAATATGCAAGAAAGGTTCATTAGAAATTCAAGGAATTAAGTTCCCGACAGATTTAATGGAACTCATATTCCATGAATTTGAAGTCATTATTGGAATGGATAGGCTATCTGTATATGATGCAGAAATGATGTATAAAAAGAAAAGCCTAGTACTTCAAGGACCTGATGGTTCTGGAATAATTATTATAAGAGAAAGAACTGATTGTTTAGAGTCAGTAATTTCTGCAACAACAACTCAAAGGTTGTTATGTAATGGATGTGAAACATGTTTAATTTAGGTGATGGGTACTCAAAAGTCATCTAAAAAGGAATTGAAGATATCCTGACTGTAAAGGAATTTCTTGATATAATTCCGGATGAGTTACCATGGTTACCTCCAGATAGGGAAATACAGTTTGAGATTGATGTCTATCCTGGAACTGAACTGGTATCAATGGTACTACATAGGATGACACCAACTGAGTTAAGGGAACTAAAAGCTCAATTACAAGAATTGCTAGACCGGGGTTACATTTGACCAAGTGAATTACTATAGGGTGCCCCGATATTAATTGTAAAGAAGAAAGATGGTTCTTATGATCATGTATAGATTATCGACAATGGAATTAAGTAACCATTAAGAATAAGTATCCTCTGCCAAGGATTGAGGATTTATTTGATCAGCTTAAAGATGCAACAATATTTTCAAAGATAAATCTTCAATCAGGGTTATTATCAAATTAAGGTCAACGAAAAAGATTTACCAAAGACAACATTTAGGACTCGTTATTAACACTACGAGTTTCTGGTGATGCCGTTTGGACTTACAAATACCCCTACTGTATTCATGGATTTGATGAACATGGTATTCCAACCCTATATGGATTGTTGTGGTCTTCATAGATGATATTTTGGTTTATTCAAAGATCGAAGTTGAGCATGATTACCATCTTCGTGTGGTACTACAAACTTTAAGAGATAAGCAGCTTTATGCCAAGTTTTCTAAATGTAAGTTCTAGTTGTCAGGAAAGTTTTGAAAGATTAAAGAAAGTTCTGACTGAAACACCAGTTTTAATTCAACCAAAACCAGGAAAATAATATACTCTGTATAATGATGCATCTCTTTATGGTTTAAGTTGCGTGTTGATGCAAGAAGGTCGTGTCATAACTTATGCATCAAGGCAACTCAAAATTTATGAAATGAACTATTCAATACATGATTTGGAAATGGCAGCTATGATTTTTGTTTTAAAAATCTGGTGACATTATCTATATGGTAAAAAGTGTCATATTTATATGAATCACAAAAGTTTGAAGTATTTGATGACACAGAAAGATTTGAATTTACGACAACAAAGACGAGTTGAAATTTTTAAAGGATGATGATGTGGTTATCGATTATCACCTGAGAAGTTTAATGTAGTAACAGATACTTTTAGCCGAAAGACATTGTCTGTCTTGGGCATGATGAATGCACAATTGTCTATGGGACAAGATGGTTCATTAACAGTAGAATGTTAGTTAAAGTCAACTTTATTGGATCAATTCAAAGATTTGCAGTCTATGGATGAAAGATGTATTGAAAAGAGGAGACAAGCTGAAACTAGGAAAGTACAGGACTATGAAATTAAGCCAAATGGTTGATTATATTACTGAGGTAAAGTATATGTTTTTGACAATGATAATCTGAAGAAAGAAGATATTAACAGAGGCCAATTAGTTCATTAACTATGCACCCAAGGAGTAATAAGATGTATCAAGATTTAAAGACTCAAAACTGTGACCAAATACCTTATGGATTACTTCAGTCCATTTCTATTCCCCAATGAAAGTAAGGACGAGTAACGATGGATTGTATAACGAAATTGTTAGCTACACCAAGTACAAAGAATTTAATATGGGTCATTATGAATCGTCTGACGAAGTTTGCTCACTTTATTCCAGTTTTAATGGATTATTCGCTGGATAAAAATGCAAAACTTTATGTTTGAGAGATAGTAAGACTACATGGTGTCTCAACATCGATAGTGTCAGACAGAGACCCAAGGCACTTCAAGGTATTGGGGTACGTTATTTGAAGCTTTAGGTACTAAACTAAATTTAGTACAACTTTTCATCCACAAACAGATGGGCATTTTGAAAGGATCATACAGATTCTATAAGACATGCTAAGAGCTTGTATAATTGAGTTTGCAAAATCATGAGAAAAATACTTGCCCTTAACCAAATTTGCTTATTAAAATAGTTATCAAGCAAGTATCAAGATGGAATATGGAAGAAAATGCAGAACTTCTTTTAATTGGTCCGAGTTACAAGATCGAAATGTGCAGAATAACTTAAACGTTGCAGGAGTTGAATTAACACAAGACATGGAGGATAAAGTAAAGATTATTTAGCAAAATCTCATGGCCGCCATGGATCAATGAAAGGTCTATGCAAATAAGAAGAAAAAGGATATTGAATATGAAGTTAAAAAAAGTGCTTTTAAAGGTTTCACCTTGGAAGAAGGTGTTACGTTTTGGTTGAAATGCAAAGATTAGTCCCAGATTTATTGACCCATGTGAGATTCTAAAAAAAGGAACCAATGGCTTATCAATTGGCTTTACCTCCATATAGGAACAAGACTCATTATGTGTTTCACGTATTCATGCTTCGGAGGTATTGATTGGATTCTTCACATGTAATTACTTCTGAGGAGATTGAACTGCAACAAGGTTTGAGGTATAAAGAAGAACTAGTGAAAATCCTATCATACAGAGTTGAAGAATTAAGGGACAAGAAAATTCTAGTGGTTAAAGTCCTCTGGAGAAATCATAAAGTAGAGAAAGTCATTTGGGAAACTGAAGAGAGAATGAATAAGCAATATATGAAATTGTTTGAAATGGGTAAACATTAAAAATTCGAGGACAAATTTCTTAAGGGGGAGGAATTGTAATATCCCAATTTTTGCTTAGTGACTAAAATGTATTTTTTGAAAGTTTAGGGGTTAAAATGTAAACTTTGGAAAAGTTTAGGGACCAAAGTGTAATATTAAAAAGTTATGTAATTTAACCCCTTAAGTGGATAGTTCACCCCTAAGAGTGGTATTTTCGTGTTAGCCAGATTTTTCATACGAGGCTTATATTATTCGAATTTGGATCGAATAAAAATTTGTTAAGCATGCTTATACTAGAGTAGCACAGAGATGGGTGACCTACTGGGAAGGTCCCGTATCCAATATTTTGACTGATAAAAAGGATTCAGTTTGAGTCAGTAGTATTTGATAAGTGTTCAAAAGTACTATTTTTATTACCCTTTTTACTCATATTATTGTTAGACTTAAGCTCATATTAGTTGCATAATTAGTCATTCATGCATTAATTCATGTTTCTTTCCACCTTTGAGCTTGATTACATAACTTGGTGATTTTTGTGGAAAAAGATGCTACTTTGGCGTGTTTTTGTGTGTGTGCAGAATCACTTGCCTAAACAAGGCTAAAACCAGTTGCCAGAGCAGTGCATGAAGGAGATGCCGAGCTAGTTGCCAGGGCAATGCTTGAAGGAGATGCCGAGCTAGTTGCCAAGGAAAATTTCGACAAAGAATAAGATGATATTGTAGTCGAAATTGATGACTAGATAAGCCTAAGATGACGTGGAGCAAAGTTAAATTCCAAAGGAGTTTGATTTCCATGAAGAGGTTAAAGAGAAATTAAATCCCAAGAAAATAGAAGAAGTTCTAGAAGGAATTTAAATATAATAAAGAATTATATTCTTTAAAGATAATTTAATTACAACTTAACTTCCTCCTCGAGAAGGATTTTGACCTAGCCATCTCCTATTTAAAGGACCAAGCCGTCAAAGAGAGGTGAGTAAGAAGAGGAGAGAAATTTCGACAACTCCAAAGGGGAAAGAGGGGAGAGATTTCGACAAGGAAGAAAGCTTGGAGGGAGAGTTCGATTGAGAGGTTTTCCAAAGAGGCTTGATCGATTTCTTCTTCTTCTTCTTTGCTTCCATTAGATTCATGGTTTGGGGATTATTCTTTGTATATCTTTTAAACCCAACCATGAACTAACTTGATTGGTTGGGGTTATTGTGTTTTGTTGTTGTGAAAAACAATTGGATTTTGTTTAGGTTTTTGAGTTGCAATTCAGTTTTCAAGGTTTGTTCATTCTTGGTTCTCAATCTTGTTTGCGAGTGAATTGGGAGAGGATCTCGCAACTTCAACTATTTATCTAATATCGAGAGAGTTAGATTCAAGAAACGAATGAGCATGGTCTTTATTCAATCAATTGATGGTGAAGACTAATTCGACTTAGGAATAAGTTTAGGATTTCAATGGCTAAGAGGAGCCCAAGATTGGTTGTTGTTCACCCTTGATTCACGTAGGGATGTACTATCAAGGCATGCACAAATAGCTAGAGTTTCGACTTAGGGATAAGAAGAAACCATTGAAGAATGATTCGCCGAACTTTGGAAGTGAATGCTCAATTACTCAAGCAATGGACCCATCCTTAATTGCCCAGGCAATCTGATTAGACAATGAGGGGGAATTGCCCTGGCAACCGACTAGGCAACACGGCAGAATTGCCCTTGCAATCAACCAGGCAAGTGCAACCAAATTGCCCTGGCAATGGACTAGGCAATCATAACAGGATTGCCCTGGCAATCCGGCTGCTACTCTATCAGCACGACGAACCAATCGGCTATCACACCTCAACTCACGATAACCTGGCCTATTCCCTCTTATTTTATTATGTCTTTATTTTATTTACTTGCTCTTTTATTTTATTCGTTTGTTAGAACTCCTATAATTATCAATTGTGTTTTTACTTTTACAGTGCGATAACTAAGACAAAGTGGCCCAAACCAATATCTGTGGAGACGATACTTGATACTTATCATATCACTTTATTACTTGCGGCGTGTATACTTGCACAATTACGTAGCACTTATTACGCGCCACAAGTTTTTGGCGCTACTGTCAGGGATTGGCAATTGGTGTTAGTTGTTTTTGTTATTGCATTTTTTAGTTTTACTAACTTTTCTTTTTGTTTGTTTTATCAAAAAAAAATTTAGGTGCGCTACAAGTTAAGGGACATCAACATGTTGGGAAATAAAAGCCGATCTATTCGAGATTTGATGTTGGATGATATGAATCAATCCAATCAAGAGTTTCTTGCACCCTTTGATGATTACCTATACCAACCGAGAAAAGCCCAAAGAGCTTATACCGTGGAAAAATCTTATGTTATGTGTGGAGAACATCATGTGTTTTAAAATTGCCCTCACATTTTCGGTGTATATGACTACATGGAGGACCATAGAGGGAACCAGCAGCAAAATTCTTCATGGTATGGTCAAAAAGCTCAAAATTGTTTTTACCATAACAATTTTGCCGCAACAACAGATATGCCACGGCAATGTAGTCCTTTTCAAGAGCATTCCAATTCCTTGGAGGAAACGTTCCTAGCTTCCTTGGCTAGACTTGACGGATCAATTGAAGAGATTCGAGAGCTATCAAAGTCCATGGATACGAGGATAGCTCAGTGGGATGCAACCTTGGGGGATTCATAAGATCAATTGAGGAGATCCACATATGTCATGGATAACATGCACCGATAATTCATTCCTAGGGATACTGAAGTCCCAAGGCAAGAGGACAAGGAACAATGCAAGGAAAGATCTTCGATGTGTGAGGAACAACTAAAACCTCAAATTCGAGAGTATGCTGATGAAAAAGTCTGCCCAACACATGATGAGCCTGAGCAATAAATTGCCTCGGCAATGATTGAGGAACCTGAACAGAGCAATGCCGCGACAACACTCAGTGAAGCTGAGAACAACAATACTACAACAAATTCTGAGGAACTTGATGCCCAAAAGGTTACAACGTTGATGTTGAAGTAGGAATCTGTAGATTGCTCTCATCTACAGTTGCTACGGCAATTGCACGACCACATGCAAGATCAACGAGATGATAATACTTTGCCAATGGAATATGAGCAGGTAATGGTTGAACCTTTTGAATTCTTTAAAAACTCACCTCGTCCATTGCAGGTATGTCTTGAGGAACCGATGTTGGTAGATTTGAAGCCATCGAAATCTCTACTGATGGAGATGTTTGAGAGGCCAAAAGGAAAAGGTGTTTGGATTCGTAAAGCTTTTTAGAAAATTGGTTCTTCCCTTGACTTACAGCAAATTTTGGCAACTGATTGCCACGACAATTGGCTTGAGCAGCAATTGCCACGACAACAAAGGCTACATCCAACCATGATAGAAGTCGACAAGAATAAGGTAATTGAATGGTTGGGAATGGATATAATTTTTCCTAATAATATATTCATTCCTTCAGGAACAGTATCAAGGTGGAAGATGTTCATGGACTACAAGGGAACACGAAAGAAAGACACCTCCACCATGATAACACAAAGGGGAGTAGCTGGGAGCACATTGGCCCAATTCTTTTGGGGCAATATTGTCACTCGATGAAGGGTGCGGATGGACTAAAAGAAGTATCGAAAACGACCATTCTGAAGTTTTCTCAAATATGCAGTAACATTAGAAGATGCATGATGGCACTCTTTTCAGACATGGTCGAAGACTTCCTTGAGATCTTCATGGATGATTTTTCCGTTTTTGTTAATGACTTCGACAGTTGCCTCAACAATTTAGAGAAGGTGTTGGCAAGATGCGAAGAAACCGATTTAGTCCTTAATTAGGAGAAGTGCCATTTTATGGTAGATGAAGGAATAGTGCTCGGCCACAAGATTTCATCCAAGGGAATTGAAGTAGACAAAGCCAAGGTGGACGTGATCGAGAGATTACCCCCACCAAGTTTGATTAAAGGAATTCAAAGCTTTCTTGGACATGCAGATTTCTACAGGAGGTCCATTCATAATTTTTCTAAAATTACTAAACCCTTGTGCAATTTGCTTGAATAGGATAAAGTCTTCAATTTTGATGATTCTTGCGCCCCAAGCATTTGAAATCCTAAAGGAAATGCTTGCCTCGGCACCCATTGTCGTTCCACCAGATTGGACGCAACCTTTTGAGCTCATGTGTGATGCAAGTGATTTCGCGGTAAGAGCAGTCCTAGGCCAATGCACATGAAAGGAACAAAAAAATCAAGTGGTCGATCACTTATCACGTTTAGAACGTAATAGGGAGGAGGACGTAGATTTAGAGATATGCGATGCATTCCCGGATGAGCAACTTTTAGTTGCCTCGGCAACCATGGATGCGCATGCCTCAGAAACCATGGAAGCAATTGCCACGGTAACACATACCTCGACAATACCTTGGTACGCGGATTTAGTAAATTTCCTTGTTTGTGGTATTTTACCTTATGGCCTTACTCACCATGGGAAGAAGCGGTTCTGCCATGATGCTAAGCATTACTTTTGGGACGAGCCTCTTTTGTTTAAACAATGTATAGATCAGGTTATACGCCGACGTTTCCCTAAAGAAGATCATCAGAATATACTCCGGCAATGACATTCTTCACCCTATGGAGGACATTTTGGAGGAACTCATACCGCGGCCAAAGTTTTGCAATCCGGTTTTTATTGGCCAACACTGTACAAAGATGCCCAAGAGTTTTACAAGCAATGTGATCGTTGCCAGAGGATGTGAAATATCTCTAGACGACATGAGATGCCGCTCCAAAACATCATCAAGGTGGAATTGTTCGATGTATAAGGGATCGATTTTATGGGACTTTTCCCATCTTCATTCGGCAACCTCTAAATTCTACTTGCCGTTGACTACGTGTCTAAATGGGTTGAGGCAGTTGCAGTTCCCAACAACGATTCCAAGACCATGCAACGATTCTTGCAGAAAAATATATTTACACAATTTGGGATGCTGAGAGCAATTATCAGTGATGAAGGCAAGCATTTTGACAACAGACTTATTGCCGAGTTGTTGCAATGCTTTGGTATATCACACAAGATTACCACGACATATCACCCACAAACCAATGGACAAGCAGAAATTTCCAACATGGAATTGAAGGGTATACTCGAGAAAGTTGTAAATCCCTCTAGGAAGGATTGGTCAGTAAGACTAGATGACGCACTTTGGGCATATCGCACTGCATTCAAAACACCCTTAGGTATGTCCCCCTTCCGACTTGCCTATGGCAAAACATGCCATCTACAGGTGGAAATCGAACACAAGGCATATTGGGCAATCAAGACCGTGAATATGGATTGGGAAAGTGCTGGACAAAAGCGTTTGTTGGACCTGAACGAGATAGAAGAATTTCGTGCACTCGTCTATAACAATGCATGAATATACAAGGAGAAAACAGAGCAATGGCACGACAAGAAACTATTGCCGCAGCAATTCATGCCAGGGCAACTAGTTCTCTTATTCAATTCTCGGCTGAAACTTTCCCGGGAAAACTAAAATCAAGATGGTCAGGACCATTCGAAGTTGTCAAACCATTCTCTCATGGTGCCGTGATAATCAAGTCCATCACTGACGAACATGAATTCAAAGTTAAGGGACAAAGATTGAAGCACTACAACGGTGCCCATGTGGAACGTAACAAAGAAGTGGTCACCTTAGGAGATGCATGAGCATGCTCTCCTATCAATATTTTCTTTTTCTTTTTATTTTCATTTTTATTTTTAGGAGATATTTTATTTTTCTTTACTTTCCAGGTTTTCTTTGTTTTCTTTTCTTTTCCACAACAAGACTCACAACCACCATGCTAAGGAAATTCACTGCTGACTACTTGCCACAGCAACCGCAACAGAGGATGCCCCTGCAACTACCTCAGCAGTTGCCACGGCAACAGAAACTGACGATGCCCAAGCAACAACAATGGCGTCGACAACTTCTGATGCCCAAACATGGATCAAATCAAAGCAATGTTATTCACGCGATACCAGCCACAAGCATTCAACCACTGACCGGAAAATGAATCAAGCAAACGGCACAAAGGAAACTTATCACTCGAGGTGATGACCTATCCGACTAACTCATTTCATTTAGTTTCTTTTAAATTTTGTTTCACTTTTACAAGCATTGAGGACAATGCTTCTCTCGAGTTTGGGGTGTGTTGGTTTCTAGTTAACTTCATGTTTAGTTGTATTCATCTTTAGCAATCACATATAGGTTGCATATGTTACTTGCCATGCCTTTAATTGGATTTAATTGCTTAAGACTTGTTGAATATCCGATGATGAATTTTTTCCACTGCACTTAATTGAAAGAACATTTAATTCTAGGATTGCATGAAAAGAACTTAGAATTTTACTATGATGCTGAATTTTTTTACATGGTTGTGGCTTGTTGATTGAAAGAAACTTAGTGAATTTAGAGTGCTTAAAATTTGGGTAAATTTAAAATTAAAAATTAAAAGTTAAATTCTTGCTAGAGGTTCCCGAAACTGGCTCTAGTAGTAAATGAACTTTCTTGCTAGAGGTGCCTGAAACTGGCTCTAGTAGTTAATGCACATTAAAGAATCGCTAGAGGTGCCCGAAATTGGCTCTAGTCGACTAAAATAAAATGAGAAATTGCTTACTTTGCTAGAGGTGCCCGAAAATTAAATTGATAAAAGCCTATTGTTCACATAGAATCTTGAAAATCAACTTGTACACAACTACGCACACACATTGTCACGAGCATTATAGTTTGGTTCCGGGTAATTTTTGTGCTATCCGAGAAATTAAAAGGTGATCATACTTTGTGCCACGGTTCTGAGGTTTGAATTCAAGTTTGAAGCATGTCTTTGCTGATTAAAGTCTTGCCAGGTAATTGTTAGTTTGTATTGCTTGAGGACAAGCAATAGTTTGAGTTTGGGGGTGTGATAAGTGTTCAAAAGTACTATTTTTATTACCCTTTTTACTCATATTATTGTTAGACTTAAGCTCATATTAGTTGCATAATTAGTCATTCATGCATTAATTCATGTTTCTTTCCACCGTTGAGCTTGATTACACAACTTGGTGATTTTTGTGGAAAAAGATGCTTCTTTGGTGTGTTTTTGTGTGTGTGCATAATCACTTGCCTAAACAAGGCTAGAACCAGTTGCCAGGGTAGTGCATGAAGGACATACCGAGCTAGTTGTCAGGGCAATGCTTGAAGAAGATGCTGAGCTAGTTGCCAAGGCAATTTTTGACAAAGAATAGGATGATATGGCAGTCGAAATTGTTGACTAGATAAGCCCAAGATGACGTGGAGCAAAATTAAATTCCAAAGGAGTTTGATTTCCATGAAGAGGTTAAAGAGAAATTAAATCCCAAGAAGATAGGAAAAGTTCTAGAAGGAATTTAAATATAATAAAGAATAATATTCTTTAAAGATAATTTAATTCCAACTTAACTTCCTCCTCAAGAAGGATTTTGACCTAGCCATCTCCTATTTAAAGGACCAAGCCATCAAAGAGAGGTGAGTAAGAAGAGGATAGAAATTTTGCCAACTCCAAAGGGGCAAGAGGGGAGAGATTTTGACAAGGGAGAAAGCTTGGAGGGAGAGTTCGATTGAGAGGTTTTCCAAAAGGGCTGATCGATTTCTTCTTCTTCTTCTTTGCTTCCATTAGATTCATGGTTTGGGGATTATTCTTTGTATATTTTTTGAACCCAACCATGAACTAACTTGATTGGTTGGGGTTATTGTGTTTTGTTGTTGTGAAAAACAATTGGATTTTGTTTAGGTTTTTGAGTTGCAATTCAATTTTCAAGGTTTGTTCATTCTTGGTTCTCAATCTTGTTTGCGAGTGAATTGGGAGAGGATCTTGCAACTTCAACTATTTATCTAATATCGGGAGAGTTGGATTCAAGAAACGAATGAGCATGGTTATTATTCAATCAATTGATGGTGAAGACTAATCCAGCTTAGGAATAAGTTTAGGATTTCAACGGCTCTGAGGAGTGCAAGATTGGTTGTTGTTCATCCTTGATTCACGTAGGGATGTATTATCAAGGCATGCACAAATAGCTAGAGTTTCGACTTAGGGATAAGAAGAAACCATTGAAGAACGCTTCACCGAACTTTGCAAGTGAATGCTCAATTGCTCAGGCAATCGACCCATCCTTAATTGCCCAGGCAATCGCATGAGCATTGCCCAGGCAATCTGATCAGACAACGAGGGGGAATTGCCCTGGCAACTGACCAGGCAACACGACAGAATTGCCCTGGCAATCAACCAGGAAATTGCAACCAAATTGCCCTGGCAATCGACTAGGCAATCGTAACAGAATTGCCCTGGCAATCCGGATGCTACTCAATCACCACGACGAACCAATCGACTATCACACCTCAACTCACGATAACCTAGCCTATTCCCTCTTATTTGATTACGTCTTTATTTTATTTACTTGCTTTTTTATTTTATTCCTTAGTTAGAACTCCTGTAATTATCAATTGTGTTTTTACTTTTACAGTGCGATAACTAAGACAAAGTGGCCCAAACCAATCCCTGTGGAGACGATACTCGATACTTATCATATCACTTTATTACTTGCGACGTGTATACTTGCACAATTGCATAGCACTTATTAGGTGCAACATTATTCGTAATGGATTGTTGAGATAATATTTCTAAGAGGAAATGTATCTGATAAAAATTCCCGAAAATTATCGGTATATCTGATCGAATTGAAATTTTAAAGACAGTTCCAAAGATTATGGAAAATTCATAAAATATTATTTTATTAAAATTTTATTATTGTTGGTTGGATTTTAACTAGATTTAGTTAGATTATGATGGAATTGCTATAAAGCAATAAAGCTCAAAGAAAGGAAATTTGGAAATAGTATCGAGTGAAATTCGAATAATTGGATCAAATAAATATAATAAATTAAAATTTACGATATTTTGGGAAGGAGGCTGATTTGAATGGAACCAATTTGGTTCAATTTTTAAGGAATGTCAATTTTAAGTCATGTTAGTAAAAAAAGTCTAGTTGGAGGGCAAATTGGTCATTTGCCATAGATGGCATTTTTGAAATATTTTGAAACATTAAGGACAATTTTGAAAGGTCAAATACACATGGATTTAATCATAGTCATTAATTTTTTGATGAGATTGAATCTTGGCCATTAGATTAAAAGGGAAAATTAGTAAATTCACTAGTTAAATGAATTTAAAATTCATTTAAATTTACACATGGATTAAAACAATTAAAAGGTGAGAAAAATCTTTCTCATCTATTATTCATGCTGTTCGAAACTCATAAAAAGAAAAGGGGAAGGAGTTTTCAAATTTTCAAGCTCAAAATTGGAGAATCAAGACAAGTTTCAAGCAAAATTAATTTAGGTAAATTGTTCTACACTTGATTCTCTTCATTTTGATAGTAATATTGCATGATAAAAGTTAATTTTAGTTCATGTTATTGATGAAGATGATTATGGAAATTGAATCTTATGATGAAACTAGGGTTGTAGTTAGTTGAATTGATGATTTAAAACATGGAATCAAGTTAAATTTAGATTAATTCCATGATTGAGGTTATAAACCCTAACCCTAAAATTTGGGGGTTTTGGTTAGAAAGCTAAATTGATAAATAGTTTCCCCAATTGAAATTATAGGGACTAATTCAGAATTTTTAAGAAATTAAGGGAAAATATTGAAAATTTATTTTTACCATTGGAATTGTTGAATTATGATTAAAATAGCTCGAATTGATGATTATGGACCAAAATGAAAATTTTGGAAATTTGGAGGACCAATTCGGTAATTCCTGAAAATTATGAGATTTATCTTGAATTGATAAATAGTTGATGGAATTGATGTTTTGAACATAATAATGAGTTAAAGGGGTTGAAATGACAAGAAAAGAAAATTTAGGGACCTTTTTGAAAATAAAAAGTTTGTGAAGGACCACATTGAATAAAGTTGAAAGTTGAAGGAAAAATTTCAAGAATCTTAGAAAATAGATGAATGGTTTTTTTGTACATGAATTTATGTACAAAAGTGAAGTAGCTACTAAAATGTCACTTTTATAAAGTTTAAGGACTAAAAGATAATAGTCCAAAATTAGTAAATGATTATGGAAATTGTTCAAATTAGGCTTGAACAATTGTTTAATGCTCAAAATGGTCACTAAAGACCTAGGGACCAATTCGGCAACTTTGAAGAATATTGGGGAAATTTTCATAAAATTTTATATTCAAATAGTTATGTTTAAGAATCAAGTTAGCAATGTTAGATTTAAGTCGAATACGAGAATGGTAATGTATATGTTCGATTGGTCTTATACAGTTCCAAAAGAGATTGAAGGAGAACCAAATGATAAAAAGAAAGAAAGAAAAAGAAACTCGTGTAAGCATAGTGAGGCATACCATTACATGGCCCATGTGAGTGCATTTATATGTTTTAAATTGCAATTAGGAAGACTACCGAATAGTCAACCTTAATTTAAAAATAGTATTGCCTTATATATATGTTGAGCTACTGCATGTTTCAATAAAGGTAGATTAAATGGAATATGATGTATGAATTATTATTTTGAGAAATGATGATGATCTATGTTTTCCATGACTATTTATGATGAAGCATGAAACATGAAATGTCTATTTATATGATTAATTATGATGTTGAGTTGATGATGAAAGAAATGCCCAAGTACTGTGTATGAGAGTCCATGGTATAGTTGGCATGCCATAGAGTCTTTAGCAGCTGCACCCTCATGTTCATGTTATTAGAAAGATATTGTGACAAAATAATTGTGTCACATGCACCTTGGGGATCCACGCCCACTGTGCCCGAGTGCACTGTCGAGGTGCTTCATGTTTATGGGGAGCAAAAAGCGTCCCCGAATACGTACTCATCTTCATATTCACGTTAGACACTACAATGTCATTTCAAGATGACTCGCATACCTCAATCTCATATAGCGTACTTTGGGCAATGATAAAAGAATCATGTCACGTAAACAAATCTTGTTACGTATATAAATCATTGTAGCGATATCCTTTTTCGCAAGAAAAAAACGAGTGATTTTCGAAGGTGTTTATGAATTTTTTGATATAAAATATTTATTCCGTGGTTTTTTTTTTAAAAAAAACGCATTTAAAAAAATTGGAGTCGCCACCGGCCACTTAGGTGGGTCGGACACCATAAAACCTGAGATTCAAAAAATGTTGGGTTCGGGAGTCGGTTACGGATGGGGAAGGATTAGCACCCCCACACCGCCCAAAATTGGTACTTTAATAATTACCGCTTTATTAATATTGGATTTTCCGGATTAAAGTGACGATTATTTAAAATTCAGCCATAATTGCGAATACATTTTAAAGGCCCCGTTATCCGAGAGTAAACGCCCAACCACTATCACTACGCCTGATACTGGCCCCGTTTACGCTCGGATAAAAGGGCACCGCGTTAACAATTTATATATCATATGCAATCTTAGTGGTAAAAATATAAAACATGGCAGATAATTTAAAGACAGTAAATACTCACATAACAGAATACTAATCTAACACAATAAAATACGTAATTAAAACACACATATACATCAAATGAATAGTAGATAAAAGCAAATTTAACATATCACAATAACAAGGCAGGAATAAATACATGTATAGACAAAAACATATATTTCAAGAAGACATACATATTAGAAATAAAACACATTTCAACACATATAAAGCAATATATTATACATAAAAAGAAAATACACTAACATGTAACCTAAAAAGCTAAGAGAACATACACACATACAAAAATACAAAACATGTCGTGTACGAGTCAACTAGAACATAACATGCTTAATACGAATAACCGAACAAAAAGATACATAATCATTATAAACTTAACACACATATACATGTAAACATAAAAATACGAGGCATATACGAAGGATATATAATAAGACAAAAGACTACATTAACATATACGATTATAATACGAACATGAATATTTACATAGAAACAGGACTGAAATGAAAAGAAATAAACATCAGTGGCAGAAATTAAAGGATAATAATATGCAATTTAAGGATGAAAATGTAAACAGGACTGAACTTGAAAGGACTGAAACTGTAATTAGACCAAGGGGCAGACCCGAAATGAAAAATTCAAAAACACGGGATGGTTAAAGGGGTAATTTTACCATTTAAAAAACTGATTCGGTGTAATTTAGGGACTGGATTGCAAGATTTTGAAATACAAGGGGGACCAGAGTTGTAAATATACCATGCGGCGAGACAGAAACGAAAATGTTGAAAGCGCGGGGGGATTTAGTACGTAATTTACCCATTTCACAAAATAATAACCCCTATAAAACCCCCTTTTTTAGGCCGGAACCAAATTTTCTTCATTTTTGTTTCATTTTTTTCAGTTTTATAATAACCTTCACCCTTTATTTTCTCTCAACTCTCCCTATGAACCCAGAATCCGGCGGCCGGCCGTCGTATTCTCCGCATCCGGCCGCCGCTAACCGACGCCGACGACCCCCAAAAACACACCAAAATGAGCCTTATTTTACCCTTGACACGAATCCGAAGTTGGATTCAGAGAAAAAGCTTTTATCCGTCCTAGATCTAAGAAATACGAAACGAAAAAACCCTCTTTTTTGTTTTCAACCCAAAACAAAACCACAAAGGGGTCTCCCACTCCTTTCAGTTCACCACGTTCGGCTTGGGAAAGCCGAAAAGGCTTATCACTGGTAAGGGGAGATCCACCGACGACGATGGTACGACTTCCTACCCTTTTTTTTATTTTACTGCGTATCTTTTTGTGTATGCATGCAACAAAAAAAAAGAAAGGAGACGAGTATTTACCACTGGACTTTTTTTGTTTTTTTTCTTTCGATTATAACTTGACTCGTTCGATTACAACTCCTTGTTTACAAAATGTTTGTTTCGTACATATATGTCTGTCTTTGGTTTGGTACAAGTAATATAATATTTGCTTTCAGATCTGGACTGCTAACTGACATATTTCTTTTCTTGCTTTTTGACATGTCTGAGCGCGGTGGTTGAAGATCGGCATGGTGCAGCATGGTGGCGGTGTGGAGGTTCTGCCTTCGGCCAGAGGTGTTCTCGGCCGTTAGATCAGATCTGATCTAACGGTCGGGCTGGCTTGGAGGATGAATGGCCTAGATGAAGCCTCGATTGGTGAAACGGCTCCAGATCGTGCCACGTGGGGCTCAGCAGTCGAGGGGTCAGAGTGCGTGGGGCTCACGCACGCGTGGGATATCAAAGAGTCTGCGCGTGGACCACACGCGCACGTGGTATTCGAACGGTCCAGACGTGTAGTGCACGCGGCTGGCAGATATTTTGTCTTGCTCGATCGTGGCCGTTGATCCAACGGCCTATAGTCATCTGTACACAAAATAATTGTAATTAGATAGAGTTTGGGTTTGGGCCAACCGAGCCTTGTAATAGTGTTAGACTTGTAATTGGACTTGGACTGCAATTTATTTATTTGGTTTAATATATATTTTTTTTGGATTTCATTTTATATATTAGCCCAATAATAATATTAATAGTATAACAATAATACACATACGATAATACAAACGTATATACTTATGCAAACATTAATTAATATAACATACTAGCATACGTACATATAATCATACACATAATTAACATAACATCTACACACATTAAACAAATACGCTCGTACTAACTATAGATACATGCGTGACACACGTACCGTTAATACGTATACATACATAGTTTATATTATGCACACACCACACCTTATATATATATTAGTAACACTCATGCACATAATAAACATATAATACAATGTATACATGCAACACTAATATACTATTAATTATACTAATATGTATTTACAAACCAGATAAAAATGTGTGATTACAGTTGCCCCTCTTTGCTTGTTCTCATGGAATGGGAACAAAGCAAAGATTCTTAAGCACTCATTTTTATCAGACTTCCTTGTTTGTAGCTTTGGAAACACGTGTTCTTTTGGAAATCTCTGCTCTTCCTTAGCTGAATCTTCAGGCTCGTAAGTTCTTCCTATATAGAGCTTTGTCACCTTCCTATCTTGGAGCTACAGGCTCTTCCTATATAGAACCTTTCACTCTGAAGCCTCGAGTTATGAGTCCCTCCTATATAGAACTTTTCACTTCGAGACAGTACAGCTTGGAGTCTTTCCTATATAGAACTCTTCACCTTCAACGCTGGTTTCTCCTATATAAAACCTTTTGTGCCGCTGATGGATTCTTCCGACTGGGAGTTCCTCCTATATAGAACTGCTAGTCTTCAAACCCTGGAGCCGTCAGTCCTTCCTATATAGAACTTTTGGCGTCTGAAATCTCAAAGCTACAGGTTCTTCCTATATAGAACCTTTCACTCTAAGACAGTGAAGCTCAGAGCCTTTCCTATATAAGACTCTTCGCTTTTGACACAACAGGTTTCCTGTATAACCTTGTGTGTCATAGGTGAATTCCTTCGACTGGGAGTTCTTCCTATATATAACTGCGAGTCTTCACCTTGGAGCCGTCGGTCCTTCCTATATAGAACTTTTGGCATCTGAAATCTTGGAGCTACGGATTCTTCCTATATAGAATCTTTTACTCTAAGACATTGAAGCTCGGAGCCCTTCCTATATAGAACTCTTCGCTTTCAACACAACAGGATTTCCTATATAATCTTGTGTGTCATGGGTGAATTCCTTCGACTGGGAGTTCTTCCTATATAGAACTGCTAGTCTTCACCCTGGAGCCGTCAGTCCTTCCTATATAGAACTTTCAGCTTCTGAAGCCTCGGAGCGGAGGATTCTTCCTATATAGAACCTCTCTCTAGAGCTTGGAAACATATGCCTTTTGTATGTGAAAACACTGTCTTCTCATTTGGGATTCACACCACGATGGCCATCGATGTCTCTTTGAATCCGCAGATACCTGTCTGAGATAAAACAAAATGCTATGACAAATGAATTGACATGTTCCTAATCCTAGTGATGTCTGACTATTCATGATGCATGAGTGCCAATATCTTGGTGGGCTTGTTTTGGTCCTTATTCGATCTCGTTGTTCACTTTCTCCTTTCTCACGGGCGTCGATACCCCGCTTCACTGTCAGGTTCAACCATTCCAACCTTTCTTTTTCTCCATTTACAACTTGGAATTCTAATGTGCCCTTTCGGGTTTTCACTTTAGAGAGAGAGTTTTTTTTTGAGGAGTGCCCTTCTGGGTTTTCACCCAAGAGATCTCTCTTGTTATTTCGCATGCCTCCCTTGAATAGACAGGACGTACACCATTGGTCATCCTATCCGGTTGTTTGAAGCTTTCCGCCTTTCCTATCAACAGCCATTATGTAGGGAACTAGAGGGCGGAGTTAACATCATTTTCTTTGATCACCTGCATTTTTAAGGTTAGATCACAGTAATGCTCCGAAATCTCTTGTTTCACTATAATCTTATGTTAACTTATTTGAATGAAATTAACAAGAAGGCAAGGAATGGATGCTCAAAAACACGATTTTATTACGATTAAGGGCTTGGGATATCTTAAAAAAGAAAAGTATGACACACATGAGAAAGAAGAAAAGTTAAGTATGAAATACAAGATCCCTCATTATCTTCGATATGAATGATACATGATCCTGTCAACCGGTGTAGAATTTTTTGCCAGAAGCCTCCTCCTCATGATGTTCATGAGGATACCCTTCTTTTCGGATATTCAACTTTTCAATTTCCCGAGCTGCCCTTTACGGGTTTTCAACTCGGGTCCTCCTTTTTCTTCAAGACACCCAGTTTCGGGTTTTCGCCCTGAGCTCTCCATTTTTGTTCTCTTTTTTATTATTATTATTTTTTTTCAAAGATAGTATTTCTTAACGGCATCAGAATTTACAGGGTTTTTCAGCTCGTCTCCATCCATTTCTGTTAGGATCGGGCTCCTCCTGAGAAGGCCTTTTTTACGACGTACGGTCCTTCCCAGTTGGGCATCCACTTTCCTCGAGAATCTTTCTGGATAGGGAGGATTTTCTTGAGCACCAGATCCCCTTCTTTGAATTCTCTCGGGCGCACCTTTTTGTTGTATTCCTGCATCATCCGCTTTGGGTACATCTAACCATGACAAATGGCCTTTAGTCTCTTTTCGTCAATGAGATTTAGCTGGTCGAGTCTGGCCTACTCCTATTCAGTTTCTTCCAATTTTACTTCATTTAAGACCCGGAGAGACGGGATCTCTACCTCGATGGGAAGTACTGCTTCGGTACCATACACCAAGGAGTAGGGTGTTGCCCCCGTTGACGTGCGAATGGACGTCCTATAGGCGAAAAGGGAAAACGGAAACTTCTCATGCCAATCCCTGTAGGTATCAGTCGTCTTTGCTATGATCTTCTTTATGTTCTTATTTGCTGCTTCCACTGCTCCATTCATTTTATGACGATAGATTGTGGAATTGTGGTGTGTTATCTTGAATTGAGTGCACACGTTCGTCATCATTTTGTTATTCAGATTGGAAGCGTTGTCGGTGATGACCCTTTCTGGCAATCCATATCGACAAATAATCTCCTTCTTTAAGAACTTACATACTGTAGTCCTTGTGATGTTGGCATAAGACGCTGCCTCTACCCATTTAGTGAAATAGTCTATGGCGACCAAAATGAAACGGTGTCCATTGGAAGCTTTCGGATGGATCTGCCCAATGACGTCCATGCTCAACGCCGCAAAAGGCCACGGAGAGTTCATGGTGTGTAAAGGCGATGGGGGTGCGTGAATTTTGTCAGCGTAAATTTGGCATTTGTGGCATTTTATGGCGTAATCGATGCAATCTCCCTCCATGGTCAACCAGAAATAACCATATCTCATAATTTTCCGGGCTATAGACAGCCCGTTGGCGTGCGTTCCACAGAGCCCGTCATGTACTTCGGCTAAAATCTCCTTCGCCTCTCGGGCATCCACACATCTCAGCAAAGTTTGATCATGACTTCTCATATATAGGATCTCCCCATCTAGGACATATTTTGTTGCCATTTTTCTGAGTGTCTTTCTGTCATTGTCGTTTGCCCCTTCTGGATATTTTTGAAGCTTGACATATTGCAAGATTTCATAATACCATGGGTTTCCATCAATCTCTTCCTGTACATTACAACAATGAGCAGGCCTTTCAAACGTCCGCATCTCAATGGGCTTCATTTCTGCCCCTGTGTTTGTTTTAAACATAGAGGCCAAGGTTGCCAAGGCGTCTGCCATCTGATTTTCTTCTCGGGGTAGGTAATTGAAGTTGACCCTTTCGAACTCTTTGGTGAGCTCTTGGATCAATTCATAATATTTGACCAACTTCGGGTCCCTGGTTTCCCATTCCCCACGCAATTGGTAAATTACTAAGGATGAATCTCCGAATATTCGAAGTTCTTTAATCTTTCTCTCAATAGCTGAGTTCAATCCCATAACGCAAGCTTCGTATTCAGCTATATTGTTAGTGCAGAAGAATTCCAATCTGCTGGTGAAAGGATAATAGACGTCCTCAGGAGAAATTAGTATTGCTCCTATCCCATGTCCGAGGGCGTTAAAGGCTCCATCGAAGTAAAGTTTCCATGATTTATCATCTGAAACCTCTTATTCGGTTGTAATGCACATCAAGTCTTCGTCTGGGAAATTAAAGTTCAACGCCTCATAGTCGTCTGAAGCACGACTAGCTAGGAAATCTGCTACGGCACTCCCCTTTACAACTTTCTGGTTAACGTATACAATATCGAATTCGGATAAGAGCATCTGCCATCGGGCCATCCTTCTTGTTAGTGCTGGCACTTCCATTAAGAACTTCAATGGGTCTAGCTTGGATATCAACCAGGTAGTATGGTATAGCATATACTGTCTAAGCCGCTTAGTAGTCCAAACTAGAGCACAACACAGCTTCTGCACTGGCGGGTACCGCGTTTCGTAATCATTGAATTTCCTGCTTAGGTAATAGATGGCTTGCTCCCTTTTTCTTGACTCATCGTGTTTCCCCAATACGCATCCCATTGAATTCTCAAAAACTGTCAGGTAAATAATTAATGGTCGATCTGGTACTGGTGCGACTAAAATTGGAGCATTTGTCAGGTACTTTTTGATCTTTTCTAGGGCTCTTTGACATTCCTCATCCCACACACCAGGATGATTCTTTCTAAGAAGTCTGAAGACCGGGTCACATTGGTCGGTTAATTGGGAAATGAAACGAGAGATATAATTCAACCTCCCCAGGAAACCACAAACTTCCTTTTGAGTACGGGGTGGTGATAGATCCTGGATGGCTTTCACTTTATCTGGATCAATCTCAATCCCTCTTCTGCTTACCACGAACCCTATGAGTTTTCCAGAAGTAACGGTGAAGGTACACTTGGCAGGATTGAGCCTCAGTTGGTACTTCCGTAGTCTTTGGAATAGTTTTCTCAAGTTCTGTAGGTGCTCTTCCTCTGTTCGGGACTTGGCAATCATGTCGTCCACGTATACTTCTATTTCTTTGTGCATCATGTCATGGAAAAGAGTCACCATTGCTCTTTGGTATGTTGCCCCTGCGTTCTTTAGCCCAAATGGCATCACTCGATAACAAAAAGTGCCCCAGATAGTTATGAAACTAGTTTTCTCCATGTCGTTAGGGTCCATCTTTATCTGGTTGTACCCTGAGAAGCCATCCATGAATGAAAACCAGGAGTGTCCTGCAGTGTTGTCAACCAGCGTGTCAATATGTGGTAAGGGGAAGTTGTCTTTAGGGCTGGCTCGGTTCAGATCCCTATAATCTACACACATACAAACTTTCTCGTCCTTCTTTGGTACCGGTACAATGTTTGCAACCCATTCGGGGTATTTGGCTACCTCCAAGAATCCAGCATCAAACTACTTTTTCACTTCTTCTCGGATCTTTAACAACATATCTAGTCTCATTCTCCGAAGTTTTTGCTGTATTGGTTTGCACTCCGATTTTGTTGGCAATTTGTGCACCACTATGTCGGTATCCAACCCTGGCATATCTTGATAAGTCCAGGCGAAGACATCCTTGAATTCCTGAAGTAGGGTTATCAGTTCCTGCTTGGTTTTTGAGGAAATCGTCGTTCCTACTTTTATTTCTTTTCTCTCTTCTTTAGTCCCCAAGTTTACAACTTCTGTTTCTTCTTGGCGGGGCATGATCTGCCTTTCTTCGTTGGCCACCATTCTCTTTAACTCTTCCGGGACCTCACTTTCTATCTCATCCTATCCTTCCTCAATTCCCTCTGAGACCTCAGGGCATTCAAAATTCACTCCAGGATTGGATCCGGTATCATTCATATCGTCAATCATGAGCGGCCTGCATTAAATGAGAATGAATTGTATTGGGAAGGAGACGGCTTTATATGAAGGGAATGAACATGAAGAATGCATGAATGAAATAAATGAAACTTTGGTCATTTTAGGAAAGTGGGGATATTTTCATTTCAATAAAAAAGTTAACATAGGTGCCCCATACAAGAGATCCCCATTGTTTACGGGCAAAAACAAAAGGTTGATTCGAAGCATTACTCTGATCTATTCCTAAAAACTACAGGTAGATCAATGCAGCTCCAGTTATCGAGTGTTTCCCTGGGACGGCAAGGGCAGATGTTGGTCAGCATTTTGCTGCCTTGATCTTCTTCAGTTATCATGTTGATGTACATCCCTTCAAATGATTCACTGAGTATTTCCTCCTGGTTGAGTACTTCATTTTCCTTAATTGCCTCTTCTACCTCTTGACCTGGCTGGTAGAATCCTCTAGAGACAAAAGTGGTTTTTAAACTAGGAAAGGACATTGGTCTCCACGGAATGTCTTCCCCTTTAGATCTGGCTTTTCTTTGCTCTTCCTTTCTCTTGTATTCCTCTTCCCTCTGTTGGACACTTGGTTGGTAACCCAGCCCAAAACGATCCTTCTTAGTTATCATATTCTTGGCTCTTAGATTTCCTTGTAATTTCTTCCCCAGCCCCTTTCCTATTTTGGCTCCACGGCCCAAAGTTTTTGCGACGGTCATCTTGATTAGATAACCTGGGGTAGGGGATCCGACTTCCTTCTGAAACAAACGTGGCATTTACTAATTCCAATGCTCGGAACGAGCATTCTGCAGCATCTTTATCATTTTGAATATAGGGAGCGTCTGATGTCACGGAGGCAACAATCTCCTGCTCAGCCTCTACTGTGACCAATTTACCCTCGACTACAAATTTTAATTTCTGATGCAACGATGAGGAGACAACTCCTGTAGAGTGGATCCATGGTCTTCCCAATAGGCAGCTGTAAGATGGTTTTATGTCCATCACCACAAAATCGATCACATATTCAGTTGGTCCGATCAATAAGGGCACCTCAATTTTCCCCATTGTTCCTCTTTACGTACCATCAAAGGCTCTTACCGAATTGTGGCAGGGCTTTAGGTGCGAACCATCTATTGGCAGTTTTTGTAGGGTCACCATAGGCAAGACGTTCAATGCTGACCCGTTGTCGATCAGTACGCCCGATACTACATACCCTTTGCAGTGGGTAGTGATGTTAAGGGCTCTGGTGGACCCCATTCCTCCCTCAGGGATCTCATCATCACTGAACGTTATATGATTATAGGCAGTGATATGCCCCACTATCATGTCCAGATTTGTCACAGAAATGTCCCGGGACACAAAAGTTTGATTTAGCACTTTTAGTAGCGTCTCCCGGTGGTTTTCTTAACTCAAGAATAATTCCAGTACTGTGATCCTGGCCGGTTGCTTTCGTAGTTGTTCCACTACGTTGTACTCACTATGTCTTAAGAACTTCAAAAATTCTTTGGCCTGGGCCTCAGTTACCGGCTCATTCATCTTTGGGGGAGGTTTTTCTCCAAATATCTGCGTGGGGCTAACTGCTGTATTCTTCCCTTTATCTTTTTCAGCTGCTTTCAAAGTCTCGGAGGAATAACATATGTCGCTCCTTGTGAAATGGCATGCCTCTCCAACGTTTACGTCGTTTTGGCTTTGTTGGTCTTTCAGCGTAGGTTCTTTTACCTGACCATGTTCTAGTTTTTCTGGCGTGGTCACATTTACTGCATAATTCCAGGGGGTTTGCCGCATATCTTTGAATGGGAATGGGGATGGTGCTGAAATGATGATCCTGGGATTTTTCTTGTTGGTTTCTCCTTGGGAGGCACCTGCATTCCCTGGCCTAGGAGAGATGATAAAAGGTCTATCCTTCCCGTATTTAGATTTGGGGCTATCCGTCATGTGTACGTCCGATCCCTTCTTTCCCATGGGCTCCTCGAAGAATTCTATTTGTTTTTCATTCATTAATTGCTGTACCAATCTCTTGAACTCATCGCACTCTTGGATATCATGCCCTTCAGTTTGGTGGAATTCGCAATACACTCCACATCCCTTCTGCCTTGTTATTATGCCTTTGTCGATCACACGGGCCATGCATAACTGTTGAAATACCCACCGTAAAGGAGATTTGATTTCTGACACGTCATCCTTAATCCTCCTGGTAAAGTATTCTTCAATAGCATTTACCCCTCTGCTCCCATGATTAGGCAGCGGGTTATTGGCTACATTCGGTTCTTCAAACTTCAATATCCCAGAATCGATTAAATTCTGCACAAGTTTTTTGAAAGCAAGGCTGTTCTCGGTGGGATATCCAGGGGTACTGCCGTGATAGTCGCAATGCGCGTTCAGATTATACCAAGAAGCGAAGGGCGGATTGACAGGAGTAACGATGTATGGACGGACCAGGTCTGCTTCATACAACTGGGAATAAAGTTCTGAGTACGAAACAGGTAGGGGAGTGAAAGTTCTTCTCTCTTTCTCTTTTCTGGGGATTCTCTCATCTCTTTGATTCGAGTGTTGTGTTTTTCCCACAGGTGCTTGTGCCTGTGAGACTGTGAAGTTCTTCGGGGTGGTATAAGTGCTGGTGGCGTTTACTTCATTTTTCTTGCTATACTTCCGAGACCCTTCCCCGCCATCAATTCTACCACTCTTAATTGCCAATTCAAGGGACTCCCCAGTCCTGATTAAGTCAGCAAAGCACTGCGTTCTGTTATTAATGAGGCGATCAAAAAGTGCCCCTTTCAGAGTATTAACAAATAACAGCGTAATTTCATGTTCCGGGATGGGTGGCTGAATTTGGGCGGCCACTTCCCGACACCTTTGGGCGTATTGCCGTAGGCTTTCGTTGGACTTCTGCCCCATATTTTCCAACATAATTCTACTGGGGGTCATGTCTGTTACGTGCTTATATTGCTCAGTAAATGCTTTTGACAGATCCTTCCATGTCTTAACATTTGCCTTGCTCAACTGGGTGTACCACCGTAACGCCGCTCCAGTTAGGCTGTCCTGGAAACAATGGATTAGTAGCTTTTCGTCCTTAAGGTAGGCCACCATCTTTCGATAGTACATTGTTATGTGTGCGGAAGGACACGTGGTTCCATCGTATTTGTCAAACTCTGGCATTTTAAATTTTGGCGGTAGGACAAGATCGGACACCAGACTTAGGTCGCTAGCGTCATTTCCAGATTCTTCTATAGATTGTAACGTTTTAAATTTTCCTCCATGAGGCGAAACCTCTCCTCCCACTTGTTCTCTACCTCGATCCTGATCTTTTCAACCATGTTCAGGTCCGGCACTTCTTCTTCATAGAGTGCTTCAGTGTCGAGGGGTTGAGTTTCAGGTGCCCCTATTTGAAAACTAGATGACATTCCTGCAGGGTCGATATACACCTTTCTAGCCGGATTTGGTGCAGTTGGTTGAACATTGTAGTGAGCTGGGGTACCCTTTGGCTCTTGAACGTTTTCTCCTTCCACTCTTTTTCCAAGACTCTTAGCCAACAATGCGGTTATGTCGGATACTATAGATGCTTGCGACTGCGCAATCTGGTCATTGAGGCTTCTCTGGGCCTCTTCAAGTCTTGTCTCGAGCTCTTTTTGCCCTTATTCTAGACTGATTATCCTGTCTTCCATGAGCTTGCTTTGTAACCGGGTAAGGTATGGGTGATGAATGATTGCGGGTTAACTACACACAATGCCACAATATTCATAATGTTAATATGGTTGCAGGAAATAAATGCATGTATATGGTGCAAATGTCATGATGCAAATGCAAGAATGTATGCAGATAAGGTACTGAGTCCGCTGGTAATCACCCTTTTGAACTACGTCCACGGGAATTAAAGGGTCTAGATTACAACAGAGTTCGTATTACAAAATAAAGATCCCTAATACAAAGGACCTAATTACAACACAGAGTCCTATAGATAAGCTCTAGCTTTATCTCCTAATTTTCCAATTGCCCTGAGCAGTTTGAGGAACCTGGGAGCTTATTCCATTTCCGGGACTATGAAAGGTCGGAGTGTTTCGGCCTCGACAACCAAATCATTCACATGCCTGGCGACTCGCTGTATGTCCACCATCAAGTTTGCTTAATACTGGTCCCTATCCTGTACCATCCAGGTAGCGTCACACAGTCTCTTTTGCCAATAGGTGTCCCATCCGGCTGCAGCCTCCTCGAACACACTAATTCTTTCCTTGTAATCCTCAATAGTTGCTTCGAGGGACTTAATTCGTGCTCGTAACATGCTTACTTCGCGCTCTCTTTCTTGTAGCTCAGTGAAGCTATTTCTCTGGCAGTACATTCGAAGGGAGTGTTCAACTTCCGCCACCTTTCCCTTTAATTTGCCATTCTGACTTTGGCTTTGCTCCAGACTTTGAATAGTGTCATCGTACAGTTTTTGCAATTCTAACAGTCTATTCCGGCTACTCATAGACTTTCTTTTCCATACGGCGGCGCTTTCTTTCTCATGATGGACAGCTTGTTTTCCCTTGTTGATTTCTTGCCTAAATCTTTCCTTTTCCTGGTCGATGGCCTTCTTGGAGGACCGTTTTTCTTCCTCCATAGCCAACCGGTAGCTTTCTATCTCTTTCTCGATCACTCTCTTGCTGATTTCTCGTTCTTCTTCCACTAAACGGATACCATTCATTCTTTCTCTTTCCACAGCTATGAATTGACTCCGGCCGACCTTCTGTATTTTTGCTTGTAGTAGAAGGGCATCTTTTTGATAAAGAGCATTCTTGTCACTCAAATCTGCATTTAATTTCTTCAGCTGCCTAATGATCCCGTCCCGCTCGTCAACCTCTAAGCTTGCCTTATAGAGCTCGCTCGCATGTTGGGTCTGTTAGATGTCCATTTTCCTTTTAATTTCTTCGAGTTCATTCCTTAAGATGTCAGCTTCAGACGGTACCACCCTTGTAAGCTCTTCGAGTGACACTGCTGGTCCTTGATCAGATTCGGGAATCATATTATTAACCCTCAAACGTCTCCAAATATCGTAGTCTGGGGTAGTCATGTGCTCGGTATCTCCTTCCACCTTGATCCGGTAACAATGGTCCCAGGCCCTCATGATGGTCTGAATTTTTCCTTTGAACTCCCCTTTGAAAAGAAATTCAGTTTGGCTTAACCCTACGGTATTGGGAATAAACTGTCATGATCTGAACTGTCGAGACACTAAAAGCAGAGCACAGGCGATCTCTCCATGCAATCCCAACATCATCAGCCAGTTGAAATCACCACAACTGTATAGAAAATAATTAACTTTACCGAGCCATGGGACCCTCAATGCTATGTCTTCATCTTGAATGTTCCTGAAGAAACTAGTCCACATTTTTGTTTTCAAATCCTCTCGCCATTCCTTTGCTAGGTACTCTCGTAAATGCGAAAAACCTTGGAAGGATATCCCCGGTAGGACCCTCGTCGGTGTCTTCCACATGTGACTTTGAATCCATACCTGTAACAGCTGTGCGCATCCTCGAAAACGTCCTTCTTCATGTTTCCGGCTAGCATTCAAGGAAATGAACATCTCGACCAAGATTGCTAGTACTGGGTTTGCTTTCCGTTTTACCCGCTCAAACAAGTCCAGAATGGCTATGTCAATGTTCCCGAGTACTCTTGGAAGATCACCAAGCCATATATTCCTAAAGCAAACAGGTCTATTTTCTTTTACTCGTCTGGATGTGTCGGTATGATGTCCCGAATACTTTCCCATTCAAAAACTGTATTGTCTCCTCGGATCTGAAGCAGGCCATTAACCCAATCGTCACTTATTCCCGCAAAGGTTTTGAGTTTCGCAGTGTAATTCTGATTCCTCGGAGGCTTCGCGTAGATCCAATCTTCCTGAATGTTTTTCTGGTTAAGTAAAGCAGTGTATTCTTCTACCGTAGGCATCATGTCCTTCCCATTGAAGGTGAAGCAGCAAAAAGCCAGATTCCAGAACTGGACTATAGCTCGGAGTAGGGGCTGGTTAACCCGAACATTTAACAGCTGTGCAATGTCGCCATAACTATCGCAGAACAAGTCTTGTAGTCTTCGGTCCCATCTTTCCCAAATGCTTTGAAGATCCCATAAGTCGTTCTGTTGGAGACTCACATAGGTGTACTCTGCTATTACGCGTTCGTTCGGTAAACTGTCCCCTTGGGTTTTCTGGTTGACCTCTGACCAATGTCTGACTGAAAAATTAAGCTCTTCTTTCCTAAGACACCTTTTTTCCATGGTGAAAGACTTTATGATCAGGAAAACCACTTGATCCAGTACCTTTATGTGATGCAAATGTATGATATATGAAAAAAAAAACAAAAGCGAAAAGAAAACAAGTCAGTACCAGATAAAATTAATAAATATATAAATAAAAGGACAAAATTAAACAGAATAAACACACAAAACAACCCTATTTATCCCGTCTAAAACACCTAAGGTTATCCGCATGGCTCTAATAGGGTGGGTTTCTATGTTCTCTACATGCAGTGTTGGTGCTAGGAGGTACCCGAATTGTCCTTGCTGTCCTCTACTAAGAGTAGCAAGGCCCCCGATCATCACCCATTATAGGCTCCTTTCAACCGGGTTCAATTCAGGGGGACCCATTCGCTTATGCCCGTACGAAGGAACGATATCCTTACGAAAGCATAAGGTACTCGAGCCCCGAAGGTACTTGCTAGGCCCATACGGGAGAACGATATCTCCACGAAAGCATTAGCGTTTTCCCCCCACTTAAAAAAAACGGGTTTATATGCCATATTTTAAATGCGTTAAAATAAACGCGCAATTATAATCGAATGTTAATTTAATAATCACTTTAATCCGGAACTTCTAATATTAATAAAGCGGTAATTATTTTGAAAGCTTGACTCTCTTTTGTTTTTGAAAAAAACAAAAATAGTTTCTAGCGGAGTCGCCATCTGTAGCGATGTCCTTTTTCGCAAAAAAAAAAACGAGTGATTTTCGAAGGTGTTTATGAATTTTTTGATATAAAATATTTATTCCGTGGGGTTTTTTTCAAAAAAAAAACGCATTTAAAAAAATCGGAGTCGCCACCGGCCACTTAGGTGGGCCAGACACCATAAAACCAGAGATTCAAAAAATGTTGGGTTCGGGAGTCGGTTACGGATGGGGAAGGATTAACACCCCTACACCGCCCAAAATTGGTACTTTAATAATTACCGCTTTATTAATATTGGATTTTCTGGATTAAAGTGACGATTAGTTTAAAATTCGGTCATAATTGCGAATACATTTTAAAGGCCCTGTTATCCGAGAGTAAACGCCCAACCACTATCACTACGCCTGATACTGGCCCCGTTTACGCTCGGATAAAAGGGCACCGCATTAACAATTTATATATCATATGCAATCTTAGTGGCAAAAATATAAAACATGGCAGATAATTTAAAGACAGTAAATACTCACATAACAGAATACTAATCTAACACAAATAAAATACGTAATTAAAACACACATATACATCAAGCTTAATAGTAGATAAAAGCAAATTTAACATATCACAATAACAAGGCAGGAATAAATACATGTATAGACAAAAACATATATTTCAAGAAGACATACATATTAGAAATAAAACACATTTCAACACATATAAAGCAATATATTATACATAAAAAGAAAATACACTAACATGTAACCTAAAAAGCCAAGAGAACATACACACATACAAAAATACAAAACATGACGTGTACGAGTCAACTAGAACATAACATGCTTAATACGAATAACCGAACAAAAAGATACATAATCATTATAAACTTAACACACATATACATGTAAACATAAAAATACGAGGCATATACGAGGATATATAATAAGACAAAAGACTACATTAACATATACGATTATAATACGAACATGAATATTTACATAGAAACAGGACTGAAATGAAAAGAAATAAACATCAGTGGCAGAAATTAAAGGATAATAATATGCAATTTAAGGACGAAAATGTAAACAGGACTGAACTTGAAAGGACTGAAACTGTAATTAGACAAAGGGGCAGACCCGAAATGAAAAATTCAAAAACGGGGGATGGTTAAAGGGGTAATTTTACCATTTAAAAAGTTGATTCGGTGTAATTTAGGGACTGCATTGCAATATTTTGAAAAACAAGGGGGACCAGAGTTGTAATTATACCATGCGGCGAGACAGAAACGAAAATGTTGAAAGCGCGGGGGGATTTAGTACGTAATTTACCCATTTCACAAAATAATAACCCCTATAAAACCCCCTTTTTTAGGCCGGAACCAAATTTTCTTCATTTTTGTTTCATTTTTTTCAGTTTTATAATAACCTTCACCCTTTATTTTCTCTCAACTCTCCCTATGAACCCAGAATTCGGCGGCCGGCCGCCGTATTCTCCGCCGCCGGCCGCCGCTAACCGGCGCCGACGACCCCCAAAAAGCACACCAAAATGAGCCTTATTTTACCCTTGACACGAATCCGAAGTTGGATTCAGAGAAAAAGCTTTCATCCGTCCTAGATCTAAGAAATACGAAACGAAAAAAAACACTCTTTTTTGTTTTCAACCCAAAACGAAACCACAAAGGGGTCTCCCACTCCTTTCAGTTCACCACGTTCGGCTTGGGAAAGCTGAAAAGGCTTATCACTGGTGAGGGGAGATCCACCGACGGTGATGGTACGACTTCCTATCCTTTTTTTATTTTACTGCGTAGCTTTTTGTGTATGCATGCAACAAAAAAAAATAAGAAAGGAGACGAGTATTTACCACTGTACTTTTTTTGTATTTTTTCTTTCGATTATAACTTGACTCGTTCGATTACAACTCCTTGTTTACAAAATGTTTGTTTCGTACATATATGCCTGTCTTTGGTTTGGTACAAGTAATATAATATTTGCTTTCAGATCTGGACTGCTAACTGACATATTTCTTTTCTTGCTTTTTGACATGTCTGAGCACGGTGGTTGAAGATCGGCATGGTGCAGCATGGTGGCGGTGTGGGGGTTCTGCCTTCGGCCAGAGGTGTTCTCGGCCGTTAGATCAGATCTGATCTAACGGTCGGGCTGGCTTGGAGGATGAACGGCCCAGATGAAGCCTCGATTGGTGAAACGGCTCCAGATCGTGCCACGTGGGGCTCAGCAGTCGAGGGGTCAGAGCGCGTGGGGCTCACGCACGCGTGGGATATCAAAGAGTCAGCGCGTGGTATTCGAACGGTCCAGACGTGTAGTGCACGCGGCTGGCAGATATTTTGTCTTGCTCGATCGTGGCCGTTGGATCAGATCTTGATCCAACGGCCCATAGTCATATGTACACAAAATAATTGTAATTAGATAGAGTTTAGGTTTGGCCCAACCGAGCCTTGTAATAGTGTTAGACTTGTAATTGGACATGGACTGCAATTTATTTATTTGGTTTAATATATATATTTTTTGGATTTCATTTTATATATTAGCCCAATAATAATATTAATAGTATAACAACAATACACATACGATAATACAAACGTATATACTTATGCAAACATTAATTAATATAACATACTAGCATACGTACATATAATCATACACATAATTCACATAACATCTACACACATTAAACAAATACGCTCGTACTAACTATAGATACATGCGTGACACACGTACCGTTAATACGTATACATACATAGTTAATAATATGCACACACCACACCTTATATATATATTAGTAACACTCATGCACATAATAAACATATAATACAATGTATACATGCAACACTAATATACTATTAATTATACTAATATGTATTTACAAACCAGATAAAAATGAGTGATTACAATCATGTCATGAATATGAACCATGCCACGTATATGAAATATGTCATGTATATGAACCATGCCATGAATACAGAACATGCCATGTATATGAATTAAATCACGAATATGAATCATGTCAAGTAAAAGAATCATGTCATGTAAATGAATCAAGTTATGTATATGAATCATGTCACGTATATGAATCATGACATGTATACAATTCATGCCATATATATGAATTATGCCATGTATATGAAGTATGTCATGTATGTGAATTATGTCATATATATATATAAATCATGTCATGCACGTGAATTATGCCATGTGTATGAAATATGCCATGTATGTGAACTATGTCATGTATATGATTTACTTGATAATGATGGAGTATTGGAAACTAGACTAAGTTAGAAAAATTATGACTTGCACATGAATATCGACTGACTATGAAAACCTTCTTAGTACGATACTACCTTAGACAAAAACTATGCTAGGTTAATGTATATCATGTATTGCTTTATTTTATATTTTGATAAATAAGATTATTGCCTCACTAAGTTCGTACTTAGCGTGTGTTATTTCACACGTAGGTTCTCCCAAGTAGAATGGCAAGAAGGATCTATTAAATTAGAAAATCAAGTTGCATTAGTAATCACGGTATGTACATCTTAAGTTGTAAGTTTGATGTCTAGTGGGCATCTACATATATGTAGTGGATTTAAAGAGACAAACTGTTTTGTAATCTTAAGTTTATAATGTGTCTATGCACTACTACAATGTATGAATTTAGAAATCGGTTTGCTATAAGTAGTTATATTTTTCGATATAGTTAAGTATAGTGTAACCCTAATTGCGTAGTAATTTTAAAATCAAGAAAGGGTCTAGGCAGGGTACATAGTTTTCTCCTTGAATTATATTTTTATTTCAATAACACATTTATAAATTTTATAAAACAATTCAGGGTTAAAACTAGCTGCTATAGGCTGACGTAGTTTTTAATTTAAAACCGAAAAGGGTTAGACTACAAGATAAAGTTTGAAAAAAATAATATTCAAGTCAAGTTTTTCTTACTAACTCTGTAACATCTTTAGTGTATATTCGGTCTACGAATATACGTTAAGGGTGTTACATCGTAACTATCATTAAAATAAATATTTAAAATATGCATTGACCATTGAACTTGACATTGTTATCATTGAATCATTGTTTCATTGGATCATGGAATCATTGGACTATTGAATCATTGTTTCATTGGATCATGGAATCATTGGACTATTGAATCATTGGACCTTGGACTCAAATGGACATTGGATACAATTGGCATGCCATAGAATTCATGAGCTCATTGGTACAAGTGGATATTGGTCCTAGGCTACAACTTTTATTGGCGAGGAGGAGGTATGTGTATGACTTGGTCTTTGGCGAGAAGGAGGAATACGACCATTCATTGATTTCATAGACTTGGCGAGAAGGTTGAATTCAAGTATCCATTATCACATATCAATCCAATGGATTAAATTGCTAATCAAATATGAACTGCATGGATTTCTAGAATTACATGGATATATTGTTATTTGAGATGCCTACTCATTGATCATGTGTTTAGCATGCCATTGATATTGTTAACATGTACATAGTATTCATTTCATGGTTATTTGACTACCTCACTAGGCAATTTATGCCTAATTCATATCATTTCCCATGCATTTTAGGTTGTTCGGATTAAGCTCGAGGATCGGGGTTAAGCAAGGATTTTGCAAGTCACTAGGCCATTTTGTAATGTACTTATAGCCCTTTAACTCCTAGCTTGGTGGCATAGATCTCTATAAGTCCTAAATGCCCTTTTGTTGTGTAATATGATATAGGCATTTTTGGTTTGCATGACAAGACTTAAAATAGACTTATAAGTAGTTGTAATAAGTGACTAAAATGGCATCTATGGCATGTTATAGGTGAAACATGGTAAACGGATTTAATACGCTCTAAAATTTGGCATGTACCAAGATTAATATGTTTTAAGGTTGCTTGTAAATTTTCATAGACTTTAAACCACATTTCATAGGTCAAAATGATAATAAACCAGACTAAAAATGACATTACAGGTCCTACCGTATCGGTACAGGTGATGGAGTATCGATATGGGCTTATGTTTTTGGAAACGGGTTAAAGGGGCATACCCATATGGGTTGGTGGCATATCGATACGACAATTAGCAACTAGAAAATCATTGTAGCATCGTATCAATCCCGTATCGATACGGCTAGTTGACTTTGAAAATGTTGACCACATGTACCAATACGGCCCAAGGGTGTTTCGGTATGGCTGATCGGTTCTGTAATCTGATTAAAATGAATCATGCATAGCTTATTGATACGGTTTACTCACGTATTGATACGGGTCCAAGCAAGCTAACGATACTAACATTCAGTGTTAGGCATACTGATACGCCTTAACGTGTATCGGTACGAGTCTCAATCTGTGGAAAATTTGGGAATCATTGTTGCCTTAGCGTATCGATACAATCATTGGGGGTATCGATACCCTTGTCCTAAAATTTGGAAATCGACCTGAGTAATCATTGGAAATTGTTGTATAACCCCTTAAGGTTGCAAGAAGTTTAAAAATTGATCCGGCTAATAAAACCTTGCTTTAGAATGTTCTTAAAATTATGAAATTTGTATAAGTATTCTTCCAATCACCGTTTTGTTCTGGTAACGCATTCCGACTCGGTTCTCTACCAGGCCGGGAAGGGGGTGTTAAAGTATCCAAAATAAACCTCCCAAATACAACTTGGTCACATTGCCCCTTATTACTTCTTAGTACTTATAAAACCATACTTTGAAAAGTCTCAGCCCTTGGATCCTCCCTTGCTCACTCGTTGGAAAGAGCTATTTCTCTGCATTGATGAGAAAAGAGAGCGTAAGCTATAAGCTTAGTGAGGTAATCTCAAATCAATGCAATTAAAAATCATTTTAATTCAAACCAAATATAAATGTCTCATGGAAAAATCATCTCATGCTTCAATAATCTCTTCATGTATGTACATTTAAATCATTTGCAGCACATGTATCATGGATTCTATCTCAAACCTCAATTTATGCTTCATATGCCACAATCTCTATAACAAGCTCAAAGAGCATCTCATGTATAAGTCACATTATACAAATGTAATCCATTTCTCATGATACATTATCTCATATATTGGCTTTCAAGTGACTCAAAATCAGTACCATCACATTTTATAAAACACATAGGATACACGAATTTCCCAAGTGGTTCCTACAACCACTTTACATACATCATCGAACCGGAGTAATGAAACAATTACCCACTTCAACGGTTATGATGTATAAATCCACCAGTGGGAGAAAAAGGAACAATTACCCACCTTAATCGTTGCGGTTCTCATGGTGGAGCAACAAAAAAATTACCCACCTCGACACACATGAGGTGACTTATTATAGTGAACTTTAAACCTTATGGCTAGCCAACTATATCCGATAACATTTTAATATCGGTCAATTGCCAGTATATTCGATAAAACAACATTACTTCACTGTTTTACATATGCATCAAATCAATCCAATTTCAAATACATTAAACCATGCATTTTAGTATTCTAAAAAATACTTTCATAAGCCATGTTTCATTCTCAATAATCATCATGTGAGATCATTTACCACATCTTTCATTTCTAAAACATGCATCATACAATGAGTAATCAAAACCATAGACATGTGCATGAGATTGTATTTTGCAAAACCAAAATCGAGAGAAAGCTCAATCAATACTTACTTTCGAGCTTAGATAAGTGTTTCAAACTTTATCTAAACTCCCACAACTTCTTTCAAACCTTTTAATAGCAGTAAAACACGTTTCTACTCACCAACAATCCAAAGCTAGCTTGCCGTTGTACGTATCAAGCTTCCGAAGCTTCCACAACCTCTCCAAAAGCTATAGGATTCAACTCCCCTGCTTTACCCAATCAAAAACAGAGGTCAAACAACCAACAAACACAACTTCTCCTCATATGAAACCATCAAACACCTCTCCAAAACAACCGAAAGCATCATCAAACCTCATCTAAACAAAGCCAGCCAAAACCTATTGATTCTAACATCTTAACAACATCAATTAGCATCCAAAAAACATCTTGATTACATCCTTATACCTCCAACACCTCTACAACACCAAGATCACACCAAAATCTAACTATAAACAACCTAGAAAACTAGCAATTCACATAGTTTCGGGATTTCTTTAATTAATCACTTCTTTCAACATTAAAACACTTTTTAATTGAGATCTAAATCAATTAGATTCAACACAAAACAAATGTTTAAATCATAATTTCATAACATAAATCAGTTATAAAGGATCAAGAACTTGGGAATTTCAATAAAGAACCTTTACTTAGAGGAGAGAAATGAAAATCACCTATAATTGCTGATTTCTCCCTTAATTGACAAAGATTGGTTGAAATCCAAGTAGATTTTGCAATAGGAATTAAAGAAATCTATTAGAAACAAAAAGAAAATCAATAGGAATTAATTCCTAAGAATTTTGGAGTGAAAATCTTAGTTTGGCTACTGGAAAGTTGAGAGAAAAAGTTGGAAGCAAAGTAGTTACGTAAGAAAGTGATTTTGTAAAACTAGAAATCCTTTTATTAAATCCTATTTTATTTTAATAATAAAACAATTAAAAATACTTTAAAAATAACCTAAATTAAGGGAAAATCTAATGGAAAAGTTTGGTCAAATAGCTCCTTAAAGATTCTAAGTTTTGACCCTTTTTACAATTTAGTCACCAAAATAGTTTTGAAAACTTTTCATTTTAGTCACTAGACCAAAATGTCCAAAAAATAGATTTAATTACTTCAAATTGAACATACTTAAATACTTAAAATATTAATTAAGTATTTTCTAGAATTTTCCCTTATTTTATTTTAGCCAAAATTAATTTATTAGAATTTAATTCTCGAAACTAACTCGAATTACCTAACCTGGTTCTCCCAAACCGTCTACTCGATCCGATTAACATCTAGACCCACTTTCAGGGCGTTACAGACATGACGCCTTTGGTTCAGGCAATGACTGGAGCGTTCCAGGCCGCGATGGCTAGAGTTCATGTACCTACACTGACACCCGCTACTGTTATTAATTCAGGGTTGTCGTTAGATCGTCTACGCAGTCTTGGAGGAGTTAAGTTTAGAGGGTTGGTAGGCATTCAAGGAGTGGTTTGCTTGTATAGATTGGATTTTGGATCAGAAGGGGTGTAATGATGCTCGTAAGATGGGATGTGCTATATCCTTATTATAGGGTGATGTATACAGTCGGTGGACCACTGTGACCACAAGCATGGAACTCGATGATGTGACATGGGAATTCTTCCAAGCTGCCTTCAAAAAGAAGTATCTGGGAGTTAGGTACTTGGATGAGAAGAAATGTCAGTTCATAGCCTTGGTTTAGGGTAGTATGTCAGTATCTGAGTATGAATTATAGTTTGTGAGGCTGAGTCAGTATGCGCTTGAGTTGGTGCCAGATGAGAGGAGGTTTCGTCCAGATCTTGTAATATCCCAATTTTTGGCTAGTGACCAAATTGTAAACTTTGAAAGTTTTGGTGGTTAAAATATAAACTTTGGAAAAGTTTGGGGACTAAAGTATAAATTTCCCCAATAAGTAATTTTATTCAGTATAAGAGTGAATCGGGTCGAAATAGGTACCTTGATATCGGTTTTAAGAATTAAGATGCAGTAAAAGGTACTGAATTTGGATCGAATAAAATTGTTAAGCGTGCTTAGGCCAGAGAAATACAAGGATGGGTGACCTTCAGGAAGGTCCCATAAAAGTGTTTCTGATCGATATTCTGGACTCAGTAAGAGTAGAAAAATTCGTATGGATTATCGATAAAAGAATTCTAATAGGAATTTTATTCTATGAAGATTTTCGATAAGTATCGGGAAAATAGACTAAGTTAAGAAAATTCAGTCTAAGTCCTTGGAAAAGGAAGTTTTTATGGGATAATAAAGATTATTTCCCGAATATAGAAATATAGAATTTTTGGAATAAATACAATAGCTCGGAAAAGGTACAATCATAGTAGAAGTATTTTATGAATATCGGGAAATCGGATCGAATTGGAATTTCAGAGGCTAATCCAAAAGCCATGGAAAAGTCATAAAATACTATTTTATGAATATTTTATTATATTTCGTTGGATTCCAACAAGACTTAGTTGAATTTTTACAAGAATGGCAATCTAGTAAATAAAAACTAGTTAGAGGGAAAATTGGTCATTTGGCCCAATGGCAATTTTGAAATATTTAGAAAGTTATAAGGGCAATTTTGGAAAGAGGAAATGGAAGATTAAATCTTGGCCCTTCATTGATGATAAAATCAATCTCAACCATTGGATAAAAATGGAAAAATTGTAATTTCACTATTAAATGAATTTAATATTCATTTAATAGATATATGTGTAAAATAATGATGAAAAGATGAAAAAATGTTCATATTTTCCATCCATAAACGTGAGATCTAGGGAAAGAAAGAGAAATTTTTTCCAAGCTCGATTCAAGCCATGGAACTCAGTTTTTAGGTAATCCCCTCAACTACAAAGTTGTTCTACTCTTCAAGCTCTATCTTTTGATGTCAATAATTCATGGAATTCATGCTTGATTGATGAAAATTTACATGAGAAAGAAATTAGGTTTTATGGATCAAATTGGGGGTTTTGAGATTTTATGATTCCATGATTGAATTCAAGTTGAAATCAAGTTAGTATGATGTTAAAACCATGATATTGAGTTGGGATTTAAGTTCTAAATGTTTAGATTATTATGAAGATGATTAGGGTTTATGGATTTAAGTTTAATTTAGGGTTTGTGATGTTGAATTAATGTTTTAGTAAGCTTGATTTGCTGTTTGGAAGCAAGACCCTAAGTTTATTTGATAATGACCAATTCGGAAATCTTAAAAGTTAGAGAACCAAATCTGAATTTGTATGGATTTGGTGTGTATTTATGTTATTAAGGATGTTGGCGATGTGAAATTGATGTTAGAATGCTAAACCGATGTTAAATTGAATTAGTGACCATTTTGACAATTTGTCAAAGTTAAGTGACCAATTTGGAAATGAGGTTTTGGATAAGGATTAAATCTGAATTTTAGTTGAAATAATAAAAGTAAGGTAGTAATGTTGAATTGAGGATTAATTTGCAAAGTTAAGAAGCTTAAATCTTTATCTTTGCATTTTATTGACTATTTTGGTAAAGGAGGACAATTAAAGGAAATTATTTTAGAATAATTACTTGATGAAGATGGTGATAAGTTGGTGGTTTAAAGCAAGTAATTGGACTAAATTGAAAAGTAGAGAAGTAAGGAGAAGTTAGTATAAAGTTTGGAGTTATTTATGGAAGCAGTGTAGAAAACTAGATTATGTCAGTAAGTTCGAAAATTCACCATAAATTCTACATAGATGGTTAGATGGTGAATTTTATACTGATGTAATGATTTGTTCGTCTAGTTTTGTTTCCAACAAACAGAATATGATTTCAAGTTTCGAGTCAAAAGATATGAATTTTTAAGTGACGAAAGGTCAAAAAACAGAACACCAGTCTGTTCTGAATTCTAGCATTGTAATTGACTTTGAAAATTCGCGATAAATTGTACAAGTTTAATTTGGGCTATTAGTTTATATGGTTGAAAAGCTTATTAAATCTAGTTTCTTTCATATTAAACGGAATCGAATTCCGAGTTTTAGATCACTTTATAGAAATAAATCTTTGAATGTAGTGCAAGCTGCAAGAAAATGAAAACTGAGACATTTTGTATCTAATGTTAGTTAGCAAGCTTGGAGGAATTATTTGAAGTTCAAAATGGTCATTAGGGACCAAAAATGAGTTTTGGACGGTATAAGAAAGGGAGGAAATTTGTATATTCGAGTGATTAGATTTGATAGCATGTTTGAGGAATTGTTAGATTTGAATCTAACAAATGTTGTTTACATTCATGTGATTAATGAAGTTTGGATCCGAATCAAAAGAAGGTTTGAGGTACTATGAAAGAAAGGATCGAATAGAGCTTAGTGAGGCAAGCTAAAAAATGGCCCAGGTGAGTGCAATTGCATGCATATCATAATACATTAATATTTGTGTCATTGAACATACGATTGATATAATATGAATATGTCAAGTTTTGGGAAATAAAATGCATTGATCATTTGATTATTTATATTGAAAAGGTTGATATGATTATGCATAATATTTCGGGTATGAACTGTCCAAGTTGAATTATGTTGATATATATATTGCCATGGATGAAATGATTATGGAATACGAAACACATGCTCAAGTAAGTTATTAAGGGACAGAATATAGTTGGCATGCCATAGAGTCCAGCAGCACGCTAAATATACGATTTAGCACTATAGTGTATATAAAGAACACTTAGTGCGGATGGTTAGCACAGCCTTATAAACGTGCAGATGGTTAGCACAACCTTATAAATGTATAGATGGTTAGCACTGCCTTATAAATGTGCGGATGGTTAGCACGGTCTTACGTGTAGATGGTGGGCATGACCTTATGTGTCTATATGATATCGACACTCATGTGTCTGTCTGATGCTGACACTTATGTGTCTATATGTTACCGGCACTTTATGTGTATATATGTATATCGTCACTTCGGTGACTAGTACTTTGGGAGTACTGATCTCGCATACTTAAGTTTCTCTATCTATATAAATGTTAATACATTGGCATATATCATGCCATATAAATGTAGCCATAAAGTTTAATAAGTTTAAATTATTGTTAATTTTGTTTATTGCCTCACTAAGTGAAAACTTAGCGTGTGTTTGATTCACACATAGGTTAAGGTGGAGTACTTGAAGAGTACTTAAGCATGCTGATCAAGCTTCAATATGCAAAACATCAGAAAGATATTCTAGCTTACGATAATCTCTAGTGGGCATGTAATTATTTAATTACTAGTAGAGTATGATGCATGAAACTAAACTAAACATATAGAGAATTAATCAGTTTGATGATGAAATGCATATGGATAAAAGAAGATAAGGCATTAGTAATGTGACATCTTTGACTCGTATTCAGTACAGAAAATGGGTGTTACAAATCTGATACGTGGTAGAGATGGTGTTGGGAGAGGATCGCATGGACAAAGTAACCAGGTTAGAGCAGCGCATAATGTTTGTTGGGTTTGTGGATCGAGAGATCATTTGAGGCGAGACTGCCCATGTTTGGCCAGAGAGGGGCAAGCTCCTGCGGTTGTGGCTGTGAATTCTTGTTGAAGTTGTGGATCCATGGACCATATGAGACACGATTGTTCGTTGTTGGCAAGGGGTAGGCAGGCATTGTACTTGTTGTTCACCACCGAGAGGCCTTGGGCGTGGTCGAGGTAATTTATAACGGAGGGAGGATTGATAAAGGATTGTGGCGCATACAATGGCGGTTCGACCTGAGTGTGGTGGACCAGCGAGGATTTATGTGCATCGTGAAAGGAGAAATGACACGAATGTGATAGCAGGTACTTTCACCTTACAGTCTATATCATTACTTTCTCTAATAGATTTTGGTTCTATGTATTTATATATTTTGCATGAGCATACGCATTTGCTTGGTATACGGATAGAAAGTTTAGATGTGGGTATGGAAGTAACGAGTTCTTTTAGAGAGACGGGTGTTACGATAAAGTTGTATCGGAGATGTCCTTTGATGGTTCATGGTTACGTGTTTGTAGCTGATTTCGTGGAGCTGTCGTTTTATGGTTTTGATGTGATTTTGGGTATAGATTTGTTGTCCGAGCATCGAGCTATGGTCGATTTTGTGACCAAACGAGTTTGGTTGAAACTTGCTGATGATTATGAAGTGGTAGTTGTGGGTAGGAATGTTAAGTTATTGTCCAATGTGGTTTCGACCTTGGAAGCATAGAAGTTGCTAGAGTATGGGTGTAAGACATATCTGGCTTATGTTATGAACCAGAATGTGGAAGAAGTGCAGACTAAAGATATTTGTAATGTTTGTGATTTTTTGGGTGTGTTTTCGGAGGATTTGTCTGGATTCCCACCAGATAGAGAGGTAGAGTTTTTTTATTAAGACGTATGCTAACACGGCTCTGGTGTCGATTGTACCATATCGCATGGCACCAAAGAAGTTGAAAGAGTTGAAGATGTAATTCCAAGAGTTTTTAGACTGTGGTTTCATCCGACCTAGTGTTTCACCGTAGGGAGCACCAGTGTTGTTTGTGAAAAAGAAAGATGGCACTTTGAGGATGTGCATTGATTATCGGTAACTGAACAAGTTGAAGATTAAGAATAAGTATCCTTTACCATGGATTGATGATCTATTCGATCAGTTATGGGGTGCTACAACATTTTCCAAGATTGATTTGAGATCTGGATATTATCAGCTGAAGGTTAAGGATAAAGATGTGCTGAAGACTGCTTTTTGTACGAGGTACGAGCATTATGAGTTATTGGTGAGGTTGTTTGGGTTGACGAATGCGCCTGCAACATTCATGGGCATGATGAACCATGTGTTCCATGAATTCTTGGATCAATTCGTAGTGTGTTCATTGATGATATTCTTGTATACTCTCGTGTCAAGGAGGATCATGATCAACACTTGCAGATTATGTTGCAAACCTTTTTGGATAACTGGCTTTATGCCAAGTTGAGCAAGTGTGAGTTTTGGATTAAAGAAGTTGTTTTTCTTGGCCATATCGTTTTAGCAAAAGGAATCCGGGTGGGTCCAAAAAAGGTTAAGGCGGTTGTGAATTGAAATGTTAAGGAACAGTACTATTAGGTGGGTTTGAAAAATGATGTGGAATTCTCTTATAATAATAGCTATCAAGTGAGTATAAAGATGGCACTGTATGAAGTCTTGTATGGTAGGAAGTGTCGTACACCCTTGTGTTGGGCTAAGGCTAGGGAAAAGTATGTTTCCATGCCTGATGTGTTGAAAGACACAGACGATATAGTAAAGCTTATATGTGATCCTTTGAAAGTGGCTTCGGATGGGCAGAAATCCTACATAGATTTGAAGAGTAGAGAGGTTGAGTACGTGGTTGGTGAAAAAGTTTTCTTGAAAGTCTCCCCTTGGAAGAAGGTGATGCGCTTTGGGCGCAAAGGGAAGTTGAGTCCGAGGTTTATTGGACAGTATGAGGTGTTGGAACGTATAGGTCCTATGGTTTATCGGTTGAGTTTGCCTCTTGAGTTGGAGAAGATTTATGATGTGTTTCATGTATCCATGTTGCAGAGGTGCCGTTTGGATCCGTTGCATGTGATGCCAATAGAGGATGTTGAGTTGCGACCGAATTTGTCTTATGATGAGGAACCAGTGGAGATCCTTGACTCTAGTAGTAAAGTTCTTCATAGTAAGACGATTGAGCTTGTTAAGGTGTTGTGGCGACATCGCGGTGTTGAGGAAGCCACATAGGAGAGTAAGTCGGACATGATAGAGTAGTTTTCGCATTTGTTCCCATCAGGTAAATTTTGAGGAAGAAATTTCTTAAGGGGAGAGTTGTAACACCCTGGTTTTGGGCCTAGGAGATTTATAAGTTGTTTAGATGGTCCGATGGATCGGATTAAAGGATTCGAGTCAGTTTCGGGATTAAAATAGAAATAAATATTTTTGAGTGAGGAAAAATCATGGATACTAAATTTTTAATTAATATGCTAAAGGGTTTGGTGAAATCAATTTTACAAAAGGAGGTCTCGAAATTGGACATTTTGGTTAGTGACCAAAATGTAAAGTTTTAAAACTGTTCTTAGTGATTGTCTTGTAAAAGGGTCAAAACTTAGAATCTTTAAGGAGCTATTTGGCCAAAGTCTAATATCAGACTTTTCTCTTTTAATTGGATATTTTAAAAAGGCTTTAAATTAAATAAAAAGGCTTGGGAGATTAATTTCATAATTAGATTTAAAAGAAATTTTACATAACTAACTTTTCACCAAAAGTTTTTCTCTCTAGCCAAACACTCTTTTCCACTTCAATTTTCTCAGGTAAATACTTGATTTCAATATTCTTTTGTTTCCAAATGAATCTTTAATGGTTTACTAACAAAACCTATTTGATTTGATCTTGTTTTCTCAAGAAAATTTATCAAATTAAGAGGGAAGCCAAATTTAGAGGTGAGTTTCGTTCTTCTACTCTAATATAAGGTTCTTTAGTGAAATTCCCAAGTTAATGATTCTTTACATATGTTTTCTAACTTGATTTGATAATTTAATCATAGAAAATTGGTTAAATCAAGGTTTAATTGATTAGATTGATGGATTTTTATATAGGCTCTGTTTTGCTGAGTTCTTGATTGATTTTAGTTATGATTTTGACGTTTAATAATGCAATAAGTGGGCTTTAACATTAGAATCCTGAAACTAGGTGAATCTCTAATTTTCTAGGTTGCTAGTTGTGAGTTTTTGAGGAGTTGTGGAGGTTTAATGAATGCTGGAGGTATAAGGATGATGTTATTGTGTTTTTAGATGCTAATTTATGGGTCAAAACGTTTGGTTTTGACTGGGTTAAGTTTGGAAGATGTTTGATGTTGATTTCGGTTGTTGTGAAGTAAAATTGGGTAGAGTATGTTGAGGAGTTATGTGACTTGATGTTGCTGGCCTGTTGAATGCATTTTGATGCATTGAATCATGTATTTTTGTGTGGATAAATTAGGGAAAGTTGATCCTCAAGCTTGAACGGACATTTCAGAAGCTTTGGAGGTGTGTTTACCGTATCGGCAAGCGAGGCTTTGCGTGTCGGTGAGTGAGAACGTGATTTACAACTTTTTAAAGGTTTGAAAGTTGTGTTTGGGGGTTTAGAGCTTGAAATGCTAGTCTAAGCTTGAAAGTAAGTATAGGGTTGAATTCTCTCTTGAAATCAATTTGGCAATTGGTTTTTATGCACTTGTTTTGATTACATGATTACTCACTGTATATGCATGTTTTAAGCATGGTTTAATGCTGGAAATTGATTATATAATGATGATGATATATTGTGAGGTAATGCGTGTTTTGTTAATGATTTTGAACATTAGTTAATGCAAGGTTGATTGCATTGGTTAAATGATTTTGATTATGCATATGAAAACAGTGAGTTAATGCTAATGAAATAAATTATATTGACAAGAGATGGTATGAAAAGGGTTTTGGAAATATTTTCGGGTATAGTTTGCCGGACATAGGATTGATAGTGCACTATAAAAAGTCACCTTGGATGTTGAGGGGTTTTGATCCGATGTACCGAAAACTCCATCCAAGTACCCTCACGGTCGAGGGGTTTTGATCTTTGTACCGAAGACTCCCGTTAGTGGTTTATGCATCCAACCGATGTTTGGGGTTGTGATTGTACCCAGTTGTAAATGTAACTTTAGTTCCGGTTGGGATGGCATGAAGTGTTGGGAACACTCGTTGAATCTATGTATCCGTTGTGATGTTTTGGTAAGTGGAATTTTGTTAATGATCACTTGTAAGCCAATATAATTGATGATGTATCATGAGATGAATTGTGTTGTTTAATGTTGATTTAAACATGTTTTACTCTTTAAGCCTTGCATTGGTAGTATGTATGGGAAAGCTTAAATTGAGGGTAACAAATGGAATTTTTCTGTTGATCCATGATACATGTTGTATATGGTTTAATATGTATGTTTTGGAAATGTTAAGTGCATAGCTTGATAAGGCATGATGTTGAGATGATCTTGCAAAGTGTTTTGGAAAGTGGGTTTTCAAAAATATTTGTCAAATGATTTTAAATGCATTAATGGTGGTTGATTTTTGAGAATTACTCACTAAGTGTAGTGTGCTTACGCTTTCTTTTTCCATCAATGCAGAGAATTAAAGGTTAGAGACAGCAAGCAAGCAAAAGGGAGTCCAAGGACTTGTTTTTGCAAAAGTACGATTTCGATATAAACTTGTAGTAATAAAGGCATTATGGTCAATTGGTGTTTTGGGAGGATTTTTACTAAACTCACTATTTGTGCAAGTTTCATATGTTGAGTAGGAAGCATGCCTCTAGATGATATGGGTGATTGTGTTATATTTGGTAGGATTGCTTAAAATGTTGGTATGTCAGTATGCTGATGTTAATCATGTATTCGTTGTTACATGAAGTTTAGATATGTATTGAAGGTGTTTAGAATGAGCGAAAGTGTCATATGTTGGACCTAGAGGTCATTACAGGCCTTTGCATACTGGTACGGGTACCCAGGGATCGATACACGGGGTCTTGAAAGGCTTATTTCATCGAAATACAACAAAGGGTATCGGTACGCCTAGCCATCGTATCGGTACGCCTTGAGGAATTTTTGTTCTAGTGTCGGTACACGGGTTTGAGTACCGATATGATCCCTGCGTTTTTAAGATCCATACCGATACGCGGGGTACCATATCAGTACAGGATTTGGTCACTGGAATTTTGAGTTTAGAGAAATCACAAGGGGAATCGGTACGGGGTCATTATCGTATCGATACGAGTAGGTCAACACACCGTATCGATATGGTGATACGTGTGTCGGTACGTGTAGCCGTTATGGTCGTTAGGCCGTATCGGTACAGGCTTGCCCATATCGATACACCTTGTTGTTTTTTAGCATGTTAGTTTGCTGAAGTTTGAAAATGATGCAGTTTAGTTCCTGAATATTGTGTATGCAATTGAATGAGCTTGGATGATTTTTTGAGCTGGAATTTAACATGTGAGCATGAAATTGGACTAATAAAGAATTTGTAACCTTATTTTTTTTAATAAAGACACTATAATTTGTGGAAATTATGTTTTGGTCCCTAATATGCGTTCTTGAACAAGTAAACCATGTTTTTGAATCTGATTTCAATGAACTTTTCCGCCGAAGTACGTTCACCACAAGTATTAATTTGATGCATTTAGACAAGAGAAAAAAGAAAAAAATGGACCCGGTTTATGTTATTAGCTCAGGTTTGCTTCAGCAAACCTAATGTGATCCTTTTAGTTCGGTTTCGGCTAGGTTAGGCTAACGGGGTTACAAGGAAGCTATAGTGCTTCAGAAAAAAAATATATGAGTTCAAATAACTATTTGATCAAACGTTATAGGTAAAATTTAACATCATGCCTTTTTATATTACCATAAGGACTTTTTTATCCTTTGGCTTTTAATTTATTAACTAGTTCATTTGCTTATTAGTTAAGCTTATATATAGTTTTTTTAGGGAAAACTACATATTTGGTACCCCACTTTACCCTTGTTTCTATTTTAATACCCCACCTATTTTTTGGCAAAATGATGTCTAACGTTATGTTTTGTTTCTAATTGGGTACCATTGTAATGACCCAAATTTTAGAATCCGAGGGTAGGTTTAACCTGAAGCGTGGGCTTCGTGTTTGGGCTGAAAGTTTGGGCATTGAGAGCATATCGAACCAATGAGGTATTGGTACACGGCCCCGGGTATTGGTACAAGGTTGCTGGTTAAATCTCTATGTGTGTGAAGCAGGGTATCGATACACTTGGATGGGTATTGGTACCCTAAAAGGTGTATCAGTACACGTATATGGGTATCGATACCCATTGGGCAATCTTCTCGAAAAATACGTTTTGAGTTCAAGGGACCTATAATTTGAGGACCAAGGCCCAACAGGCTTCTAAAGTGATAAAATGATGGGTAAAACTGAGAAACTAAGATTTAATCCCTACATACGTGCATAATGAGTAATAACATGTTAAAACCTAGTATGACTTATTGTGTTGAAACAATAAGGATCCTCGGTGGATCGAATATTATTGACTGCCACATAAGGGCATTTTTTGTGGTTGAGTACCTTGAATGTAGGGATCCAGATACTGATAGCTTTTTAAAGAGTATGGATTTTCCCTTGATTTAGAAGTCTAATTGTCCCCACATTAGTATCATTGCATCCATTTATGCATCTTCATGTCTATTTCCTCATTTTTTTCTAACTTAGTTCTAGTGGCTCATGTTTCGTATATTTCTGCCTATTTTTGCCTTGATACTGTATTACTAATGTCCCTGCAGAGGATGTTTTCACCACTGCAGCCAGTTCGACACTACATCTGTTAGCTGTCTTGCATGCTTAAGGATGAGAATGAATATGCCAGTTGTCTAGTTTGTTACAACAAATTCTGTATGATATTGGGCACGTAAATAACCTGCAGGACATGTGTCCTTCCTTGGGTGGCCTATAAAAGGACCATTTTGGGGGAGATAAAGAGTCACATTATTCCTATTTTTTATATCATCTTCAACCTCTAAGCTTTCTCCCTCCATCCATGGCGGCTTAAGCTTATTTTTGGAGATCCAAGGTGAAGTAAGGCAGATCTATCCAAGGAAATGAGGAGTCAAATGCTGAATCGAGGAAGTATATTGTTATCTTCTTAAAATCTTCTCTTTTTTGATGTTTTTGGAGATTTATTTTGTATTTTGAGCTCACTTTGATGTTGGTTTAATTTTCTGAAGCTTCATGAACTTGCTTAAACTAATTTCTTAGTTTAATATACATTTGTGTTTGCTTTTTCTTAAGCATTAATTGTTGGATTTGATTTACGTTTTGCATGAGAGTGTTAAACCAGCCACTAACATCGACAGAAACAGTGACCAGTCAGATTAACGAGTGTTTACAATAAAAGTTGATTGAATGCAACGAAAGTTGGTCCGGTTGTTCTAAAGGCTATAGTCTCAACTTACTACAAAATTTGAAGTCGATCTACATCCTCAAGTCGATCTACATCCTTGAGTCAATAGTTGAAGGTAAATCGAAGCTAATACTCAAGCTGACCACCGTATCGCTGATTAAACCGATTTTTACCTCAAAGTGTACTTGATCTTTCTGCCTAACTGAGTCAAGGAGATCAAATCTTTATTCTCATATTTCTCTATCTTTTGTTACACTCTGTTATTTCTACCATATTGAATCATTTATTCACATTATTATACTGTTTTTGCAACCACCATTGCACCCGCAACTACCACTCTTATAGTATTGTATTGTAGTCACATAAGTACAAGCGTAATACACCATCCACGTGGGATCGATATTCAAACAAGATTTCCTTGTTTCTATTCTTGCATCGATAGTGTAGCTTGCACTAATAGTGAGATGTTTTCACACCGATCAAGTTTTAGCGCCGTTGTCGGGGATGGAGCTATTATGTCCTTATGTTTCTGCTTGCGATTCTATTTTCTTTATTTAAGTTTGTAGTTGTTTCTAATAGTTTTCTTTTTCTTTTCATTATCTTGTGTAGGTGTTGTATGACCAAAAGTGTTAGTACATCACTCCTCATACCAGATCCATAAGTTAAGAAAAATTTTAGAAAAAGAATTTGCAAAAATAGTGGAATGACGAGAATTCCAAACAACAATAAGGAAATTCCTCATGTTCCTAAAAACCCACCACTCCACCCACCAGCCCAGAACAAAACAATTCACGAAGTTTTTGTTCCCCAGTTGGATGATTTACAACTGGGAATTGTTAGACCACCTATTTAGGCTGAGAACTTTAAGTTGAAGTCGATTATGATCCAAATGCTCAACTACAATGGGCAGTATACAAGGATACCACGTTAAGACGCTCGAGAGCATCTTCAATCTTTTCTTTCAATTTGTGTTTCATTTAGCCAATAAGGCATTCCTGATGATGCCTTACGGATGCAATTATTTCCCTATTCATTGTAGGGTAGAGCTCGCACATGGTTCAGAGGATTACCTGCCAGCTCTATTACATCATGGAATGATCTTGCAACACAATTTTTTTGTGCATTAATTGACCAACAATGAACTCACGCCTGAGGAATGACATTACAACCTACTATCAGTTAGACGATGAGACTCTTCACACTACATGAGAAAGATATAAATCTTTGTTGCGATGATGTCCAAACCACGAAATTCAACAAGAAAACTCAGATTGAAATTTTCTATAATGGGTTGAATGCAGCCACAAGACATCTTGTCGATGGGTCGTCTAATGGTCCATTACTTGATTGCACCTATATAATGTCATTGTTGGTGTCTTGGAGCAATTTGCTCAAAATGATTCTCAATATCCTAGCTCAAGGGCTACATCATGCAAGGCTGCACCAAGAGTGTTTGAGCTTGATGATCTATCTTCTCTAAAGGAAATTCTAGCATGCGTCAAGGAAACTTCAGTTACTCGCAGCAACAGTTTTACGCTATAGACTTCACTGCAACCACAACAGAATCGGATGCAACCCCAACACATTGCTTCACAATCTCAACAACCACAGTTTGGCATGTAATGCCTCAATTTTGGGAATAGAGGTCTTGAGGCTTATTAGATGATCTGGTAGTCCGGGTTAGAGATTCGAGTCGGATTTGGGACCGTATATTTTTTGGTGAGATAAAAATATGGAAAAATGGTTAAAAATAATCTTTAATATATGATTAATGTTGGTGAAATCAATTTTGGGAAATGAGGTTCGAAGGTGTGATATTTTGATTAGTGACCAAAATGCAATCTGGAAACCCGTGTACCGAAACCAAGAACCGTTATTTTAGTTATATGTCCGTTTTAAGCTTTGAAAACTTGCAGTTTGGTCCCTATATGTTGTGTATGCAATTGAATGAGTTTGGATGGCTGTTTTAAGCTAAAATTTGACATATATGTTTGAAACCTAACTAATTGAGGATTGGTAAGTCAAATTTTAAGTAAGTTCTTATAGTTTTGCAGATTTACAATTTGGTCCGTAAATGTTTAAATGATCAATTGATGATGCTTTGGTGATCAATTTGCGATGAAATTTCATGAGCTTGCATGAAATGAACTTAATTATGGATTGGTAAACATAAGTTGTTAATTGGACCCTTAAATGTGTGGAAATTACATCTTGGTCCCTGAGTTGTAATAATGTTCAATTGGATGTCAATTCGATGCCCGATTGAGTTGAGTTTACACCTATGATCAGTATGTACATGTAGGTTAATAATTATGCATCTAGATAAGATAAAAGAATAAAAGGTCGTGTTTTGAGCTTTATCTTCATAGTTTACTTTGGTAAACCTAATGTAGCTCGCTCAGTTCGGTCTTGCATCTAGGCTGGGTCGAGGGGGTTACATTTGGTGGTATCAGAGACAGGTTTGTGATAATTGGGAGTTGGTATGGTTATTGCAATGTTGTTGTGAGTTATACTTTGTTGCTTGCTATGCACGATGATTATAATATGCACGTTGGTTGCTTTATGCCATATTAGGGGGAAATTCAGAAAACCATTACCTTATTATTATAGTCTGAAATGTTATGATTTTGAAATGGGAGTCTTTGATCCTTTCTTGAAGCTGGCCTGAACAATTTTGTTTTGAAATGATTATCATGCCTTAGAAAATGTGTTATGTTACGACCGAGAGGAGAAATGAGAACTAGCGTGATGATATTGCTTTTAGGCAGTGAGTTGAGGAGAGTGTTATGTCTCCTGAGGGTTGGTCACCCTGAAATATGTACCACTTGTGCCGGTTGGGCTAGTGTTGGGTGATATGTTACCTTAGTATAGGCGATGTTTTGAGCTTTTAAGCTATTTTTGATGGAGTGCGTGTCTTTGCACCAGCTGTTGGGCAAATGAGGTTGCCCTTGGAATATCCCTGTAGTTTGGGAGGAGTTAAGTATCATGGGTTGTCATCCAAGGTATTTGAGACATGTATGACCAGTGTTGTTCAGGTTATGGATCGAATGGGGTGTATTAGCACCCGTAGGTTGGGATGTGTTGAATCCCTGTTGCATGAGAATGTTTTTAGTTGGTGGACAACTGTATCTGCGAGCGTGGAACCCAATGATGTGGATTGAGAGTATTTCTATGTTATCTTTTGGAAGAAGTGTTAGGGGTTTAGACACTTGGATGAAAAGGAATGAGAGCTCATGGCTTGGGTTCAGGGTCATGTGTATGCAGCCATGTTTAGGGTACAATTTGTTTGGTTGAGCCAGAATGGTCCTGAACGGGTACCGGTAGAGAGGTATTACTGTGATCGATTCTATTATTAATTGGTACAGGATGTTAAGGTGTATATGTTGGCTTCTGGCTACACCATTTTTGACGTATTGGTAGACGGGTGAAGTAAATCGAGCAGAACCTAGGTTTATTAGTTTTGTGTGGGAGGTTCTAGCTCTGGCAAGAGAAATGTGGATTATAGTTCCGATAATATTCAGTTTGAAAGGAATGGTGATAAAAGATATCGCCCTGCGTTGAGGCGAGATGATGACAGTGCTGGGTGAGGACCGTATGGTCAAAGTATCCAGTTTAGAACAATATTTAATGCATGTTGGGTATGTGGATCATGGGATCTCATGAGGCGAGATTATCCGCATTTGATATGTAGAGTGTAAACCCCTTGTGCTTGTTGTTGTTGATGGTTGTGAGAATTGTGGTCTAAACGATTGTCTCATAGGTGATAGTTGTATGAATGTGGGGGCTAGTTCTTCTAGTGAGACGATTGTTGCAGGGAAGATGTTGGATAATGCCTTTGGTGGTTAAATCCTGAGGTTGTGGTTGATTAGCTAGAGTTGTTGCTCTACAGGTTTTGATGTAATTATGGGTATGGATTGGTTGTTGTATCAGTGAGTTGTGGTTGGTTTTAGATCCTAGTGAGTTCCTTGAAACTTGCTGATGATTATGAGGTGGTAATCACGGGGAAGAATGTTAAATTCTTGTTTAATGCTGTTTCAGCGTTGGGAGCGAGTCGTTTGATGGATCCTTGGTTGTAAGGTATTCCTAGCCTATGTTATGAATATAGGGTCAAAGGAAGTACGTGCTCGGGATATTCGTACGGTATGTGAGTTCTTGGGTGTTTTTGAGGGAATGACCTTGGTGTTGAGTTTTATGAAAATGCAGCTCCAATGTCTATTGCTTCATGTGCATGGCTCGGGGGGAGTTGCATAAACAAGGCTTTGTTAGGCTTGGTGTTTTGCCGGGGGTTGTATCGGTGTTGTTGTGGAAAAACGAGGATGTCACGATGCAGATGTGCATGGGGCTTTGGTAGCTGGATAAGTAGATGTCTCGTTGATCCTTTTAGAGGTGCTTTGGTGGTTTGTAAGTTTGGGTTGGGTCTGGGTGTTATCTATTAAAAGTAAACGATGTGTTGGTGTTTAGATTTGCCTTCTGTAAGGGCTACGGCGATATGCATTTTGGGGTTATGCCGTTTGGGTTGACCGATGCATGGGTTGCATTTATAGTTATGATGAGTCGGGTAGCCTATAAGTTTTAGATCAGTTGGTTGTTGTGTTTATTAATGGTTTTTCCGTGTACAGAAGCACTGAGAAGGGTTGTGATCGATGAGTATGGATGGTTTAGTAGATTTTTTGGGAGAAGTGAATGTTTCTCTTTGTTTGGGAAGTACGAGTTTTGGGTATGTTGCTCAGAATTCTGGTTTTGAGAATGTTATTAGTAAGTGTGAACAGATAAACATGCATAGTGCAAAAACACTTATATGTATATGTAAATATGTCAGTACATGCATACATTTGAGCATAACGTTAGAGGTTTTTAATATATACACATAGACATCTATGAGGGCATATAAGTGATCATACATACATATGTTCACACTTACAGATGACTGATCGAAAATCAATGGAGTGATGGTGTAATTAAGGTAGCGTATAAAGGTGGTTTCGGTAATATGGTTCTTGGGAGTTTGGCTTGTGCTAGTTCTTAAGCGACCAAAGTTAGAATTGGCAGTTTGTGGGTTGGTTAGATCCAGTTCTTAGCATCGAGGGTTGTTGAGGTTGTAGTGTTGCAAGTGAAGTTATGGCTTATGCATCTAGATAGTTAGAGGTGAACGAGCGCTTTTGTCCTACGCATGATGTGAAGCTTGCCGCGATGGTGGTTGTTTAAATGTTTTGGAGACATTAATTCTATGATGAGAAGTGTGTCGTGTACACAGATCACGTGTAGTTGGAAAAAATGATGAATGTTGTTTTGAGTTTTTGACAACCTGGATGGTTGGAGTTGTTTAAGAGTTATGGATTGATGGTTGAATATCGTCCGAGCTAAGCTTATAGCCGATGCTTTCTCTGTGAGGGTTGCAGGGGAGCTGAGAATGTTGTTTACGCGATTGGGTATGATGCGTGATAAAGACTTGTTGCTGAGTTGCAAGTGAAGTCATTTTGGTCACAATTGATTAGAGAAAGGTAACGGTGTAGTGATGCATCAGTACCACAAGATTAGGTTATTGGGAGAAGGAAATCTGATGAATTTTCACGTTAATGGTGATAGGGTGTTGTGTTTTAAAGATCAGAAGGTGGTGTCTCTTGAAGTTGAGTTGAGGTGTATGGTTTGATGGAGGTGCATGTCAGTTATGGTGATATGCATTCCGGTGATACGAAGATATATTAAGGTTTGGAATGGGATTGTTGTTGGGTTGGTATGAAGGAAGATATGGTTGATTTTGTTGTTTGATGCATGGTATGTCGGCGAGTGGAAGCTGAGCATCAATTTTCTTTCGGGTTTTTGCAACCGTTGAAGATATCGGAATGGAGGTGGGAAGGAATCACCATGGATTTTGTGTCATGGTTGCTTTTGACACCGACCAAAAAGGATTCCATTTGGGTGGTTGTTGTTTGTGTTGCGAAGTGTGCGCACCTTTGGGGCTATGCTTGTGATGTATGTTTTCGAATAAGTGGCAGATTTGTATATTGCTGGGTTAGTGTATTGCACTATGTGCATGAGTCCATAGTTTTGGACGGAGATCCGTGGATTATAACGAGGTTTTGGGGGTGTTGCTTGGGCTTGAGGGTATGTACTTCATATCTTCCCACTTGGATGGCGGGTTAGAGCATGGAATTCAGGTTTTGAATGATTAATTGGGTTGTGTATCATTGAGCTCGAGGTAAAGTGTGAAAGGCACATGCCTTTCGTAGAGTTGCTTTAATGGCAGTTATTAGAAAAGTATGCAGGTGGCACTGTACAAGGCGTTGTGTGGTTAGAGGTGCCGTACGCCCGTGTGTTGGGCTAAAACTGGGGAAATGTACGTTCCCATATATGATGTGTTGGAAGGCACCAATGAGAATGTGAAGTTGATATGTGAGTGCTTGAGAGCGGCTTTGGATCGTCATAAATTATACGTAGATTTGAAGCGTAGTGTTATAGAGTGCATCGTTGATGATCGGGTGATCATGTTGGTATCGCCTTGGAAGAAGGTGGCGTGTTTTGGGCAGAAAAGAAAGTTTAGCCGAGGTTTTGTGAACCATACGAGATTGTTGAGTGTGTGGGTGTTGATGCTTATTTTTGAGGTTACCTCCTGTGTTGGAGGGGTTCCATGATGTGTTTCATGTGACGATGTTGTTAAGGTATCAGTGGGATTCCTCGCATGTTGTGCCGGTGGAAGGCATTGTGTTGGGAATGGATTTATCTTGTAATAAGGATCAGGTGGAGATCCTTAGTGCCAGTATTAGGGTTCTGCGTGGTAGGACGGTTCAACTTGTTAAGGTGTTGTGGAAACATCGTAGTGTTGAGGAAGCCACGTGAGAATGTATGTCGGAGATGTTGGAGCAGCTTCTGCTTTTGTTTCCACTGGGTAAATTTCGAGGACGAAATTTCTTAAGTGGGAGAGAGTTGTAACGCCTCGGTTTTGAGGCTTATTAAACGGTCCGGTAGATTGAGTTATAGATTCGAGTCAGATTCGGGACCGTATATTTTTTCGTGACATAAAAATATGGGAAAATGGTTAAAAATCATATTTTAATATATGATTAATGTTGGTGAAATCAATTTTGGGAAATGAGGTTCGAAGGTGTAACAACTAACCAAAATGAAAAATTTGAAAACTAGTTTTTAGTGGTGACTAAATTGGAAAGGGTCAAATTCTTTGAATCTTTAGGGAGCTATTTTACCAAGTTTCGGTGGTGCTATCTCTCATCAATTAGACATTTTAAACATGTGTTTTAAAAGTTAATTAAGAGGAATTAAAATATCTAAAGTTAGCTATATTTTCACAAAACTTTTTATGTAACTTTTCTCTCCACCTCTCTTTAGCCAATCACTCAAGTTTTCATCAAATTCCAGAGGTGACAGGCTTGATTTCTTAGATTCTTGATTTGAAAATGATTTTTCATCTTTGATTTACAAAACCTTATTGAAATCTTGTGTTTTCTTAGCTTAAATCAAACAATTGAGGGAGAACTCACACAATAGAGGTAAGGTTCGTTTCTATCCTCCATTGCATGGTTCTTTATTGATATTCCCAAGTATTTGATCCTTGATCTATGTTTTATAATTGTAATACCCATTTTTCGTCTGGTCCCCAAAATTATATTTGAATAACTTATCCTAGTTAAACCAAATCCAAATTCAAAAAAGAAACAAAAAAAATTAAAATATCAAAAAGGGGCATGCCGCCCCATACCCTGCCAAAGAATGTCCCCTCCCATACTTGTAGCCCATTCCCCTATTACCCTTTCCTACACTCCACGACAATTCCCCATGATTTCATTTCCATTCCCCTAATCCATTTAAAAAGCAAGACAAATTGAAGCAATTGAGAGGAGGGCAGATTGAGAAGGAAAAAAAAACTATAAAACAAGTTGGAGAGAGCTCTCGGCAATTGAAAAAAAAAGATTCTCACATTACTTTGAAGATACCACAAATTGGAAAGAAAAGAGGAAAACTCACTACCATATTTAGGTTTGGGTATTTATTTTTTGGTGTATGTTTGTGGTATAATCCCTTTTTTATGATCTAATAGAAAAGATGTTTTATTAGTAATCATTTATTTATTTTAGTTCTAACATTTTTATATATATTTTTATGTTCACATGTTTCTATATCTTGTTAGAATGTGTTTAAATTAATTTTTGGTGGTTGTTTATTTTTTTTTATCTTCTCATCTATAAATATGTGTTTTTATCAAGATTCATATTTGTTTTATTCTCTTTCTGTTTCTACATGTACGGTATGTATGTATATCTTTGTTTTTGATATGATTAATATGTGGTTTTGTTGTAATATTTCTCTTATTTGTTCTTGAATGATCGTTTCTATGTATATACATATATATTAATATTCCTTGGTATTTAGCATGTTATATGTATCATTATATACTATATATGTAGTTTACGTGTATATATATAGGGTATTATATTATAGATGTAGCTTGTATATATTATATGTTGACATATATATATATATATAAGATATGTGTTTATATAAGTGTTTATATTTAGGTTACATTTTTTTTACGTATAATAACTCTTTTTTTATTATGTATATAATTTTAGATATATTTGTAAAAATATGTATAATGTTTTATTTAATTACTACATATATAATATAAATAAATACTTTTTTTAAAAAATAATAACATATATAAACTATTAACTTTAAATATATCTAGATATTTTTTTATAGGTATAAGTATTAAATATTTTACCTTAATTATTATATTTTTAAGTTAGATTAATATTTATGAATGTTTTAGAGTAGTATTTTATTTATGTTAGATTAGTATTTTATTATGTTAGTATTTATTTATATGTTTATCGCATTGTATTTATTCATGTTTGTCATGTTTTAAGTTGTATTTTGGATATATTATTGTCAATGCGGTGCCCTCTTATTCAAGCGTAACGTGGCCAGTATCAAGCGTAGTGATGGTGGCCTTTTTTATTCTCGAATAACAGGGCCTTTAGAATTTACTCGCACTTATAACCAAATTTTAATTTAATCGTCACTTTAATCCGGAAAGTTTAATATTAATAAATCGGTAATTATTAAAGTACCAATTTTGGGCGGTGTAGGGTGCTAATCCTTCCCCATCCGTAACCGACTCCCGAACCCGACATTTTAAAATCTCTGGTTTTTATGGTGCTCGGCCTACCTTAGTGGCCAGTGGCGACTCCATTTTTAAATAATACGGTTTTTTTAAAACCCCCAATGGAAGACATTTTTTTAAAATACCCAAAAGACCCTAAACACCTTAAAAACTCTTCTTTTAGCAAAGACGCTCGAAAAAAAGGATCGCTACAAATGGCGACTCTGCTGGGCTAAAGTGACTATTAAATTAACATTTGGCTATAATTGCGCGTTTATTTTAACGCATTTAAAATTTGTCATATAAACTCGTCCTTTAAAGTGGGGGTCAAACGCTAGTGCTTTCGTGTGGATATCGTTCCTCCGTATAGGTCTAGCAAGTACATTCGGGGCTCGAGTACCTTATGCTTTCGTGAGGATATCGTTCCTTCGTATGGGTATAAGGGAATGGGTCCCCTGAGTTGAACCCGGTTGAAAGGAGCCTATAATGGGTGATGACCGGGGGCCTTGATACTCTTAGTAGGGGACAACAAGGACAATTCGGGTACCACTTAGCACCAAAACTGCATGTAGAGAATATAGAAAGCCCACCCTTTTTGAGCCATGTGGATAACTTAGGTGTTTTAGATGGGATAAATAGGATTGCTTTGCTTGTTGCCTTATCTACTTCGTTTTTATTTATGTATCTATTGAGTTTATTCGGTACTAACTCATTAATTATTTTATTTTATTTTATTTTACTTTACACATACTTTTGTTGCATTAGCATTACATGACATAAAGGTGTTGGTTCAAGTGGTTTACCCGATAAAAAATCTTTCATTTTTACCTTATTTGCTATTTAATTTATTCATCTAATTATTTTAATTCCAAACTGACCCATTTTTGTGATCACATCATAATTAAATCTATTCATCTTTGCATTAACTACATGACATATCATAACATTTTTATTTTTTGCATTTTACCAGCATGAAATGCTGATTCACGATTGGTTCTTAATTTAAAAATTATCATCGGGAGAAAATCTAGTATTCTAGATATCAAGGCAATATTCAAAGTTGCAAATGAATCACGTGAGTTCGGAAGTTGAGCAACGATAACCATTTTTGAATCAGTACTTTCGCATCTAAGACATGCACCTTGCATTTACATGCATATATTTTGAAAATTTTAAAGTCGGTCCCCAGGTTGACCCATTTGATACAGCAAGGTTGGTCAATCTAGCACTTTGCAGAACCTCTACAAGAGCCCGATCTTGGGACATATCCGAAAGTGCTTGCCGCAAACACCATGCTCCCGACAAGGCTTTAATTTGGGGGCATTCTCCATCAAGGTTCAGAAACAAGCATTTGATAGCTACATATCATCACCGCTCCGCATTGATCCGAAAGAAATGAGTTTCCACAAACCAACACAACAAATTTGTGAACCTGAACTAGGGGGCAACGTAATACCTTCATGAAGACAATGAAAAACCTTTTAGAAAAGGTGAGCATGCAAGTTAAATTTGCTACAAGAACAGTTTCAGAAGATGGCATAAAACAAACAAAATTTTGGGGCATGCCCCCATATGAAGAAAGGTGATTGAACCCAGGACAAAGTCGGGGCACCGCCGCATAAAAAAAAAAGATCCTGACAGGACCAGTGAGAAGTCAAGGGTATCCCTTTTAGTGACAGAAAGAAAATCATGTCACATTCATGCATTTAGTTGCATTCATCTTGCATTGAATCATTTTTGCATACGTCATACATTTAGTTTAAATGCATACACCAAAGTCACCATACATTTAGGATAGACACATGCATTTAGGTACAAAATTCAGGCATGCATTTTTTGCTTGTACATACAGACAGGTTCGAAGAAGAGATTGAATATTTTCAACATGGGGGCAATTACGATAGCCAACATTATTCTTGGAGCACACGTACAAAAAGGGGGAATGCTGAAATATCTAAATAAAAGGTATCAGAGGAAAAGTTTTTGAACAATTACTGACAAATGTTTTTTTCTTTGTAGGATTCCATTCCTCCGACGATGGTGTGGCGGATGCCAACATTTTCTAGATTCTCACTCCTGCCAACAAAAACTCATCCCAGATCTTACCCTCTGTCGATAGAGAAGCAGAACAATTTTTTCTAGACACAGTCTCGCTGTCAATAGCACAACAATTCAAAATCTTACAAATCAAGCCTCCATCAGTGGTGGGGATCCCATATTTTGCTGATCTAGTCTCTCTGTCAGTGGTGTAGCAGATCAAACCTATCTAGATCTTGCCTCCGTCGGTGGTGTTGCAGATCAAATATTCCATCTAGATCCTATTTCTTCGTCGGTGGTGTAGTGAATCTCATATTTTGTCGATCTAGTCTCTCCGTCAGTGGTGTAGTAGATCAAATCTTACCCAGGTCTTGCCTCTTCGACAGTGTTGCAGCTAGACCAAACTTTTCCTTGGAATTTGTTTTTTTACTTACATGAAAATATCGAAAAAACAAAAAAAAGAAAGTTCGAGAGAAAAAGATCGAAAAAGGTTCAAAAAATTGAAAAAAAAAGAAAATTCGAAGAAAAAAATCAAAAATAGAAAGTTCAAGAAAAAATAGAAAAAAGAGAGAAATGAGAAAGAAAAAATCAAAAATGAAATAAAATAAAATTAACTTTCATTATCCGATCTTGTCTTACAGTTGATGGTGTAGATGAGTCCAAGTTGCTATCATTCGCCGATCTTGCTTCTCCGTTGATGGTGTAGTAAGATCCAAGTTGCTGTTATTCGATCTAGCCCTTCCGTTGATGGTAAGGCTAATTCCAAGTTGCTGAAATCCAGTCTTACTCCGCCGTTGATGGCATAGTAGGATTCATATTGATGTCGTCCTACTATGCTTCTCCATTGATGGTCTAGTGGAGTTCAAATGCTAAAATTGATCTTATTCCTCCGTTGATGGTGTGAATAGATCCAACTTGATTGACTTTCGGTTCTGCCTCTTCGTCGGTGTTGTAGCAGAACCAAATTTGCCAAATTCTGATCATGCCTCTTCGTCAGAGTCGTAGCTTGATCGCAAAGAAATCAACTCTCTGATCCTGCCTCTTCGTCGGTGTCGTAGCTAGATCAAACCTTCAGACCTCGCCATTTTGTCGGTGTTGTAGCTTAGTCTAATCTAGCTTTCAGTTCTGCGTCTTCGTCGGTGTTGTAGCTGAACCTAATTTACTAACTTTCGGTCTTGCCTCTTCGTCAGTGTTGTAGCTAGACCAAATTCACTAACTTTAGATCCTGCCTCTTTGTCGGTGTCGTAGCTGGATCCACATTACTAACTTTAGACCATGCCTCTTCGTCGGTGTTGTAGCTTGGTCAAAATTTACTAACTTTAAAGTTTTATCAATGTTGTATCTAAAAAAATAAAAAAAAGGCAAAGGAAAAAAAGAAAAAAAGGGCAAAAAATGAAGGAAAAAATGAATGAAAAAAAAAGTTTTCAATTTTCTGATATTGCCTCTTCAGAGTTTAGCTGGATCGGACATTGGAATTTTCATCCATTGGTTCTGTCTCTTCGTCAGTGTTGTAGTTGAACCAGATTTGCCAAATTTTGATCATGCCTCTTCGTCGGAGTCATAGCTTGATCACACAAAAAGAACAACCTTCTGATCCTGCCTCTTCGTCAGAGTCGTAGCTGGATCAGATATTTAGGCCTTGCCTCATCGTTAGTGTTGTAGCTTGGTCAAAATTCACTAACTTTCAACTATTTATCTTTATTAAAAAAAGCAAAACAAAGAAGAAAAAAAAGAAAAAAACAAGCAAGCAAAAAAAGAAGAAGAGAAAAAAGAAAAAAAGCAAGCAAGCAAAAAAAGAGATGAAACAAAGAAGAGAAAAGGAAGAATTTGTTAGTTTTCTGATCTTGCCTCTTCGTAAGAGTTGTAGCTGGATCAGACATCAAAACTTACATCCATCGATCTTGCCTCTTCATCAGTGTCGCAGCTGGATCGAATTTTGTAGACCCTGTCTCTTCGTCGGTGTTGTAGCCGGGTCAAGTTTTCTTTAGGAATCACATCGTCATCAATAATGTAGTAAGTCGCACTCATTTTGCTTCCCTAATAGACCACATCTCGTTTTGAAGATTTTGCTTCTTCCAAGAGTGACAAAATAGATCCGTCAAGTCCAGAAAGAAGACATGCGCCGAAAAGAAAGAAGATCTACCAAAGAAAAAAGACACACGTCAAAAGGAGAGAAGTTTAGCCAGGTCGGACAAAAATGGTTATTCTTGTCTTTGCTCTATTCTTGTTACACAACAATGAGAAAAGAGGGGCAGCTGTAATGCCCATTTTTTGTCTGGGCCCCAAAATTATATTCGAATAACTTATCCTAGTTAAACCAAATCCAAATAAGAAAACAAAAAAAATAAAAATGGCAAAAAAGGGGCATGCCGCACCATGCCCTGCCAAAGAATGACCCCTCCCATACTTGCACCCCATGCAGCCCATTCCCCTATTACCTTTTCCTACACTCCACGACAATTCCCCATGATTTCATTTCCATTCCCCTAATCCATTTAAAAAGCAAGACAAATTGAAGCAATGGAGAGGAGGGCAGATTGAGAAGCAAAAAACACCACAAAACAAATTGGAAACAATTGGAGAGAGCTCTCGACAATTGAAAAAAAGGGATTCTCACATTACTTTGAAGATATCACAAATTGGAAATAAAAGGGAAAAACTCACTACCATATTTAGGTTTGGGTATTTATTTTTTGGATTATGTTTGTGGTATAATCCGTTTTTATGATCTAATAGAAATGATGTTTTATTAGTAATCTTTTATTTATTTTTAGTTGTAACGTTTTTATATATATTTTTATGTTTATATATTTCTATATCTTGTTAGAATGTTTTTAAATTAATTTTTGGTGGTTGTTTAATATTTTTTATCTTCTCATATATAAATGTGTTTTTATCATGATTCGTATTTGTTTTATTCTCTTATTTGTTTCCACATGTACGGTATGTATGTATCTCTTTGTTTTTGATATGATTAATATGTGATTTTGTTGTAATATTTCTCTTATTTGATCTTGTATGATTGTTTCTATGTATATACATATATATTAATATTTCTTGGTATTTAGCATGTTATATGTATCATTATATACTCTATATGTAGTTTACGTGTATATATATATAGGGTATTATATTATATATGTAGCTTGTATATATTGTATGTTGACATATATATATATATATAAGATATGTGTTTATATAAGTGTTTATATTTAGGTTACATTTTTTACGTATAATAACTCTTTTTTTATTATGTATATAATTTTAGATATATTTGTAAAAATATGTATAGTGTTTTATTTAATTACTGCATATATAATATAAATAAATACCTTTTTTTAAAAAATAATAACATATATAAACTATTAACTTTAAATATATCTATATACTTTTCATATGTATAAGTATTAAATATTTTACCTTAATTATTATATTTTTAAGTTAGATTAATATTTATTAATGTTTTAGAGTAGTATTTTATTTATGTTAGATTAGTATTTTATTATGTTAGTATTTATTTATATGTTTATCGCATTGTATTTATTCATGTTTGTCATGTTTTAAGTTGCATTTTGGATATATTATTGCCAATGAGGTGCCCTTTTATTCGAGCATAAACGTCGCCAGTATCAAGCGTAGTGATGATGGTCTTTCGGTTTATTCTCGAATAACAGGGCCTTTAGAATTTACTCGCACTTATAACCAAATTTTAATTTAATCTGGAAAGATTAATATTAATAAAGTGGTAATTATTAAAGTACCAATTTTGGGCGGTGTGAGGGTGCTAATCCTTCCCCATCCGTAACCGACTCCCGAACCCGACATTTTAAAATCTCTGGTTCTTATGGTGCTCGACCTACCTTAGTGGCTGTTGGCGACTCCATTTTTAAATAATACATTTTTTAAAAACCCTCAATGGAAGACATTTTTTAAAATACCCAAAAGACCCTAAACACCTTAAAAACATGTTTTTTTAGCGAAGATGCTCGAAAAAAGGATCACTACAATAATATGATTTTGTGATTTTCCAATGTTAACTTAGTTCAATGGGGATTTTTGGAGGAAATTGATAAGAATTCAAAATGAATCTGTTTTGCTGGGTTTTTAATTGATCTTGATCATGATTTGGTTGTATTATGATGTTGATAAGTCGATTTTATCAATGGAATCCCGAGACTCTTGAATCTCTAATTGTTTAGGTTGTTAGAATTGTGTTTTGGTGGTGTTGTGGTGGCCGTGTGTTTTATGGAGGTGTAAGGCTGTTTTGGTTCTGTTTTTCGGTGTTAATTGATGATAAAAGTGATGTTAGATTGATAGGTTATGGCTGGGTTGTGTTTGGAAAGGATTAGATGAAGTTTTCGGTTGTTGTGGTTGGGCAATTATGAGGTGAATGTGAGAGTCTGTGAGGATCTGTTGTTACAGTGTTAGAAATTCATTTAGATGCATTAATCCTCTGTTATAATGTGGTTAAAATAGGGTAGATGGATCCGGGAGTGATCGGTGAAGCATTGGAGGCTTGTTTTCGCGTCAACGAATTGAGGTTTCGCGTATCGGTGAGTGAGAATATGGATTCCAGCATTGGAATGTTTTAAAGGTGGTTTATGGGAGTTTAAACTTAGCTTGATACGCTGGTTTAAACTCAGAAGTAAGTAAAAGTGGATTTTCCCTCTCAGTCGTGCTAGTGTTAAATGGTTTTATGCACTTGTTTTGATTTACATGTTACCTGTTGTTTAAGCATGATTTAAAGTATCTGATATACTGTTTTTGAGCATGAAATGCTGAAGGATGCTCATGGTAAGTGATCCTTGTAAGTATATGGTTTGTACTTGTGTTTTAAAGCATGGTTGTTGCTTTGGAAAATCGGTTTGGTTAATGCTAGTTAAAAACAATGAGGTAAATGTGTTATAGTTAATTATATTGGCAAATGATGTGATTTTAAGATTGTTATCGGATATAGTTGGCCGGCCATAGGATTTAGTGCGCTATATTAAGTCACCTTGGATGTTGAGGGTTTAGATCCGTGTACCGAAAACTCCAATCCTGTACCCTAATGGTAGAGGGGTTAAACAGTACCGTAAACTCCCGTTAGTGGATTAAGTGTCTAACTGATTTAAGGGGTTGGTGTCCCCGAGGGTTGTAGAGGTACCCGGTTGGTAACGTACCGCGATTGTTTTTGTATCGCCATTCCGGTTGAGATGGCTTGAACTGTTGGTTGAACACTTGTTTAATCCATGTATCCGATGAACTCTTTTGGTAATGGACTTGTTTAATGATCACTTGTGAGCCAATATAATTGTTAATGTATCATTGAAAGGTTTATGTTGTATAATGTGATTTATACATGTTTACCCTTTAAGCTTTGCATATGGTTGTTATGCATGGGAAGGCTTAAATTGAGGTTGGCAATGGAATTTGTTGTTGGTTAATGATACATGTTCCTATAGTTTAATATGTTGGTTTTGAAAGTGTTAAAGTGCATGGTTTTAAAGGCATGATGTATTATATGTTGAAAAACATGGTTTGAAATGAGATTTTCATTGTGTCATTGGAAAACGATTTTAAATGCATTGATGGTGTTTTGTTTTTGAGCATTCCTCACTAAGCCTAGTGTGCTTACGCTCTCTTTGTCCATCAATGCAGAGAACTAAAGTCTCGGAAGGCAGCGGGAATCAAGGGATCTTGAATGACTTGGTAACCAAAGTATGTTTTTGGATTAGACTATAAGTAATAACGGCAATGGGGTTTCAGTAGTTGATTTGGAAGATGTTTTGTTGAATTCCCTGTTTAAGCTAGTTTGTTTGGTTGCTCATGAATTGTAAATGGCCATTATATATTGTTTTGGTGATGGCTTGAAGTTTCATGCGTTGCTTGATTGGTTTCTAGGAAGCATGCCTATAGATTTTCATTTGATGCAAGATGTCATGAATCGATGTTGAATCTGTGATGCTTTGATGTGGTTCGATCCTTGAATATGTTGGATATATGTTTGAAGCATGTTTAAGTGTTTTGGAAACCATAAATGGATGAAAAACCAGTTAAAATTCTCATTCCAAGCCCAGAGGTTTCGAAACCAGGGCTAAGTTTCAAAACATGTAGGCCAAAATTGGCTATGGGGTGCAGTACGCGGGGAGTCGCACTGAAAAAAGAGTTTTAAGTTATGAAGGCCTGGTTTCGAAACCTGTAGGGGTGGTTTCGAAACCTCTAATATAATTTGGCCCCATATCGATCCGAAAACCCGTGTACCAAAACCAAGAACCGTTATTTTAGTTATATGTTTGTTTTAAGCTTTGAAAATTTGCAGTTTGGTCCCTAGATGTTGTGTATGCAATTGAATGAATTTGGATGCCTGTTTTAAGCTGAAATTTGACATGTATGTTTTAAACCTGACTAATTGAGGATTGGTAAATCAAATTTTAAGTAAGTCCTTATAGTTTTGTAGATTTACAATTTGGTCCCTAAATATTTGAATGATCAATTGGTGGTGCTATGGTGATCAATTTGCGATGAAATTTCATGAGCTTGCATGAAATTAACTTAATTATGGATTGGTAAACTTAATTTGTTAATTGTACCATTAAACTTGTGGAAATTACATCTTGGTCCCTGAGTTGTAATAGTATTCAATTAGATGTCAATTTGATGGCCGATTGAGTTGAGTTTACACCTATGATCAGTATGTACATATAGGTTAATAATTATGCATCTAGATAAGATAAAAGAAAAAAAGGTCGTGTTTTGAGTTTTATCTTCACGGTTTACTTCGGTAAACCTAATGTAGCTCGCTCAGTTCGGTCTTGCGTCTAGGCCGGGTCGTAGGGGTTACATGGCATGTAATCACAATATGGAGTGCCATATCAAACTCAATCTCAGATGAGTCATTATGCTCTATCAAGTATCTCTAACCCATTTACCCTTCTTGAAGAGAATATGCGTGATCATTTGTCTTATACCAAAGCTATAATGCAAGATCATTCTTCATCAATGCGCACTCTGGAAGCTCAGTTGGGACATTTATCTACTGACCTAAATTCTAGACAACCGGCACACTACCTAGAAACACTAACAGTCCAGTGAACAAGGGTAAGGTGCATTGCAAAGCTGTTACTCTTCATAATGGTAAATAGACTACTAACTCAACCCAACCAGTTCCCATCTCTACTCGTGAACGGGAAAAGTCCTTTGTACCTGATCATACAGTTAAGGATGGAGATAATGATGGCAAGAAGAGTAATATACATCATACTATTACTCTAGTTTTGTCTGTTTTACAACCGAAGTTGTTGCCATAATGTCTAGTGTCAGCATAGTAGTCAGATAATCCATCTCTACCTTTTCCTCAACGATTTAAAAATACTGAATCGGGCATTCAATTTCAATTCTTTCATGATACTTTGCAAAAACTTACAATTCAAATTCCTTTTATTGATGCCCTTACACAGATTCTGAATTATGCAAAGTTTATGAAGGATATCATGTCCAAGAAGAAGAAGTTCAATGCAATGTAAACCATTGCACTTACTGAAGAGTGTAGTGCGTTAATATCTACCCCTCTACCGAGAAAGATGAAGGATCCAGGCAACTTCATCATACCTTGCTCGATTGGTAATCACTACTTTAGTAAATCTCTTTGTGATTTAGGGGCTAGTATCAATTTAATGCAGCTATCTGCTTTTCAAAAGTTGCGCATTAGAGAAATGAAGCCCACTGCAGTCACATTACAATTGGCTAATAGATCTTTGACTCATCCGAATGGTCAAATCAAAGATATGCTTGTTCGAGTGGACAAGTTTATTTTCCCAGTTGACTTTATTATACTAGATTGCGGGGCTGACAAAGATCTACCTATCATTCTTGGTCGCCTATTCTTAGCTACTGGGAAAGCAGTCATCGATGTATCAAAAAGAGAACTTACATTATGGGTTGATAATGACCAAGTTACTTTCGGGATGTTCAACGATGATATGGGAAGAAAGACTAAAGAATATCATCATATCGACATTCTTGAACATATTATTCAAGAAGACCATCATCATCATGGATTCTTGTTGCTGAAGGTACTGCATTGACAACAGTAAAAGAAGATCTCCCAAATTATGACCACATTGTCGAAGTCATCACTACTACAGTTCATCATAAATGGCAAATTGAATTTTTGGATCTTGCTTACCAGTCAAATCCTACTTTTAAATCGTCTATTAAATAAGCTATTACTCTGAAACTGAAGCCATTGCCAGCTAATCTTAAGTATGTATTTTTTGGAGATGCAAAAACACTCCTAGTCATTGTCTCTGCAACTCTGGACGCAATACAATAGGCTAAGTTGATAAATATTCTTAAGCGACACAAGCGTGCTATTGCTTGGACAATTTTTTATATCAAGGGTATTAGTTCGTCTTTATGCATGCATAAGATTAAGCTGGATAATAGAACAAGCAGTCCATTGAGCCGCAAAAAAGATTGAATGAAAAGATGAATGAAGTAGTCAAGAAGGAAATTCTTAAATGGTTGGATGCAGGTATTATCTACAATTTCAGATAGTGCATGGGTGAGTCTAGTCCATTGTGTCCCTAAGAAAAGTGGCATGACTGTAGTCTGTAACGATGCTAATGAATTGATTCCAACTCCCATTCTTACGGGGTGAAGTATTTTCATGGACTACAAGCGTCTCAATGCAGCCACAAGGAAGGATCATTTTTCTCTTCATTTCATTGATCAAATATTTGATCGACTTGAGAACAAGGAATTTTATTGCTTCCTAGATGGATATTCTAGTTACAATCAAATTGCTATTACACCCGAGGACCATGAGAGAACTACTTTTACATGCCCTTTTGGAACATTTGCCTTCCGTCGCATGCCTTTCGGTCTTTGTAATGCACCAGCCTCATTTCAAAGGTACATGATCGCAATATTCTCATATATTATTGATAATTCCCTTGAAATATTTATGGATAATTTTTTGGTGTATGAGAATAATTTCGACCATTGCGTCGACAATCTGGAGAAAGTATTACAGTAATATGAAGACACCAATATGGTTCTTAACTGGGAAAAATGTCACTTCATGGTCACTGAAGGGATTGTACTGGGCCACAAAATTTTGAAGGCTAGAATTGAGGTTGATAGAGCCAAAGTGGATGTAATTAAAAAACTACAACCTCCAACAAATGTGAAAGGTATAAGTAGTTTTCTAGGCCATGTTGGGTTTTATAGGAGATTCATTCGGGACTTCTCAAAGATCACCAAACCTCTATGCCTATTGTTGGTGCAAGGTAGAAAATTCATTTTTGACGATGCATGTACGGATGTATTCAATAAAATTAAAACACAGCTTGTGAGTGCATCGATTGTTGTTGTGCCCAACTAGGAGCAACTATTTGAACTTATGTGCGACGTCAGTGATTTTGTTGTGGGTGTAGTTTTGGGATAACACAAGGATATGGTATTTCATGCGATCTATTATGCTAGTAAGACTCTAACTGAAGCTCAAATCAATTACACTACTATTGAGAAAGAGTTATTAGTAGTAATTTTTGCTTTTGATAAGTTTCGTTATTATCTTGTGGGTGCAAAAATTACAGTTTTTACTGATCACTCTACTTTGAGATACCTTTTTGCAAAGAAAGATAGAAAACCTAGAATAATCCACTGGATCTTATTGTTACAAGACTTCGATATTGAAATTAAAGACCGTAAGTGGTTAAAAAATCAAGTTGTCAATCACCTTTCGAGGTTGGAAGCTGGCAGCAAAGATGGCAATAAGTTGCAAATTGTCGGTGTATTCCCTGATGAAATGCTTTTTGTTTTGAAGGCAACACCACGGTACGTTGATATAGTGAATTACTTGGTTTATGGAAAGACTCATGTCGGTAAAACTGGGCATAAAAAGGCTAGATTCCTTAGAGATGATACGAAATATCATTGGAATGAACCTTACTTGTTCAAGGTTTGTAATGACAATATAATTCGACGTTGTGTCCCTGAGGAAGAGATGAAATCTATTCTATAACATTGTCATAATGCTCCTTATGGAGGGTATTTTGCTGGAATGAGAACGGTTGAAAAGTCCTACAATCTAGATTTTATTGGCCGACATTGTTCAAAGATGCTCACGAGTTTGCTCAATGCTATGATAGATGTCAATGCACCGGATCCATATCTAGAAGAAATGAGATGTCGCATCAGCCAATAATGGAAATCGAGTTATTTGATGTTTGGGAATTGGATTTTATGGGCTATTTTCCTAATTCTTTTCGAAATCTATACATTTTTGTTGCGGTTGACTATGTGTCAAAGTGGATAGAAGTTGTTGATGTGCCTAAAGATGATGCAAAGACAGTCTTGAAGTTTTTTTGCAAACATATACTCACTCACTTTGTAACACAAAAAGCATTGATCAGCTATCAGGGTAAACATTTCCACTGCAGTTAGGTGGTTGCTGCATTGAAACGCTACGAAGTAAATCATAGACTAGACACAACATATCATCCTCAATGGAATGAACAAGCAGAGGTATCTAATCAAGCAATTAAAAATGTTTTGGAAAAAGTGGTGAATACCACTAGAAAAGTTTGGTCCTCTCGTCTAGATGATGCATTACGGGCTATACGTACTGCATACAAAACTCCATTGGGAATGTCACCATATCAACTTGTTTTTTGGAAAATCTTGTCATTTTCCAGTAGTGCTTGAGCACAAGGAAATGTGGCTCTTAAGCAAGTTAATCTTGATTACGAGGTAGCAGGAAAGAAGCGATTGCTTGACATTACTGAACTGGAATAAATTTGCTAAAATGCTTATGAAAATACATGTATTTACATGACAAGAGCAAGCACTGGCACGATAAGATTATTTTACATTGACAATTTGAAGTGGGATAGTTGGTTTTGCTATTCAACTCTAGACTAAAATTGCACCGAGGAAAATTGAGATCACGATGGTCGGACCTCTTGAAGTTGTGGGAGCATTTTCACATGGTGTTATCACAATCAAAGATACAAAAGGGGGAACTCCATTCAAAGTCAATGGCCAACAACTTAAACTCTACTGTGGTGACTTTGATCCTAGAAATATTGAGACCATTAAGTTGGTCGAGTTTTTTTGAAATTCTTCTTAATTGCTTTATTAGATTTAGATTTTATTTTTCTTTATTTTTCATTTAATTTCCTTTAGTTCCCTTTTTGAAGAATAAAAATCTCTTCGTTTTGTCTCTTCTCTAACAACTTGTACGGTGGAAGGATTCCCAAGATATGCATGAAAAATTTTGGGGGCAAATTGGGTAATTCAATTGCTCCAATCTAACCCTAATAATCACAGCCTTTCATCATATGCACGGGAAACACAATGAACGAGCATGATTTTTGTGCCAAGATCAAGCCATTGAAACTCATCGCATTAGATGGTAACAATTACGCGTTTTCATTTTTTCTCTTTTCTTCTCCTTTATTAAGTAGCTTGCAATGTCATTAATTTCTCACTTCTTTTTATACTTTCCCTAAGTTCTCAAGGCTTTAAAGTTTCAAATTTTCTTTGCAAAAATCTTTCCTTTTCATCTTTTTTCTTATAATCCTCCATGGCCAAGACAAGAGCATCTCGAAAAATCTTGAGGGAAACCCCTATTCAAGACATTCCAAGCTCAGAATCAAACTCTTAATTAGAAGACCATGCTTCTCAAGAAGAGATTCCAGAATACGAGTCTTTCCAAACTAGGATTGCAAGTGAACGCTTCACAGAACACATCAAAAAGATAAGCATCCACCCCGAGCAAAGAATCAAACTCTCTGTTGTTGAAGAACCTGGGATTTCCATCCACAACACCATCGCACTTCACAAACAAGGCAAATTTTGTGCTCATCCTACCAGCTACAGTGCTTCCTTGGTAAGAGAATTTTACGCAAATCTGTACGAGCCCTCTTTGAAACTTGTTTTTGTTAGGGAACACTCTATTCCTTGGACTGATGTGAATGTGGATGAACATGCTTTATTTGTGGCTGAAATTATTGATGAGAAACTTGCTCTTTTAGTATAAGATTTATGTGTAGCAGGTGCATTATGATAGGGAAGCAATGCTGGAAATTATACCATGCTTAGGAAATTTCTGACCTTGCCTGCCAAGATATAGTTTCAATTCATCAACTCCAGGTTACTGCCCTCCACTCATAGCACAATTGTTTATCTTGATAGAATGTGTCTGATACATTCTATCATTAAGGCGAGAAAAATTGATGTGAGGGCACTTATACACAAAGAGATTAGAAGCTTTGCTAAAAAGAAGATTGGTATATTGCTTTTCCATCTATGATCATGTAGCTCTATGAATCAAAGGGGTTAAAACCCCATGAAAATGAAGATAAGGCTACCAAAAAAGGGCCCATCAACAAAGTTGTCATCAAAAGAATGGTTTGTGCTTCTAAAGTTCCTACACCAAGGTCGGGTACTGCAACGAGGTATGACAAGGGTAGAGCCAAAGTGGACGTTGCACTAGAAAATGGTCTATCAAGTGATGATTCCTGGCAAAAAGTTTTAAAAATAGAGGACACACTCGATGCAATGATGAGTAAATTGGGTGTTATTGCAGCTACAGTGCAGACAGTGGATTTGGCGCATAACTTGTTCTAAGCCTATATAAAGACATGACACAAATCTACACTGGTTGCAATGAGCCAACTTACTCTAGTTGATCTGCTAGAATTCCTTATTTTCCCCTAACATTTGATGTTATGAATTCTTCTCTGATGCTGCTACCAAAGATGTCCCAACAAAGTCAGTGAATTCTCCTGACAATGTCAGCGAAGCTGGTGACCCACCACGAGAAGAGGCATCGAGTAAGATCATCTGGGATTGTTTGTTCGATTTGAATGTCCCTATAGATGTTGATGCATACCCACTATTGTTGAGAATGGTGAAGCCCTTGTTAAGTATGTTTATGAAGATAAAGATGATATTTTGATTACTAAAACGTCTATCGCAGAGAAAGTTTTTGAGAAAGATTTGGTTGCATCCAAGAGTGTGGATGCAACCCTGGAAGAGCCTGAGTTTTAGCCAGCTACGACGAGATCGACAGAAGTTGCTCCCACAGAGGATGAACAAGAGGAAAACCCTTATGCAAGGGTGCTCTACAAGGCACCGCCATCGTTCATCATATCTGAGGATGCGACTGATGATGCTGATAAGGTAGAGAAGGAAGACAATATTGAACAACATGTTGATGAGACTCCTCTACCTAAGAATGAAAGGAAAAGAAAGCTCTCTAAGTCTAAGGAGAAGAGCAAGAGAAAGAGAAACGAAGAAGAAGAGATGCTCCACCTCCTTCTTCCATGATCCCAAGAATTGAGTTAGTCTGTGTTAGTTTTAGTAAGAATGGATTCCATATAGTGTAATTCCATTATGTACTTCTATTTTTGTCATTACATTTGCATTGTCTTTGAAAAAGCATTTAGTTGTAACAACATTGCATTCATCATTGTAACTATATTCTGTTATTGCATTTTTTATTACATTATGTCATTGCATTCCTTCATTCCATTCTATTTTATTGTGCATTAGGGACAATGCAACCTTTAAGTTTTGGGGTATACGCCTAGGAGTTGAAATGCACCCCCATTTCAAAAATTTCAAGAAATTTTTTTCTATACAAATGCACGGTTCTTTTTGTTTTCAAAATTCTTTTGCTTGGATTTGATGTGTAAATCTTGAATTGTTCTAATCATTGTTAAGTTTGCTAGATATACATGATGGTTAATTGTATTTCTAAAATCTACATTGATATATCTATTGGTTTGAGTAATGAATATCTTTGTATCATTCATTTGATTTTTGACGACTTTCTCATGTTACAACATGTGTGTTATATATATATATTTGTATATCTTATTAAGTACAAATAAAAGGCATTCCAATGTGAGTAAAAGAAAATAAATAAACTAGCTTTAAGGGGGAACACTCCTCTGCATGCGATAGAAAAATGAATTTGGCCAAAGGCTGTCGCTGCATGAGTGTGTGTCATTATAATGAAGTACTTCCTCAGGTTTGTTGCATTATATCTTACTTCTCAGGATCTAGGGTGCATTTATTGTTCGATATCCTTCTCTACATAAAAAAGAAGAAAAGAAAAAGAAGAAATATATGAATATATATATGCTATTATGTGTGGTGTTAAATGAATGCTGATAGGAGGAGTGAATCTGAGATTTTAGGAATGATGTTAGGTATTCTTGAATTGCTAAGCTTATCTATTGATGTGGAGTTGATTATTAAAATATCTCTATTGTCGATGCATAAGATTTATTAATTGAATAAAATGATTCAAGTATCTAGAATGTCTATGATCTGCTGTTGGACCTTGCTGTTTTGATCTTTACTTGAGGACAAGTAAAAACTCAAGTTTGAGAGTGTGATAGCTCTTTAAAGAGCGTGAATTTTCCCTTAATTTATAACTCTAGTTGTCCCCACATTAGTATCCATTGCAACCATTTAAGCAGTTTCATGTCTATTTCTGTATTTTTTCTAACTTAGTTCCATTGGCTTCTGTTTTGTATATTTTTGCCTTTTTGTCGTTGCATTACTAATGTCCCTACAGAGGATGTTTTCACCACTACAGCCAGTTTGACACTACATTTGCCAACTGTTTAGCATGCTTAAGGATCAGGACAAATATGCTAGTTGTCCAGTTTGTTACAACAAATTCTGTATGACGCTGTGCACGCAAATAACCTACAAGATAGGTGTCCTTCCTTTTGTGGCCTATAAAAAGACCATTTTGGAGGAGATAAAGAGTCACACTATTCCCATTTTTTTATATCATCTTCAACCTCTAAGCTTTCTCCCTCCATCCATGTCGGCTTAAGCTTATTTCCTGAGACCTGAGGCGAAGTGAGGCAGATATATCCAAGGAAATAAGGAGTCAAGTGCTGAATTGAGGAAATATATTGTTATCTTCTTAAACTTTTCTCTATTTTGATGTTTTTGGAGATTTACTTTGTATTTTGAGCTCATTTTGACGTTGTTTTAATTTTTGGAGCTTCATGAACTTGTTTAAACTATTTTCTCATTTTAATATATATATATATATATATGTGTGTGTGTTAACTTTTTCTTACGCTTTAATTGTTGGATCCGATTTATGTTTTGTATAAGAGTGTTAAACCAACCACTAACATCGATGGAAGCAATAACGAGTTTTTATAACAAAAGTTGATTGGATGCAACGAAAGTTGGTCTGCTTGTTCTAAAGGTTATAGTCTCGACTTACAACAAAAGTTAAAGCCGGTCTACATCCTCGAGTCAATAGTTGAAGGTTAAATGGAAGCTAATACTCAAGCTGACCACCGTATCGCTGACTAATCCAATTTTTACCTTAAAGTGTACTTGATCTTTCTGCCTAGCTGAGCCAAGGAGATCCAGTCTTTATTCTCATATTTCTCTATCTTTTATTACACTTTGTTATTGCTACCACATTGAATCATTTATTCACCTTATTATCTTATTATTGCAACCACTATTGCACCCACAACTACCACTCTTATAGTATTGTATTGTAGTCACATAAGTATACGTGTAATACACCATCCTCGTGGGATCGATATTCAAACAAGATTTCCTAATTTTTATTCTTGCATTGATAGTGTAGCTTGCACTAATAGTGTGATGTTTTCACACTGCTCAGATACCCAGTGAGAGAAAAGTGTGCTGCAGCACCATGGTTATTGATTTTTGAATATATGTTCCTAAAGCTGTGTGGCACTGGTCTCATTCGAAGATGCTCAACGAGAGATTTAGAGCATGGGTGTAGGTTCTCAAAGTTGTGTGGCACCAGGCCTCACCCAAGAGTGTACGTTCCAAAAGTTGTGTGGCACTGGCCTCACTCTAAGTTTGTTGGCATGGTGTGCTATGTGTTGTGTGTGTGTGTTTAATATCTTCTATTGTTTTGTTATGTGTTTAGGCATCTTGAGGTAGCGCCAATGTTGTTATATTATGCCATGATATCATTATTTTAGCTACTTGATCATATTTATAATTTGCATAAAGCATGGTTGAATTGAGGTGTATATATTGAGCTTTGCTAGCTCAGTGTTCGAAATTGTTGTTTTCATTCGTAGGTTAGTACGTCGACATGCATCATTGGAGCACCATCAGAATAGGACTTCAGCATCAACTTGTGTTTGAGTACAGTACTTAGCTTATTGGACTATGTATTCATAGGACCCTATGTTGTATTGTAACTCTTATTTTGGATTTTAACTTGTGTGTCGAATGCTTTTAATTATGTATTTTAAGTGGAGCTCCCATGTAATGTTTTAAATTGGTTTATCAACTCTGAAATATTCAAACTTAATGGATTTTATGAAATGAATGTGTTGGGATAAATCTAGTTTCAAAATTTTATGGTTTTATGTTTGGGCTTGAGGCCTAATTTTTGACGTCCGAGTCGGGGATGTTACAATAGTGGTATCGGAGCCTAGGTTTAGCCAGTTCTAGAAAGCCTCGGTGTTGTCTAGAGAGTGTTGTATAGGTGTCTAGCGAATATGTTTCCCATAAGTCAATGTCGTACTTGTTTAAGTTGAATATTCGATGGTGTAACTTTATTTGCTTGCTTGTGTAGAAAGTAACCATTCTGAGGAGGCCACAAGATCGAGAGGGAAGTTAGGGCTCTCGAAGAGATAGTTATGATGAGGATTATGTGTCCAGTTCGGAAGGGATGCTAGAGGATGTTAGAGGTCAAGGGGCCAATTATTTCTCCTATCTGTACCATGCCCTTCGACAAATCGTGAGGGTTATACCTAGGCCTTCGGCTACCCCTCATGAGGTACCGATTGAGAAGGTGTGATGCCATAGTGCAATAAATTTCCTTGGATCAAGGCATGACAATCTGGTCAAGGCGGATCAATGGTTGAGGGACACTCGATTGATCATAAGACAGATGAGGTTGGAACCAGAGGAAAAGTTGACATGTGTCTTTTCTCTGTTGAAAGAAAATGCACGAGAATGGTGGGAGACCGTAGAGTTGGGATGTTATCCTGACCAACCATCATGGGATGATTTATTGTACGATTTTAAGAAGAAGTACGTGGGTGAAGCCCACATTGATAGTTTGTGGGATCAGTTTAATCATCTTGTGCAAGAAAACCAGTAAGTGTTTGAATACGATCAAGTGTTTTTGCAGTTGAGTAGGTATAACCCTGAATTGGTTGCCACCGAAAATATGAGATGCAAGAAGTTTCTAAAAGGTTTAAGGAAAGAAATTTAGACCTACTTGACTGCTACCCCACTGAAAGTGTTTCTAGAATTGACTACTGGTGCCAACTCGATTGAGCAAGTGTAAGGTTTGACCTATGACCCATCTAGTGGGCAAGGGAGCTCGAGTGAGAGAACTCAGAACTTCTCCGAAAAATCTATCTTATTCTTGAAGGAACAAAAACCGTTGGAACTAAGGAATGAAAGCTTTGAATCAGAGTTCGAGATCAGACCGTAGGTCAAAGTTTGTTGGCCATAGGAGTCCTTCATTATCTTCAGCCATGATGAGTCCGAAGGGCTTACAAAAGAGTACGAGCGCACTGGTTTGTGATCAGTGTAGACATAATCATAGAGGCAAGTTTTGGGGTTTGGCCAAAGTTTGCTTTGAGTGTGGATCGCCGAACTATTTTGTACGGGATTGCTCGGAAGCTGCCAATACCATTCAAGTTGATACTCATACGACTCTTTATCTAGCTCAAAAAGGTCGGGGCTTTGCTAGAAGAAGAGCAAGTAACATGTTTAGACATTAAAGTGGTGGTACAGTCCAATCCACTACTATTGACTAGCGAGGCAGTATGCGGTCAAGGCCTAGGAGGACTATGAGGCTACTAATGTTATCTCAGGTACGTTTACCTTGTTTTCAGTTCTTATTGTTGTTCTTGTGGATTTGGGGTCTACTCATTCATACATCCGTAATGGAATGTCTCAGTAGTGGGGTATTCCTACTGAGGATCTTGATATTAGGGTTCGTATGACTAGTCCTTTGGGGTATAATGTTTTGGTGGATAAAGTGTATCAAAGGTGTCTGATTAAGGTTTAGGGTTTGATCTTTCTAGCTGATTTGATGGTGTTACCATTCCAAGAGTTTGATGCTATCCTAGGTATGGATTGGTTGTTTGAGCATGATGCGCAGTTGGGTTGTAGAGGGAAGAGCCTTAAGCTTTGCGGTATTGATGGGGCCAAGTTAGTAGTAAAGGCTGAGAGGAATCCTTGCCTTTCCAATGTGGTGTCAGCCTTGGCGGCATAGACAATGATCTAACAAGGTTGTGAGGCCTTCTTGGCTCGTGTGGTTGACATGAGTGTTGAGAGTCTGATGCTTGAGAGCCTTCGAGTTGTTAGATTGTTTGCCTATGTGTTTCTGACATATGTGAGTTAGAGCTTTAGATAGATGTGATGCCTAGGATGAAACTAGTGTATATTGCACTGTTTCGTATGACATTGATAGAATTGAGTGATTTAAAGAATCAAATCCAATAGTTGTTAGAAAGAGATTTCATTCGACCGAGCATCTCACCTTGGGGTGCACTGGTCTTGTTTCTTAAGAAGAATGATAGGTCGATGAAGATGTTTATTGATTATCGTAAGCTTAACAAGGTAACAGTACAGAACCGTTATCCCCTACCAAGGATAGATGACATGTTCGACCAATTGAGAGGTGCTCGTGTGTTCTCAAAGGCCGACTTGAGGTCAAGTTACTATCAGTTGAAGGTAGTAGAAGAGAATGTTCAAAAAATTGCTTTCAGGATACGGTATGGACATTATGAGCTCTTGGTAATGCCCTTTGGGCTTACCAATGCACCTGTAACTTTTATGGATTTGATGAACCCGATCTTTTAGCCTTACCTAGATCAGTTAGTGGTGGTTTTCATTGATGACATCTTGGTTTATTCAAGCTCAGAGGAGGAGCATGATTATCATCTTCGTATTGTTCTTCAGACCTTGAGGGAAAGGTAACTTTTTGCTAAGTTCAGTAAGTGTCAATTTTGGTTCTCTGAGGTGGCTTTTTGGGCCACATTGTTGCAGTGGATGGGATCCGAGTTGATTCGTAAAAAATTCAAGCTATGGTGGAGTGGAAACCACCAAGAAATATTGCAGAAGTCCTCAGTTCTCTTGTGCTTGCTAGATATTATCTTCATTTCGTCAAGGGCTTCTCCATCATAGAGGCACCTATGACCAAGTTGTTACAAAAAGGAGTTCTATTTGAGTGGAATGAGAAAAGACAACAAAGCTTCGAGCAGTTAAAGGTTTATCTTACGGAGGCCCCGATGTTAATGCAACCCAAACCTGGAAAAGATTATATTGTGTTTAGTGATGCCTCAAGACAACCTAAGCCTTATATATAGAATTACCTTACGCATGATTTGGAGAATGCCGCGGTTATCTTCACTTTGAATGTTTGGAGACATTATTTGTATGGGGAAAAGTGTTACATCTACACCGATCATAAGAGTTTGAAGTATCTCCTTACCCAAAAAGAGTTGAATTTGAGGCAAAGGCGATGGATTGAGTTGTTAAAAAGACTATGATTGCATCATAGAATACCATCATGGTAAATATTATATGGTGATCGATGCCTTGGGTATGAAGTCTATGTCAGACTTGAGGGCAATATTTTCTCGATTAAGGATGACCGAGGATTGTGGGTTGTTAGCCGAGCTTCCTGTAGAGCCTACCTTGGTGCAAAAGATCAAGAAGACTCAAGTGTTAGATGAATAGTTGATGGCAAAGATAGAGTTGGTTCAGGGAGGAAAAACATCTGATTTCGAAGTAAGAGAAGGCTGGATCTTGTACTTCAAGTGTAGGTTCTATGTTTCGGCTTTGGAAGACTTGCATGATCGTATCCTTTATGAGGCTCATCGGAGTCCATTTGTCGTGCATTCAAGTAGAAACAAAATATATCAAGACTGTCGTCCTTTTTATTGGTGGCCTAGTATGAAAATAGATATATCCGAGTTTATGATAAGATGCTTAGCTTGTTGACAAGTTAAGGCCAAACATCAGGTTCCTTCAGGCTTGCTGTAGCCCATTCAGATTCCACAATGGAAATGGGATTGGGTGACCATGGATTTTATAGCAGGGTTGCCATTGACACAAATGAAGCATGATTCTATATGGGTGATAGTAGATCATTTGACCAAGTCAGCTCATTTCTTACCTGTGCATATGGATTTTACACTTGAGAGGTTGGCACGGTTATACATCCAAGAGATTGTAAGGTTGTATGGAGTGCCATCATTGATCATATCGGATAGGGATCCTTGGTTTACAAAAAGGTTATGGAAAAAGATCCACGAGGCTTTGGATACCAAGTTGCACTTCAGTACTACTTTCTATCCTCAGACCGATGGTCAATCTAAGCGAGTTATCTAGAATTTAGAGGATATGATCCGGCGTTGTATCATTGACTTCGAGAAAAGTTGGGAAGAATAGCTATCGCTTGTCAAATTTGCCTGCAACATCAATTTCCAATCAAGCATCAAGATGGCTTCTTTTGAGGCATTGTATGGGCGTAGGTGCAGGACACCTTTTTGTTGGACCGAGCTAAATGAGAGAAGGATTATGGGGCTAGATTTGATTAGACAAACCAAAGAAAAGGTTCAGGTAATCAAGGAAAGATTGCAAGTGGTCTTTGGTCATCAAAAAGCTTACGCGGATAAGAAGTGTAAGCACATCAAGTATGAGGTTGGCGGTGAGGTAGTCCTTAAGGTGTCACCATGGAAAAGAGTGATCCGCTTCGGGTGGAAAGGCAAGTTGAGCTCGATGTTTATAGGGTCATATGAGGTTTTTGAGAGGTTAGACCCGTAGCTTACTAGTGAGCGTTACCTCTAGAGATGACACACATCCACAATGCGTTCCATGTGTCTATGTTGAGACACTACCATTCTAATCCTTACCATGTTATTCCTCTTTATGAGATTGAGATCAACACCTACATGACCTGCAAGGAAGAACCGATAAGAGTTTTACAATAAGTGTATACCTCTTGTTAAGATGTTGTAGAGGAACTACAAAGTTGAGGAGGCTACATGGGAAGTCGAGAAAGATATGAAGTTGCTTTATCTGTATTTGTTTCCATCAGGTAAATTTTGAGAAAAAAATTTCTTTAAGGAAATGAAAGTTATAATGACTCAGATTTTGAAATTCGAGGGTCGATTTACCCCCAAGCATGGGCTTCATGTTTGGGCCGAGAAGTTTGGGCCTTGAGAGCCTTGGTGGCCTTGTTGTAGATGGTGGGTTGAGTGTTGGGTCTTGTGGATGAGTAAGGAAGAAGTTAGAGGGGCATTAGGGTAATTTACCTCCCATTTCAATAGGGAAAAGGCTGTTGGCATTTATATTTTCTGCATAAAGGAAGGGAGGTGATATCACCCATGTCCCTCATTATTTTCCTTAGCTCTCTCTTCTTTCTTTCATTATTCCACAAAGCAAAGGCTCAATCTTGGTTAGATTGAAGCCAATTTTCAAAACTAAGGTTTAGTATAAGTTGTTCTACATTCAAGGATCTATCTGGTGGGTTTTGGTGGAGATTCAAAATGAGTGCTTAGCAGGGGTTGAAAGGAAAGAATGGGAATTTAGGAATTTGACTCCATTTCTAGCTATAGAATCCTTTATTTTTCATATTTTGAGTTTCCAGCAGCGTTGTAACTTGTTTTACGACATCTCTTTATAGTGAAAGAGGTTGGGGAAACTTCCAAGGCTCAAGAGAAGAGGTGGGCTTGGAGCTTCGTTTACAGCTTATCATCAAGGTTAGTACACCACTAACTTCTTTGTATTCCTGGAAATCATGAATGTTGATTGCCTTGTGGCTTTGTTGATGTTTCGGTTACTTGAATACTTGAGACTTCTTTAATGACTTAATCTAAAATTGGTGTTAAAATGATGTAAAATGATAGAAACCACTTAAACCACCTTACATAACTTGTAGGTTCATTTTGGGGTCTTGTTGCGACTATTGCTAATTCTTGGAAAATGATTGAATAATTTAGTGTAAAAGTGTAAGAAAATAATGCTAAGGTGAGTCTTACGCATGCAAGTATACACAGTTAGTAAGTAACACAACAGTAAGCTGAGTATCAAATCCATAGGAATTGACCAAGAACTTATTTTCTTAGTGTTTACTTGTTTGTAAGAAAATAAAAGTGTTTGAAATAATTTGGATTTTTGATTGAAAAGATAGCGAAAACAAAGTAGTGAAAATAGAAGCAGTCGGGTAACGAGAGTGTTCAATTGAATGATGACCGTTGGCAAGGGATGCTTGGATTTCATGCTACTTATGCTAGCCTTTAATAATATCCTGTCTTAGTTTTATTACCGAACATATTAAAGGTAGTATTGCCTTTGTCGATGGAAATACCCTAAGTTAACAATGATAAAACCCCTATATGTCTATAGCGAAGCTTTTCACTAATTAACTTGATTAAGTGTCAACGTTTACTCCTAAGGGGTAGACTCACGTTTGAAGTAAGTTAATCTACTTGAACATCTTCTGTCGAAGCTTCTTGCCTTAGTATCTGGCAACTGATCGTTGCCCCTTAAGTCTGTTAAGATATTAAGGTGCAATAAGCACAGTATGCCAACTGTCGTATGGCAAAGGATTTGAGAAAATTAAGTACTAGCAGATAGAAAATAATACCATGGCATTTAGATTATTAAAAACCAAACATAAAACCAATGTTACTCGCAAACATCCCCCAACCAACTGTAAAAGCTTAGTTCATGGTTTGGAGTCCATCCACGAAACATCATCGTTTCTCATCATCATTTCAAAATAAAAAAAATAAGACTAAGAGAATAGGCAAGAAGGAGATCCGTAGATGCAGCCCTTCGAATGCTCTAGAGCTCTCAGTCTTAGCTGTTCGAACTACGTCACCTATCGGTTCACCACGGTACAGCCTCTCTTCAATCCCCCTCAAGTGGTGTCTTGAGCTCCTTTAAATAAGCTTGCGTGGAAACCCTAGGATAAGCTTTTGAGATTGAATTTTGAATGCGCAAAGGGATAAGACGTGCTATCCTCTTATCCCAATTTATATCCTAGGATTGACGTGTACAAGGTCTAACGGCTACCTTGACCGATCATCGAACTTCAATCCTTTGTCAGTTGAGCTTGGTATTGTTTGGTCCATCTACGCCAACTGCTACTCGGCAATTCTCTTGTTTCATTTCCTGCGTTCTCTGCCAGCGTCTTTCTGCCATGCTTGTTTGCCTGTGTCCTACATCAAAACCAACAAAATAATGCATCACACTGGCAACATAATAGCTCCTGACTCCTTATGAAAATGCATGAGTTTAACAACTAAATGAAAACATATCTACTTAAAGGCAAGAAAAAGTATTGTGAAATAAGCATAAAAATTAGTATTTTGGGGGAGTTAACACACACCCAAACCTAGCTCATTGCTTGTCCTCACGTAATGCAACTAAAAATATAAGTGTACATGAAGTGCGGGCAATATGCGTCAAATTTACTCAACTCCCTTAGTCAACCTTACTACCCAAACTCAAAATTTTTATTTTCATATAAGTATATTTTTTCTCTTTTTTTCTCTTTTCCTTCTTTATTTGCCAAGGGTGTTTTTATGTTGCCATTTGATTAGGATCGCGTCATGTACTATTTGGCGTGAGACATAAGAGGGAGCAAACCACGAATACCCACGTAAATCCATATTACATCACTAAGCTAACCCATTACACTCATACCCTAAATTTATGTTGGCTTAAGAACTAAGAGTGAGCAAACCACGAAGACCTAAGTTAATTATTTTCCCTAAGGCAGAAGAGTGTTCTCAAGTTTTTTCAGCTTTTGGCAAAACATTGTTGCCTTATTCATTCTTTCTACCCTAGCATTTTTTTAGTTCAGTTTCAAGCGAACCTAAGTTAATTTCGCAGACTAGATGCATACCTCGTGTAGAGTGAAACTAAAGTTCCCTAAACTAGAGTTCAATTGTCAAGCTACTTGGCAATGCTAACCTGCTGGCATAGAAGTTCTAAATTCCAGTTTCTTCATCGGACAGATAATCTAGCACAAATTCTCCTAAACTAGCAGTGTTGGCAAAAATTACAAGTACAAATTTGACCGAGGCAAAAATAATTAGTGGTTTGGTATGCAAATTTTAATCCTACATGGAAAACTAGTCTACGTGGCAACTGAAATTCAAACATGAATGGCATGGCAAACTTAATGTGTGGATACACACCTCCAAACCAAATGTGAATATTATCCTCAATGCATGCAAACAACATAGAAAAAGTAAAAACAGCAAAATGCATAATCATGTGAAATGCAATGAAATAAACTATAAAGGAATTTAGGAATAGGGGGCTCCCATTCGGAGCTTTTCAGCCTTGATACACGAGTCCTTCTTTTGATAAAGCTCCTTCAGCTGGGAGCCATATGCTTCTCCTGCTTTAGGTTGGGTTTTAATGTGGCTGTAGAAGCTTCAAGGTCGTAGAGAACTTCCTCAACAATTTTCACTGGCTCAGAAATAATAGGGACTTCAGTGGCAGTAGATAAGGTAGGTGTTGTAGGTGTGGCAGCAACCTTGGCTTGACTTTGGATTCTTTCATCTTTAAATTCAGGTGATGTGTCAGTTCTGGCATATTCAACTTGTACTAGAGAGACCATGACAACGACATCAAATTGTGTAGGAGTATGGACAAAATGAGGACTGGCTGGCATGTCATCCTTCTGAAGGAGGTCGACGGGGAACTCGAGGAATACTGACAATGTATGTGCGAACATGCCTTCAAGTATTTTCTTCATAGCACAGTCATTGGCATGAACATATTGCCAGAACATATAGTTCTGATCCTCGGCTTTCTCCATCTTTTGGAGGATAATCTCCTGGTGTTGGTAGATCTGCGAAAGCTTTGCCACTGATCTATTTGGCATCGGAGTCACAGGTTTTACCCTTGGCACCTTGGCCTTTGGCATAGACCAATAGTCTTTTTCTTGCCCTTCTCCTTTGCCTTTGTGGCAGTCAACTACCTCCAAAGGGTAGGAGTTATGGTGGTCCCCTTACTCTTTTAAATGCTATCTGAATCGAGTTGTGGCACGCCGTGCTGCATGCAAATGGTAGAGATTAGAAAAGGAAAAAGTAAACTTCCATTGCTCTTACTAGCACACTTAAAGGTCTCTTCGATGATTAGTCGTCCAACATTAATCTTGCGGCCAGTCATGATAGAGTGCATGAGTGCCAATCTTTACTCCGAAACTATCTCATTGTGGGTGGTCGGTATAAGGTTTTCCTTCAAGAAGTGATTCCAGCCTCGCGACTGAGACTTTAGTGCCAACCATTTCACAGCCCAATGGCCTTTTGATGACACGTTCTATTTAGTGCCAGCCTCACACAGTTCCTTCAACATCGGCTTCCTCTTGGCATCGTCTAAGGATTATGCAAAATTGGTGTGTTCTTCCTCTGTTCCATCTAAAGAAAACATATCATTTATATAACCTCTTACCATCAAGAAAGGGAGTCATTTGTCGTAAAATAAGCATAGAATTCTCAAACGATGTTGGCATGGACTTCCCTTGGTGGTTGGCAGAATTTCTCCCACTTGTGTGTCTTTATCACCTTAACAAACTCTGGGGAATAGCCCAAGTTCGGTTCATTTTTGAACTCAAAACACTTCTCATAACAAAAGGTTCTGGAAACAAAGTTTTCTTCGTGTTTCTTGCGTATCTCCTCATTGAAAAAAGATTTTGAAAGGTTTTGATGAAGAGGCCATTGGAATATGTTGAAGACTTGAGTGATGTTTGGAAGAAGAAGAGTGATTCTTGGTTTATTGCTTGATAAAGAAATTAGAGGGAAAAATGAAAGGTTTAATTTTTGGATAGGTTAGGGTTTTAAGTCGGTGGAAAGGAGAAGGCTGAGTGTTTAATTAGGTGTGATTAGTGTGGCCGGTTGATAAGGCATAATGAAGGGCTTTCGCATGTTTGGGGCAAAAAGATAATGTGATAAGTTTTTAAGGGACAAGATGGCGCGGGAAAAGGGTGAAGTGATAAGGTGATTAGGTTGAAAATTTGAATTTCACCTTATTGTTTTAGGCGGCTGTTGCGCGTAATAAATGCTATGCAATTGTGCAAGTATACACGTCGCAAGTAATAAAGTGATACGAGTATCGAGTATCGTCTCTACAGGGATTGGTTTGGGCCACTTTGCTTAAGTTACTACATTGGAAAAGAAAAACACAAGTAGATGATTGTAGGAATTATAACTAATGAGTAAACTAAGAGCAATAAACTAAAAGAATAGATGAAATCAAAATAGAGGGAATAGGCCAGGTTATCATGAGTTGTGGAGGGATGATCGAATGGTTCATCGTGGTGATTGAGTAGCAGCCGGATTGCCAAGGCAATTCTGTTACGATTGGCTAGTCGATTGCCAGGGCAATTCTGTCGTGTTGCATGGTCGGTTGCCAGGGTAATTCCCCCTCGTTGTCTGATCAGATTGCCTGGGCAATTAAGAATGGGTCGATTGCCTGGGCAATTGAGCATTCACTTCCAAATTTCGGCGAAGCGCTCTTCAATGATTCCTCGTTATCCCTAACGCGAAATACTTTTAATTGCACATGTCTTGATAATACATCCCTGCGTGAATCAAGGGTGAACAAAACCCAATCTTGATCTCTTCTTAGCCGTTGAAATCCTAAACTTATTCCTAAGCCGGATTAGTCTTCACCATCAATTGATTGAATAAAGACCATGCTCATTCGTTTCTTGAATCTAACTCTCCCGATATTAGATAAATACATGATTGAATTCCGAGATCCTCTCCCAATTCACTCGCAAACAAGATTGAGAACCAATAATGAACAAACTTTGAAAATTGAATTGCAACTCAAAAACCTAAACAAAATCCAAAAGATTTCACAACCACAAAAACACAATAACCCTAACCAATCAAGTTAGTTCATGGTTGGGTTCAAAAGATATACAAAAATAACCCCTAAACCATGAATCTAATGGAAGCAAAGAAGAAGAAGAAGAAGAAATCGATCAGCCCTCTTTGGAAAATCTCTCCCAATCGAACTCTCCTCTCTTGAACTCTCTTGTCGAAATATCTCCCTTTTTGCTCTAAGTTTGACGGCTTGGACTCCTTTAAATAGGAGATGGCTAGGTCAACATCCTTCTTGAGGAGGAAGTTAAGTTGGAATTAAATACTTTAAAAGAATATAATTCTTTGTTATATTTAAATTCCTTCTAGATCTTCTCCTATCTTTTTGAGATTTAATTTCTCTTTGACATCTTCATGGAAATCAAACTCCTTTGGGATTTAACTTTGCTCCATGTCATCTTGGGCTTATCTAGTAATCAATTTTGACTGCCATATCATCTTATCCTTTATCGACAATTGCCCTGTCAACTAGCTCGGCATCTCCTTCATGCATTACCCTTGCAACTGCATCGGCATCTCTTTCATGCACTGCCCTGGCAACTGGTTCTAGCCTTGTTTAGGCAAGTGATTCTGCACACACACAAAAACACACCAAAGCAGCATCTTTTTCCACAAAAATCACCAAGTTATGTAATCAAGCTCAACAGTGGAAAGAAACATGAATTAATGCATGAATGACTAATTATGCAACTAATATGAGCCTGAGTCTAACAATAACATGAGTAAAATGGGTAATAAAAATAGTACTTTTGAACACTTATCACGCCCCCAAACTCGAACTATTGCTTTTCCTCAAGCAATGCAAACTAACAATTACCTACCAAGACTTTAATCATCAAAGACATGCTTCAAACCTCGAAACCGTGGCACAAAGTATGATCACCTTTTAATTTTTTGAATAGCACAAAAATTACCCGGAATCGAACTATAATGCTTGTGACAATGTGTGTGCGTAGTTGTGTACAAGTTGATTTTCAAGATTCTATGTGAACAATAGGCTTTTATGAACTTAATTACCGGGACATTTATTTTTATTTTCACTAGAGCCAATTTTGGGCACCTCTAGCAAAGTAAGCAATTTCTCATTTTATTTTAGTCGACTAGAGCCAATTTTGGGCACCTCTAGCGATTCTTTAATGTGCATTAACTACTAGAGCCAGTTTTGGGCACCTCTAGCAAGAAATTAACTTTTAATTTTCAATTTTAAATTTACCCAAATTTTAAGCAACCTAAGTTCACTAAGTTTCTTTCAATCAACAAGCCACAACCGTGTAAAAAATAATCAGCGTCATAGTAAAATTCTAAGTTCTTTTCATGCAATCTTAAAATTAAAGGTTCTTTCAATTAAGTGCAGTGGCAAAAATTCATCATTGGATATTCAACAAGTCTTAAGCAATTAAATCCAATTAAAGGCATGGCAAGTAACATATGCATCTTATATGTGATTTCTAAAGATGAGTGCAACTAAACATGAAACTAACTAGAAACCAACAGCCCCCCAAACTCGAGAGAAGCATTGTCCTCAATGCATGTAAATGTGAAACAAAATTTAAAAGAAACTAAAAGAAATGAGTTAGTCGGAGAGGTCATCACCTCGAGTGATAAGTTTTCTTCATGCTGTTTGCTTGATTCATATTCTGGTCAGTGGTTGAATGCTTATGGCTGGTACCGCGTGAATAGCATTGCTTTGATTTGATCCATGTTTGCCGATGCAGGTTCACTTCTCTGGGCATCAATAATTGCCGAAGCCATTGTTGTTGCCTGGGCATCGCCAGTTTCTATTGTCGTGGCAACTGCTGAGGTAGTTGACGGGGCATTCTCTGTTGCGGTTGCTGTGGCAAGTAGTCGGCAGTGAATTTCCTTAGCATGGTGGTTGTGAGTCTTGTTGTGGAAAAGAAAAGAAAACAAAGAAAAACTGGAAACTAAAGATAATGAAGAAAAATAAAATAAAATATTTCCTAAAAATTCCAAAAATAAATAAAGAAAAACAAAACAAAAATAAAATAAAGTTCCAAAAATTAAAAATTCTTAGAAAGAGTATTTTTCATGCATCTTCTAATGTTATTGCATATCTGAGAAAACTTGAGGAGGGTCATTTTCGATACTTCTTATAGTCCATCCGCACCCTCCATCGAGTGACAATATTGCCCAAAAAGAATTAGGGCAATGTGCTCGCAGCTACTCCTCTTTGTGTTACCATGGTGGAGGTGTCCTTCTTTCACGTTCCCTTGTAGTCTATGCATGCCCTCCACCTTGCTACTATTCTTGAAGGCACAAATATATTAATAGGAAAAATTATATCCATTCTCAACCATTCAATTACCTCATTCTTGTCGACTTCTATCGTGGCAATTGCTGCTCAAGCCAATTGCCGTGGCAATCAGTTGTCAAAATTTGCTGTAAGTCAAGGCAAAAACCAATTTTATAAAAAGCTTCACGAGTCCAAACACCATTTTCTTTAGGCTCCTCAAACATCTCCATTAGTAGAGATTTCGATGGCTTCAAATCTACCAACATTGGTTCCTCAAGACATACCTACAATGGACGAGGTGAGTTTTTAAAGAATTCGAAAGGTTCAACCGTTACCTGCTCATATTCCATTGGCAAAGTATTATCATATCATTGATCTTGCATGTGGTCGTGCAATTGCCGTTGCAACTGTAGATGAGAGCAATCTACAAATTCCTGCTTCAACATCGACGTTGTAACCTTCTGGGCATCAGGTTCCTCAGAATTTGTTGTAGTATTGTTGTTCTCAGCTTCACTGAGAGTTGTCGCGACATTTCTCTGTTCAGGCTCCTTAATCATTGCCAAGGCAATTTGTTGCTCAGGCTCATCTTGTATTGGGAAGTCTCTCTCATTAGCATCCTCTTGACTTGGAGGTTCTAGCTGTTTTCCACACATCGTGGACCTCTCTTCACATTGCTCCTTATCCTCTTGCCTTGGGACGTCAGTATTCCCAGGAATGGATTGCTGGTGCATGTTATCCAAGGCATATGTGTATCTCCGCAATTGATCTTCTGAATCCCCCAAGGTTGCATCCCACTGAGCTATCCTCGCATCCATGGACTTTGATAGCTCTCGAATCTCTTCAATTGATCCATCAAGTCTAGCCAAGGAAGCTAGCAATGTTTCCTCCAAGGAATTGGAATGTTCTTGAAAAGGACTACATTGCCAGGGCATATCTGTTGCTGTGACACTCGGCTGCTGATAAGGACTACATTGCCGTGGCATGTCTGTTGCTGCAGCAAAATTGTTATGGTAAAAAAAATTGATCTTTTTGATCATACCATGAAGGATTTTGCTGCTGGCTCAATCTATGGTTCTCCACGTTGTCATATGCACCGAAAATGTGAGGGCAATTTTCAAACACATGATGTTCTCCACAACAAGTGCACGAGTTTTCCACGGTATATGCTTTTCTCAGTTGGTATAGGTAATCACCGAAGGGTGCAATAAACTCTTGATTGGATTGATTCATATCTTCCAACATCAACTCTCGAATAGATCAGCTTTTATTTCCCGACATGTTGATGTCCCTTAACTTGTAGCGCACCTAAATTTTTTTGATAAAACGAACAAAAAGAAAAGTTAGTAAAACTAAGAAAAAAAATGCAATAACAAAAACAACTAACACCAAGTGCTACGCAATTGTGCAAGTATACACGTCGCAAGTAATAAAGTGATACGAGTATCGAGTATCGTCTCCACAGGGATTGGTTTGGGCCACTTTGCTTAAGTTACTGCGTTGGAAAAGAAAAACACAAGTAGGTGATTGTAGGAATTATAACTAATAAGTAAACTAAGAGCAATAAACTGAAAGAATAGATGAAATCAAAATAAAGGGATAGACCAGGTTATCATAAGTTGTGGAGTGATGATCGAATGGTTCGTCGTGGTGATTGAGTAGTAGCCGGATTGCCAGGGCAATTCTGCTACGATTGCCTAGTCGATTGCCAGGGCAATTTGGTTGCAATTGCCTGGTTGATTGCCAGGGCAATTCTATCCTGTTGCCTAGTCGATTGCCAGGGCAATTCCCCCTCGTTGTCTGATCAGATTGCCTGGGCAATGCTCCCGCGATTGCATGGGCAATTAAGAATGGGTCGATTGCCTGGGAAATTGAGCATTCACTTCCAAAGTTCGGCGAAGCATTCTTCAATGTTTCCTCGTTATCCCTAACACGAAATACTGTTAATTGCACACGTCTTGATAATACATCCCTGCGTTAATCAAGGGTGAACAACAACCAATCTTGCGTTCCTCTTAGCCGTTGAAATCCTAAACTTATTCCTATGCTGGATTAGTCTTCACCATCAATTGATTGAATAAAGACCATGCTCATTCGTTTCTTGAATCTAACTCTCCCGATATTAGATAAATAGATGATAGAATTCAAGATCCTCTCCAAATTCACTCGCAAACAAGATTGAGAACCAAGAATGAACAAACTTTGAAAATTGAATTGCAACTCAAAAACCTAAACAAAATCCAAAAGATTTCACAACCACAAAAACACAATAACCCTAACCAATAAAGTTAGTTCATGGTTGGGTTCAAAAGATATACAAAGAATAATCCCCAAACCATGAATCTAATGGAAGCAAAGAAGAAGAAGAAGAAGAAGAAGAAATCGATCAGCCCTCTTTGGAAAATCTCTCCCAATCGAACTCCCCTCTCTTGAACTCTCTTGTTGAAATATCTCCCTTCTTGCTCTAAGTTTGACAGCTTGGTCTCCTTTAAATAGGAAATGGCTAGGTCAAAATCCTTATTGAGGAGGAACTTAAGTTGGAATTAAATACTTTAAAAGAATATAATTCTTTATTATATTTAAATTCCTTCTATATCTTCTCCTATCTTTTTTGGATTTAATTTCTCTTTGACCTCTTCATGGAAATCAAACTCCTTTGGGATTTAACTTTGTTCCACGTCATCTTGGGCTTATCTAGTCATCAATTTCGACTACCATATCATCTTATCCTTTATCAATAATTACCGTGACAACTAGCTCGGTATCTCTTTCGTGCATTGCCTTGGCAACTGCGTCGGCATCTCTTTCATGCATTGCCCTGGCAACTGGTTCTAGCCTTGTTTAGGCAAGTGATTCTGCACACACACAAAAACACACCAAAGCAACATCTTTTTCCACAAAAATCACCAAGTTATGTAATCAAGCTCAACGGTGGAAAGAAACATGAATTAATGCATGAATGACTAATTATGCAACTAATATGAGCCTAAGTCTAACAATAATCTGAGTAAAAAGGGTAATAAAAATAGTACTTTTGAACACTTATCAGCGGCTAAGGTAATTTCAATACTTAGCAAAAATTGTCACTCTCTTCTTGGGCCGAGCTTATTCAAGCCTTGGGCGACTAGGGTAAATTTCTTCAATCTTTTAATTACCCTATGCCAAGCTTCTGCCTTTGGCATTTTGCCTAGCACGCAAATCCTACAGTTACTCAAGAAAAAACTTTCAATGCAGGAAAAGAAAAATAAAATTAGAAAAAGGGTTTTGCCTGGCATTTTGCCTTGTTTCAATCTTTGGTCGTTTACTTTGAAAATTGTTCCCGTCTTCAAATCCTTGATATCCACTACTTCATGAGCATATGGTTTCACAACTTCAAAGGGTCCCGGCCATCTAAACTTGATCTTATCTGGAAACAACTTTAGCTTCGAGTTAAACAACAAGAGACGTTGGCCTACCTCAAATTGCCTTGGCAATATCCTATTGTCATGCCATCGTTTTGTTCTTTCCTTGTAGAGTTTGGCATTCTTGTAAGCTTGTGTTCTGAATTCCTCTAGTTCGTTTATATCCAATAAACGTTTCATACCAATAGCTCTCCACTCTATATTGAGCTTTTTGATTGCCCAATAAGCTCTATGTTCCAATTCCACTGGCAAGTGGCATGCCTTCCCAAACACGAGCCTATAAGAAGAAGTTCCCAATGGAGTCTTAATGGTTGTTCTGTAAGCCCACACGGAATCTTCTAGTCTAAAGACCAGTCCTTCCTCGTTGGATTTACAATTTTTTTTCTAGAATGTTCTTGATTTTTTTGTTTGAGATCTCCGCTTGGCCATTTGTTTGGGGATAGTAAGATGTGGCAATACATTGATGGATCTTGTACTTGTATATAGCTCTAAAGATTAAATTGCACTTAAAATGTGTACCTTCATCATAAATGAGGGCTCTAGGGTCACCAAATCTAGTGAAGATGTTCTTATGCAGGAACTTGGCAATAGTATTGGCATCATTTGTTGGTATAGTAATAGCCTCAACCCACTTGGAAATATAATCAACAAACATGAAAATAGATAGGTTGCCAAATGATTAGGGAAAGGGGTCCATGAAGCCTATTCCCCATATGTCAAACAACTCCACTAGCATAATATTCTGGAGTGGCAATTGATGTCTACTAGAGATGTTACCCATCCTCTGACATCGGTCACATGACTTGGAAAAGTAATGAGCGTCTTTAAACATCGTAGGCCAAAAGAATCATGATTGTAACATCTTGGCAGCGGTCTTTATTCTAGCAAAATGTCCTCCACACGGTTCTGCATTGCACAACTGCAAAATGTTGTGTTGCTAATCCTCTGGGACACATCGATTGATCACTTTGTTGGTATATTGTTTGAACAAAATCGGCTTATCCCATCATCCCAATAATATTGCTGAACATCTCGCAGAAAACGTCTCTTGCATTACTCGCCAAATCTGGTGGCAAAATATTGCTTACTAGTTAATTAACTATGTCAATGTACCATTGCATAGAATCAACTGCAAGTAAGTATTCATCAAGGAATTCATCTCTAATGGCAGTGGCTCCACCTTTCTCTAGGTGATGCTCTAATCGTGATAAATGGTCAGTACCAAGTTTTCACTCCCTTTCTTTTCTTGAATCTCGAGATCAAATTCTTACAACAAGAGCGTCCATTGGATTAGTGTGGGCTTAGCATCCTTCTTTGCTAATAGGTATTTCAATTCCGAGCGATCTGTATACACTACAACTTTGTTACCTACTAAGTAAGATATGACTTGTCAAATGAAAATACAACAACAAGAAATTCCTTCTCGGTTGTGGTGTAGTTAAGTTGGGCTTTATTCAATGTTCGGCTAGCATATTAAATGGTATAAAGAATCTTGCCACGCTTTTGTCCTAAAACAACTCCAACAACATAATCACTAGCATCACACATGAGCTCGAAGGGCTCACTCTAATCCGGTGCCAATACTATGGGGTCATTAATCAATCTATCCTTAAGTTCCTTTAAAGCTTTTAAACAAGAGTCATCAAATAAAAAAGTGGCATTTTGTTATAAAAGCATGCATAAAGGTTTAGAAATTTTTGAGAAATCTTTAATGAAACAACGATAAAAACTTGCATGTCCCAAAGAACTTCTGATATCTTTTACACTTGTAGGAGGTGGTAACTGTTTGATTACCTCCATTTTTCCTTGTCTACTTCCAAGCCTCTCTTGGTCGCTTTATGACCGAGAACTATGCTCTCCTTCACCATAAAATGGCATTTCTCCCAATTCAAGACCAAGTTAGTCTTAATACAACTCCTCAAAACAAGCTCTAAACTATGAAGGCATTCCTTAAATGTCTTGCCAAACACCAATAAGTCATCCATGAAAACTTCTAATTTGTTCTTAATCATGTCTGAAAAAACAAACATCATGCAAAGTTTAAACATTGTCGGAGCAATACACAATCCAAAGGGCATTCTTCTAAAAGCGAATGTCCTATATGAACAGGTAAATATGGTCTTCTCCTGATCCATTGGAGCTATGGCAATCTGATTATATCTTGAATAGTCATCTAGGAAGCAATAGAATGCCTTACCTGCCAATCTATCCAACATCTTATTGATGAAGGGCAATGGGAAGTAGTCTTTCCTGGTGGCATTATTTAGCTTCCTATAGTCCAGGCACACTCTCCAACCGGTAACAATTTTGGAAGGAATCAACTCGGCTTTGCTATTTTGAGCCACGGTCATGCCACCTTTCTTTGGCACACATTGCATCAGGCTGACCCACGAGCTATCAAAAATGGGATAAATTATCCCTGCATCCAGCCACTTGATAAATTCTTTTTTAACTACCTCTTTCATGATGCCATGATATTCCTCCAAGATTATTTTGTGCATGTTGGGCTTATTCCACTGATATCAGCCAAGTTCCATCCCAGAGCTTGCTTGTAATTGCTTAAAATTTCCAGCAATCTTTACTCTTGATCATTAGATAGATCAGTAGCAATGACCACTGGCAAAGTAGAGTGTTTACCTAAGTAGGCATACATGAAGTGGTCTGGCAACGATTTTAGTTCCAATTCTGGTGGTTCCTCAATGGATGGTTTAGGTGACTTGATTTCTCTGCCAACCAACTCCAATGGCTCTCGTTGTCCAAATTAATTAACAACTTCATTCTCCAAGGTTGGTCTTTCAATGTCTTCACTCGTCTCAGTTTAATCATCTAGTTCTCTAGCAGCAACATCTGCGTCTTGGCACAGCTGTACCAAGTCTATAATAAATGGACTCCATCATCTTATCAGCTTGGCATTCCCTGAGTTCATCTGCACATTTAAGAGCTTGAAACACATTAAATGTAACATGCTGGTCATTCACGCGTATAGTAAGTTCACCTTTATGAAAATCAATTAAGGCTCTACCTGTGGCAAGGAACGGTATGGCTAATATAATTGGGATATTCATATCTACCTCGTAATCTAAAATGATAAAATTAGCTAGAAATATAAATTTATCTACCTTTACCAATACATCTTCAATCTTACCCTTAGGATGTGTAAAGGATTGGTCTGCCAACTGAAGTGTTATAGTGGTAGGTCTTGCTTTAATGCTGAGCTTTTTGAAAATAGACATTGGCATCAAATTTATGCTGGCTCCAAGGTCACACAGTGCCTTACCCATGAATCTATTGCCAATGGTACAAGAAATAGTAAAACTCCCTAGATCTTTTAGCTTTGGTGGCAATCGATTGAGTATCATTACACTGCATACCTCAATGAGAGCTACAATCTCGAAATCACCTGTGTTGCCTGTAATAAGTGCTACGCAATTGTGCAAGTATACACGTCGCAAGTAATAAAGTGATACGAGTATCGAGTATCGTCTCCATAGGGATTGGTTTGGGCCACTTTGCTTAAGTTACTGCACTGTGAAAATAAAAACACAATTGATAATAGAGGTTTTAATTAACGAGAAAACTAAGAGCAATAAACTAAAAGAATAGACAAAATTTAAATAGAGTAAATAGGCCAGGTTATCGTGAGTTGAGGTGTGATAGCCGATTGGATCGTCTTGGTAAAAGAGTGCAAGGGCAACTCAGTTGCCGTGGCAACTTGCACAGCGGGGTTGCCTTGGCAACTAATCGATGGTTGCCTAGGCAACTAGTTGGGCAACTACTTGGGTGTCTGGGTAGCAACTTCAAGGTTCGGCAGAGCGTTCTTCAATGGTTTCTTCTTATCCCTAAGTCGAAACTCTAGCTACTTGTGCATGCCTTGATAATACATCTATGCGTGAAATCAAGGGTGAACAACAACCAATCATGCACTCCTCTTAGCCATTGAAATCCTTAACTTATTCCTAAGCCAGATTAATCTTCACCATCAATAGATTGAATAAAGACCATACGCATTCGTTTCTTGAATCTAACTCTCCCGATATTAGATAAATAGATGAAGTTACGAGATCCTCTCCTAATTCACTCGCAAACAATAATAAGAACCAAGAATGAGTAAACCTTGATTTGAAAGTGCAAACTCTTATTACCTAAACAAAATCCAATTGTTTTTCACAAAACAAAACACAATAACCCCAACCAATCAAGTTAGTTCATGGTTGGGTTTAAAAGATATACAAAGAATAACCCCCAAACCATGAATCTAATGGAAGCAAAGAAGAAAACGAAGAAATCAAACTCTCTCCCCCTTGCTCTCTTGTCGAAATTTCTCTTCTCTTGCCCTATGGAGTTGTCGAAATTTTCCCTCTTCTTTCTCACTGGACAGCTCTTCCAAGGTTGATCGTGGCCGTTGGTTCTGAATTTGATCCAATGGCCCTCCTTCAACTGCTGCAAAGAAAAATATGATATTAGATATCATATAGGGTTTTAGGGTTAATTAGATGGGATTGGGCTGGCCGAAAATGGGCCTTGTAAATTACATATATATATATTTTGTAATAATATGGACTTGGACTGTTATTATAATATTTGGGTTTTATATTTTAGGTTTTATTTTACATTAGTCCAATAACATTAATAATAACAATAATAATAATAATAATAATAATAATAATACGGCGTTACATACATACGTACACGTGCACACCCATATAAGTGTAACATACGAGTACACACGCAAACATTAATGTAACATACTAACATACATATATATATAATCATACACATAATTAACATAACATCTACACACATTAAACAAATACGCTCATACTCTATAGATACATACGCGACACACATACACCATTAATACGTATACATACATAGCTTATAATATACATGCACACACCACACCTTATATATATATTAGTAACACTCATGCATATAATATAATAAATATACATGCAATACTAATATGTATTTACAAGCGAAAATGAGTGATTACACATGAATTTCAGCGGCAATAGTTTCTTGTCATGCCATTGCTTTGTTTTCTCCTTGTAGATTCATTCATTGTTATAGGCGAGTGCACGAAATTCTTCTATCTCGTTGAGGTCCAACAAACGCTTTTGCCAGGCACTTTCCCAATCCATATTCATGGTCTTGATTGCCCAATATGCCTTGTGTTCGATTTCCACCGGTAGATGGCATGTTTTACCATAGACAAGTCGGAAGGGGAACATACCTAAGGGTGTTTTGAATGCAGTGCGATATGCCCAAAGTGCGTCATCTAGTCTTGCTGACCTATCCTTCCTAGAGGGATTTACAACTTTCTCGAGTATACCCTTCAGTTCACGGTTGGAAATTTCTGCTTGCCCATTGGTTTGTGGGTGATATTCCCGTCCTCTGGCAACGATCAGATTGCTTGTAAAACTCTTGGGCATCTTTGTACAGTGTTGGCCAATACAAACCGGATTGAAAAACTTTGGCCGCGGTATGAGTTCCTCCTAAATGTCCTTCATAGGGTGAAGAATGGCATTGTCGGAGTACATTATGTTGCTCCTCTTCAGGGACACATCGGCGTATAACTTGATCAAGGTATTGCCGAGGCATGTGCTGTCGTGGCGACTGCTCCCAAGATTGCCGAGGCATGTGTGTCTAGAGTTGCCGAGGCATATGCGTCCATGGTTGCCGAGGTGTGCGTATTAGTGGTTGCCGAGGCGTGCGCGTCTGGAGTTGCTGAGGCGTACGCGTCAAGAGCTGCTACGGCATCGAGGGTTACCGAGGCATGCGCATCCATGGTTGCCGAGGCATGCACGTCAAGAGCTTCTGCGGCTTCGATGGTTGTCGAGGCATGTGCATCCATGGTTGCTGAGGCGTCAGTGGTTGCTCATCCGAGTTGCTCATCCGGGAATGCATCGCATATCTCTAAATTCGCGTCCTTCTCCATATTGCATTCTAGATGTGATAAGTGATCGGCCACTTAATTTTCTGTTCTTTTCCTGTGCGTTGGCCTAGGACTGCTCCTGCCATGAAATCACTTGCATCACACATGAGCTCAAAAGGTAGCGTCCAATCTAGTGGAACGACAATGGGTGCCGAGGTGAGCTTTTCCTTTAGGGTTTTGAATGCTTGCGTGCAAGAATCATCAAAATTGAAGACTTTATCTTGTTCAAGCAAATTGCACAAGGCTTTAGTAATTTTAGAAAAATTATGATTGAACCTCCTGTAAAAACTTGCATGTCCAAGAAAGCTTCGAATTCCTTTAACCGAACTTGGTGGGGGTAATCTCTCGATCACGTCCACCTTGGCTTTGTCTACTCCAATTCCATTGGATGAAATCTTGTGGCCGAGCACTATTCCTTCATCTACCATAAGATGGCACTTATCTCAATTAAGGACTAAATCGGTTTCTTCACATCTTGCCAACATATTCTCTAAATTGTCGAGGCAACTGTTGAAGTCACTACCAAAAACGGAAAAATCATCTATGAAGATCTCAAAGAAGCCTTCGACCATGTCTGAAAGAGTGCCATCATGCATCTTCTAATGTTAGTGCATATTTGAGAAAACTTGAGGATGGTAGTTTTTGGTACTTCTTATAGTCCATCCGCACCCTCCATCGGGTGACAATATTGCCCAAAAAGAGTTTGGCCAATGTGCTTGCCACTACTCCCTTTTGCGTTACCATGGTGGAGGTGTCTTTCTTCTTTGTTCGCTTGTAGTCCATGTATACTCTCCACCTTGCTACTATTCCTGAAGGCACAAATATATTAATAGGAAAAATTATATCCATTCTCAACCATTCAATTACCTCATTCTTGTTGACTTCTATCATGGTTGGATGTAGCCTTTGTTGTCGTGGCAATTGCTGCTCAAGTAGAGATTTCGATGGCTTCAAATCTACCAACCTTGATTCCTCAAGACATACCTGCAATGGACGAGGTAAGCTTTTAAAGAATTCGAAAGGTTCAACCATTACCTGCTCATATTCCATTGGCAAAGTATTATCATCTCGTTGATCTTGCATGTGGTCGTGTAATTGCCATGGCAATTGTAGATGAAAGCAATCTACAGATTCCTGCTTCAACATCAACGTTGTAACCTTATGGGCATCGGGTTCCTCATAATTTGTTGTAGTATTGTTGTTCTCAGCTTCACTGAGTCTTGTCGTGGCATTGCTCTGTTCAGGCTCCTCAATCATTGCCGAGGCAATTTGTTGTTCAGGCTCATCATGTGTTGGGCAGTCTCTCTCATTGGCATCCTCTTGACTTTGAGGTTCTAGTTGTTCTCCACACATCGGAGAGCTTTCTTTTCATTGCTCCTTATCCTCTTGCCTTGGGACGTCAGTATCCCTAGGAATGAATTGTTGGTGCATGTTATCCATGACATATGTGGATATCCCCAATTGATCTTCTGAATCCCCCAAGGTTGCATCCCACTGAGCTATCCTCGTATCCATGGACTTTGATAGCTCTCGAATCTCTTCAATTGATCCGTCAAGTCTAGCCAAGGAAGCTAGCAACGTTTCCTCCAAGGAATTGGAATGCTCTTGAAAGGGACTACATTGCCATGGCATATATGTTGTTGCGGCAAAATTGTTATGGTACAAAAATTGAGCTTTTTGACCATACCATGAAGAATTTTGCTGCTGGTTCCCTCTATGGTCCTCCATGTAGTTATATGCACCGAAAATGTGAGGGCAATTTTAAAACACATGATGTTCTCCATACATAGCACAAGATTTTTCCACGGTATAAGTTCTTTGGGCTTTTCTCGGTTGGTATAGGTAATCATCAAAGGGTGCAAAAAACTCTTGATTGGATTGATTCATATCTTCCAACGTCATCTCTCGAATAGACCGGCTTTTATTTCCCGACATGTTGATGTCCCTTAACTTGTAGCCCACCTAAATTTTTTTTGATAAAACAAACAAAAAGAAAAGTTAGGAAAACTAAGAGAAAAAATGCAATAAAAAAAACAAATAACACCAATTGCCAATCCCCGGCAACGGTGCCAAAAACTTGTTGCGTGTAATAAATGCTACGCAATTGTGCAAGTATACACGTGGCAAGTAATAAAGTGATACGAGTATCAAGTATCGTCTCCACAGGGATTGGTTTAGGCCACTTTGCTTAAGTTATTGCACTGTGAAAATAAAAACACAATTGATAATAGAGGTTTTAATTAACGAGAAAACTAAGAGCAATAAACTAAAAGAATAGATGAAATTAAAATAGAGTAAATAGGCTAGCTTATCGTGAGTTGAGGTGTGATAGCCGATTGGATCGTCTTGGTAAAAGAGTGCAAGGGCAACTCAGTTGCCGTGGTAACTTGCACAGCGGGGTTGCCTTGGCAACTAATCGATGGTTGCCTAGGCGACTAGTTGGGCAACTATTTGGGCGTCTGGCAGCAACTTCAAGGTTCGGCAGAGCGTTCTTCAATGGTTTCTTCTTATCCCTAAGTCGAAACTCTAGCTACTTGTGCATGCCTTGATAATACATCCCTGCGTGAATCAAGGGTGAACAACAACCAATCTTGCGCTCCTCTTAGCCGTTGAAATCCTTAACTTATTCCTAAGCCAGATTAATCTTCACCATCAATAGATTGAATAAAGACCATACTCATTCGTTTCTTGAACCTAACGCTCCCGATATTAGATAAATAGATGAAGTTACGAGATCCTCTCCCAATTCACTCGCAAACAAGAATAAAAGCCAAGAATGAGTAAACCTTGAATAGAAAATTGCAAACTCTTATTACCTAAACAAAATCCAATTGTTTCTCACAACAACAAAAGACAATAACCCCAACCAATCAAGTTAGTTCATGGTTGGGTTCAAAAGATATACAAAGAATAATCCCCAAACCATGAATCTAATGGAAGCAAAGAAGAAAAAGAAGAAATCAAACTCTCTCCCCCTTGCTCTCTTGTCGAAATTTCTCTTCTCTTGCCCTATGGAGTTGTCGAAATTTTCCCTCTTCTTTCTCACTTGGAGTTGAGGGCTTGGTGATCTATTTATAGGGCTAGGTCAAAGTCCTTCTTTGAGGAGGAAGTTAAGTTGGAATTGAATTATCTTTAAAGAATATAATTCTTTATTATAATTATATTCCTTCTAGAACTTCTCCTATCTTCTTGGAATTTAATTCTTCTTTAACCTCTTCATGGAAATCAAACTCCTTTGGGATTTAGCTTTGCTCCACGTCATCTTGGGCTTGTCTAGTCATCATTTTCGACTACCATATCATCTTATTCTTTGTCGAGAATTGCCCTAGCAACTGGCTCGGCGTCTCCTTCATGCATTGCCCTGGCAACTAGCTCGGCATCTCCTTCATGCACTGCCCTGGCAACTGGTTCTAGCCTTGTTTAGGCAAGTGATTCTGCACACACACCAAAGCAGCATCTTTTTCCACAAAAATCACCAAGTTATGTAATCAAGCTCAACGGTGGAAAGAAACATGAATTAATGCGTGAATGACTAATTATGCAACTAATATGAGCTTAAGTCTAACAATAATATGAGTAAAAAGGGTAATAAAATTAGTACTTTTGAACACTTATCAACCTAGTTTTCTCTTCTTAGACAAAATGTCCTTCAAGAATTTAACATAGTTGGGCATCTTCTTAAGAGCTTTTACTAATGGTATATTGATTTGCAACTGCTTAAGAACTTCCAAGAAGCACTTAAATTGCTGATCTTTCTTGTGCTTCTATAGTCTTTGTGCAAATGGTGAAGGCGGGTAAGCAAATGCTGACTCTATCGGCTTTGCCAAGGGTTTGCTGGCATTAGACTGAGGTCTGGCATTGCTTATGTTTGCTTCTTTCTTCTCTGCTTCTTTTGGTTAATCTACTGGTCCCTTCTTATTCTTCTGGCAATTAACTGGCTACTTGACAAGTATCTCAGCCTTCTATTGTTTGCCACTCCGAAGAGATACAACTTTACACTATCGGTTGCCTCTCTACCAAGCATCTTCTGTATCACCTGTCAAAGCTCCCTATAGTCGATAGCTGAGTGCATTGGCAATCTGTTCGATCTAATCTCCAAGTTTGGCATAGATGCTGCTAAACTTTGGACAGATGCATCATTCATCTCCATATATTCTGTCAAAGTCCCCTAGTTGTTCTTTTGTCTTACATAAAAAATTCTTTGTGCCTTCTATGGCACGACATTCTATTTGAAACATTGTGAGCATTGTTATTCTGACGCTGGGCATTGTTCTGACACTGGGTATTGTTCTAACGTTGGGCATTGTTGTTCTGCTACTGGGTATTGTATTGATTGCCTCCTTAATTTTCCCAAGCTAAATTTAGGTGTTGACTCCATCCTGCATTGTAAGTATTGGAATTTGCATTGTAATTATGATTGAAATTATCAACAAAATTTACCGACTAGGGGTTGATAGGGCAATCTTCTATGTAATGGTCCTCCCCATATATTGTGCATAATGGGTCTAATGCCTTGACCTCTTGGGATTCTTTATTCTTTTGCAAACTTCGCACCATGCTAGTAAGATTGGAAATCTCAGCATGATGGATGTTACTTCATATAGTGCTAATTTTCTACCAGTTTTAGTTACAATCCCTAGTTTGGTAGTAGGATACTCGAAATCATTAGTTAAGATCCTCTCAAGGATACCAACTGCCTCTGAATAGTTCTTGTCAAGAAGTGAACCATTTGTCGAAGCATCAACAACATTTTTGGCATGAGCATTGAGTCCATTGTAGAAGGTCTCTATATGGGTCTAATTTAGGAATCCATGCATAGGACACCTCCTCAACAGGTCCTTGAATCTCTCTCATACATCATATAGGGTCTCATCGTCAACCTACCTAAACATAATGATCTCTCTCCTTAGCTTGGCAGTGAGTTTATGTGGCTGGAATCGCAACAAAAATTTCTGGCATAGATCTCCCCAAGAGGTGACAGAACCTTGTGGCAAAGAACTAAGCCACGTTTTGCTCTCTCTCTTAGTGAAAATGTGAACAACTTCAATTCCACTGTATCTTTCGATACTCCAGACTGCTGAAATAGCTGGCAAACTTCCATGAATTGCTTCAAGTGTTGCCTCGGGTCTCTAGTAGGTGCTCCATCAAATTGTCCTACATTCAAAAGCGTTTGTATCATCACAGGTTTAAGTTCAAAATTCGGTGTATTTACCTTTGGACCAATCAGTCCTGGAATCAAATTGTCTATGTTTGGTGTTGAGTGTTCTCGAATAAGTCTTTCTTTCTCCATATTAACGGATGGGGCAACAGGTGTGGCCGGTATCCCATTGTGGATTGGTGGATTTCCATGATTGTTTGGGTTACCATAGGCTCCTTCATTTCCTTGATGTGCTATCTCTTGAGCTTTTCTTTTTAACCTTTTTAGGGTTTTTTCAATTTCTGGTCGTATGGCCAATCTTCCACCAAAGGGTATTGCAACCATCATTTCGATATGCTAAGTACCATATCGATACGGTATTGCAACCATCGTTTTGATATGACAAGCACCGTACCAATACGCCACTTCAAATATAAAATACTTTTTATTTCATTAAACATCGTACCAATACAGAACTTATAGTGTTTCAGTATGCGGGCTTATTCCAAAAAGTGGCATTCCATTAGCAACAAACCGTATTGAAACACCTTCACATGTACTGAAACTCCCTGCCCAAATTTGCCTGGCCGTATCGATACGCTCCCCCACGTATCGGTACACCTGGGTCTGTAATGTCAAGTTTACCTGGTTTTTCACTCGAAACTATATGCATTTAGGTCCTAGCAACTTGCAAACATACATACCAACAACCATAAGCACATAAACTCACATCCATGCTAGGATTAAGCAACCAAATCAATTTCATGCTATCAAAGGATTACTCTAGAGGCATGGTTCCTAAACCCCTTTGCCAAACATACCAAAATGCACAAATAGACCATTCTCAGCATAAGTCACATGCCAACACAACCAACACCACATAATAAAGTTGATCAAACCATCACAACATGGCAATCAATAAGGAGGCTCTAGATGCATACCTAGGCAACCAATCATCCATAACTAAAAGCAAGGGTTAACATCAAACTTAGCAACATAAAACCATCCTCAAAAACCAGCATGGAAACATACTTAAAATCCACAAGAAAACAGAATTACAACTCCCAAAACCATGGCAAACACATTGCCTTATTGACCGAAATATAAACCGAGTTCATACTCAAACTTGTAAATGTCCTTGGATCGCTTAGCCTTGCCTCTTGCTGCCTCCAAACATTAATGCTATGCATTATTAGGAAAAAGAGAGAGTAAGCACACTTGCTTAGCGAGGATGCTTATACAACAATGATGCATTAAAACCAATTGAAAACCATATGCTTGTTTTCCCGAAACATGCTTACAACCTAAGCATTTTTCCATGATTCCAACCGAATCAAAGCATAATAACCTTTATGCAACATCATGTACATTCCATGATTAAATCTTCAAAGTATTAAATCATAAACCATGCTTAAATCCCAAAGCATTAAAAATAGGTTCAACACATGAACTTTTCCATATATTGGCATTTATAGTGACCCGGATAGACCACCTCTATCCTATACATATCGGACACATGGATCTCTCATACCATGCCTAGTTAAACCGCATGATATCCCAAACCTTGCCTAGTTAAACTACAAGATTTGACACCCTCGCCTAGTTAAATCGTGAGATTTTACCCTTGCCTAGTTAAACTGCAAGTGTACCGACCTTGCCTAGTTAAACCGCAAGATCACCATCAATTTGGGTTGCCTAGTTAAATCGCATGCCCCAAATGAGGTCCCAACAGTCCGAGTGGCCTTGTTAAACCGCCATACCTCAAGCACCCATGGCCACGATCGATTTTGTTCATATTTTATAGTGCACTTTTAATCCTATGGCATGCCAACTATATCCGATTGTTTTCACCATGTCACATAGTCAATATACCATTTACAAACCATTTACTTACTGCTTTACAATGCATTAAACAAAACATCACATATGCAAATCTCATTACCAATGTAATAATACCATTCCCAACCGGAATGAAAACCAATGCTCATTAGCATTTAATATACTTTTAAATCCCCTGCATATGTACTCAAAATCATGCATTTCCAATAAGTAAATCATACCATGTTTATCACCAAAACATGCAAAAAACATGCTCATATCCAAGCCGATATTCAAGAGCAAAATAAGGGAAACTTACTTCTAAGCTTAGGTAATTGTCTTGCGCTTACCCTAAACTCCCAACAACCTTTACAAACCTTTGTAAAGCATTTAAAACCAGTTTCCACTCACCGATACGCTTTGCCTTCCTTGCCAAAGCAATACAAGCTCCTGGCAAGCAACAAAAAAAAACGTCAAGCTTCTTCGCCTTGATTATCCCATGTTTTAAACACATAAAACCAGAGGATAAATGCATCATTATGCATTCAAATCACTGCCTCAAAGAAAAACCCTGCAACTCTTGGGTTGCCCGCTTAGAAACCATCCGAAAACAAACTGAAATCATCATCAAACGTTTCCGAAACTTAACCCAGCCATAAAACAACGATTCAGCTCATCAATCAACATCAATTATCAATCAAAAACCCTTTCCAAATATCCTTTTACTTCCAGCAAAGATTAAACTCGAATATCATCACAAAAACTCAAATCTAACAACCTAAACAATTAGAGATCCAAGAGTTTCGAGATTCTATTGATAAAAACAACCTATCAACATCATAATACATCCAAAATATGTATTAAATCAGTCTTAAACACTAGAAAAACAGATCCACTTCGAAAATTACCTTGTTACATCCATTTTACCCAATTTACTCAATTAATCATTGACAAATCATTAAAAATCAATTTACAATCAATAAATCAAGGATCAAATACTTGGGAATTTCAGTAAAGAACCATAGAATAGAGAAGATCATGGACCTTACCCCTATTGTGAGATTTCTCCCTCAATTGATTTGATAAAAGCTAAGAAAACACGAGATTTAGATGAGATTTTGTAAAAACAATGTTAATTAATCAATTACAAAACATAAAAATAAGTTAAAAGACTTATCACATCTGGATTTTGATGAAAACTTGAGTGTTTGGCTGAGGAGAGACTGGAGATAAAAGTTACGTGAATTTTCTTTAAAGAGCTTAACTAACTTTTTAACTAAAATTCCATTTTAATTAACTTTAAAACACATGTTAAAATATCTTTAATTAAGGGAGAAATTATTAGAAAAAACTTGGTAAAATAGCTCCTTAAAGATTATGTAACACCCTCAACGTATATTCGATATTCGAATACACATTAAAAATGTTACTTATTGATTTACACTGATTTTCAGACTTGTAAAATTTTTTGATGCAAAACTAATTAGATTAAACAACCCTTTCTTGATTTTCACTAAATTACAAAATTTTCTAGAGTCACCTAGTTTCGACCCTGAATTGGTTTATAAAATACTTTAAGTATTTATTAAAATGAAAATATAATTCAGGGTGAAAACTATATGTGCTGCCTAGACCCTTTTTTGATTTTAAAATTGTTACGCGATAAACAACCAAGTTTAAAATCGTTTGAAGCATCTTTTCTAATATTCTCAATTCCTCAAACTAAGTCATGTTTCTAGATCATACATCCAAATTAACTTATAAGTAGAGTACAAAAATTTAGACATACAAAATAGCTACTTATTTAATATCTATACATGCCCCACTAGACTAGGATGCGGTGATACTTACTGATAATGCAGGCTAACTTGATCCAACGATGTGCAGCTCCTCCTCTGCTATCTAGTCCGAAGTACCTACGTGTGATACAAAACACACGCTAAGTATAACTTAGTGAGGCATAATCATAACAATGTAAAACAATGATTATAAATAACACAGCCATGCAAAATGGCAAACGATTTCCAATTGCAGTTGATAACATTATATCATGCATAGAACTACCTTACATGTATAGTTCATTAAACCAATATAATATTCAAATCATAGGATTCGATCTATCTTACCAGTCTTGTGTACATTAAGCTTTTTAGCATAACTACCTGCATAAATGCATTTCAAGTATTATAGCCCAAAGTACAAAATCATGTGATGCTATGGTACGCGATTCATCACGACACCGTAGTGCTTACGACGCCGTAGCGTCTGCATCGCTGAAGCGAATGAGATGAGTACGTACTTTGCTCCTCATAATCGCACATTTTGTGCTAACAACACCGAAGTGTCTGAACAACGTCGTAGCATCTAAGTCGACACCGAAGTGTCTAAACATCACCGAAGTGACTGAAACGCACCGTAGTGCTAGGACGCAGCTACTAAGACTCTATGGATATCCAACTATACCAAAGACTTCACAATAGTACTTGGGCAAAATCAACATTATAATCAACATTCCATGTTCAAAGCATCAATATAAATCATAATTGTAGGTATATATATCCAAAGTCATACTATCGTTCTAACTTTATCAGTAGGAAATACGATAGCCTTACTGGCCTATCCACCTGCATAAAAGCATTTCATGAATTATAGCCTAAAGTACAATTTCATGTGAACCTATGGTATACGAGTCATCATAACGACATTGTAGTGTCTGATGGTGAGTATGTACTCGAGGACGCCCTTTGCTCTTTATTATCGCACCTTTTGTGCTAGTCGACATCGTAGTGTCTGCAACACCATAGCGTCTGATGTCAACACCGAAGTGTCTGGAACGCACCGTAGTGCTGAAATGCAACTGCTAAGACTCTATGGATATCATATTATACCAAAGACTCTCACACTAGTACTCGGGCATAACAATATAATATTTTCGCATTCAATATCCAATTCGTCAATACTATCATTCATAATTCGATAATGGGCAGTTCATACCCAAAATCTAAAATTTGATTTATCTTAGATAAATCATTATGCCATATCAATGTATCACATATTCCATTTAATATCTCATGCCATTTACATAACTTTGATCAAAATACATTTTTATTAATATCAAGGTCGACTTCTCGCAAGTCTCTCTCATATCACATATATAAAATAAGTAAAAATGAACTAACTCGGATCACCTGTATATATAAATAAGTAGAAATGCACTCATATCACATGTATATATAAATAAGTAAAAATGCACTCAATTGGGCCATGCATGATATTAGCCTCACTAAGCTATTTCGATACTTTTTTCTTATTTTGTTTTGATCAGGTACCCTTAGCCTCGTCAATAGCTGTACAGTACCATTTGAACATACACAACAATATTCATGTTAGATTTTTAATCTAACATTGCTTAACTATACTATACTAGTATAATTATCCGAATATAGAATATTTCCAAAAATTTTCACTTTTTTTCTTTAATTATGCCGAATTGTTCATTATATTCCCTAGTGATCATTTTGCAAATTTTGCAATTTATTCAAATTCTAATCACAATTATTCAATAATTCCATCATTTTCACTAACTTTAAGTCAATACCTTTCATTCACTAACTTTTACTAAAGTGACATTTTAGTCACTAATTTTACACATAAACTTGCAAAACTTGTATCGAATAATTAATCCAACATTTCTATAATTTTTCTCACATTTTCCCCTACTTTTAGACAAAAGCTGAATTGGTCCTTGAACTAATCAGGGCTGTCGAAATGGTCATTGCCATTTCCTTTCTTGTCAATTTAATCCCTTGGATTCTAATTTCAATTCTAACTTCATACAACATATTTGAATCATAAAATCTCATAATCATAATAATTTCAAAATATTTTTCCCATAATTTCTCTACAAGCCGAAAAGGGTATCTATATTTTCCAATGACTTTATTTTAGTCCAAACACCATAATCAAGCTTCTAAGTCCATAATCTCTTCAAATCCATCACTAGGATAATTTTCACAATATTTCACCAAGTTTCCCCATGTATGCCGAAATGGTCACTTAAAGGACTAGTTGAGGATTTTTCATTCTAACATCAAAATCAAGCTTCTAATATCGTCAATCTTTCATTTTCATCATCAATTTTAAAACCCTAAATAAAATCTCAAATTCTAGGGTTAGGGTTTTTAATTCTTAAACATGAAATTAATCACAATCTAAGCTTGATTTCATTTCTACAACACTAGATTTGCATAGATCAAGCTTCAATCTAAACATGGAACATGAAACCTTATTTTCTTTCTCTTCAAGAACATAAACAAATCTTCATAACTCTTTGTAAAATTACAATCAAATGAAAGAAAATTAAACATAGATTAATTTTCTATCAAAAACATACCTTGAATCTTGTTTGGAAACCTTCAAAATGCCTAGGAAAATTTAGTGTATTTTTTACTTTCTTTCTTGGTATTTTTCGAAAATGGAGGGGTAGAAGATGAACATATTTTGTTCATCTTTTATCTTATTAATGCCAAGTGTGTTTAATTAAATGAATATTAAATTCATTTAATTACTCCAAATAACCCTCCAACTAAATTCTATTTTCTAATTTGCCATCAAGTAGAAGTAGAACTAAATCTAGTTAGAATCCAACTATAAATATTAAAAATACTCATAAAATAATATTTTAAGAATTTTCCATGGCTTATGGAACTATCTTTAAAATTCCTATTCGATCCGATTACTTGATAATCACTTACTACGATTTTCTATTTTTCGAACTATCAAATCATATCTGAAATTCTTATATTTCTTATTTCCATAAATAAATATTGTTGATATACAAAATATTCCATAATTTTGTAAAAATAAAAATCTTGAAATTTTAACTCGATCTAATATACTGATAATTTACCCGAAATCTTTATCGGATAAAATTCTCTTAATAATCATTTATCAGATATCCATACGAATAATATTAACTCGAACTGATTCCTTTTTATCAGTCTCAAGTACTGACATGAGACCTTCCCAGTAGGTCACCCATCCTATGCCATGAGCACGCTTAACTTTGTAGTTCAATCGAAATTCAATATCTTATTCTGCCTTTTTATTCGAATCAAGTATCTTCTTATCCCCTAATTGTTCGATCAAAAATATATTTCCACATAAATCTCATATAAGAAATCTAATTATACAGATCAACTTCTTGTAACCTGTACTACTTATTTGTGCAATAAAAATATTCCATCAGGTGCTTATACTTTTCTCATCGGATTTCAACCAAACTTCGCAAGTAACCGATTTTGCTTACTCTCTATCACACAGTACTCTAAATTCTCAGAAATTCCTTTCCTAGAGTTCATAATTAAAGGAATCCTAACTTTTATATTTTGTCATTTTAGTCACTAAGTTAGCTTTTAAGCCCTTTATCTTAGTACTAAATGACTATTAAACAAATTAGCAAATTTCGGGGTATTACAGATTCTAAAAATTTGACCCTTTTCATTTTAGTCACATTTTAAATCAGATTTCAAAACTTGCACTTTGGTCACCAGCCCAAAATGTCCGATTTCCAAATCTAATTTTCCAAAATTGATTTCACCATTATCCTTAGTATAATTAATAATGATTTTAGAATATTTTTCCTCGATTTTACCACCTTCAGAAATAATTAAACCAATTTAATCCCGAAACCAACCCGAAACTCTAATACCGGTCCATCAGACCTCCGAACCAACCTTTACAACATCTAAGCCCAAAACCTGGGTGTTACAACTCTCCCCCACTTAGAAAAATTTCATCCTCGAAATTACTTGGAGGAAACGAATGCGGAAATTGCTCCATCATATCCGCCTTGCTTTCGCAAGTGGCTTCCTCAACACCTCGGTGTCGCCACAAGACCTTTACAAGCTCAATCGTTTTACCACGGAGAACTTTACTGTTGGAATCAAAGATCTCCACCGGTTCCTCATCGTAGGATAAATTCGTCCTCAACTCTTTATGCTCCACCGGCATAACATGCGAAGGATCTGACCTATACCTCCGTAACATAGATGCATGTAACACATCATGTATTTTCTCCAGCTCAGGAGGTAACCTCAACCGATTAGCCACAGGACCTACACGCTTAACAACCTCGTACGGTCCAATAAACCTCAGACTAAGCTTACCCTTACGTCTGATTCTCATCACATTTTTCCATGGTGACACGATCGCCTACTCGATACTCAATTTCTCTACGCTTTAAATCTGCGTAAGACTTTTGTCGATCCGCAACTGCTTTCAAGCGATCACACACAAGCTTTACCTTTTCATCCATGTCTTTCAACACATTTGGTAAGGTAACATGTTTTTCCCCCACCTCAGCCCAACATAAGGGCGTACGACACCTCCGGCCATACAACGCCTCATATGGTGCCATCTGTATACTCGCTTGGTAGCTATCGTTATATGCAAACTCAACTAAGGGTAAATGCTTCTCCCAAGTTCCTTGAAACTCGATAATACAACACCTCAGCATATCCTCCAAAACGTGGATAACACGCTCAGACTGCCCATCCGTCTGAGGGCAGTACGCGGTGCTAAAATTCAACCTTGAACCCAAAGCCTAGTGTAAACTCCTCCAAAAGCTTGCCGTAGACCTCGGATCTCTATCAGACACAATGGACTTAGGTACCCCGTGCAAGCGCACAATCTCAGCAATATACAAATTTGTCAGCTTGCCCAGAGGATCTGTCGTGTGCACTGGCAAGAAATGCGCACACTTCGTAAAGCGATCAACAATCACCCAAATGGAATCCTTTTTAGCTGGTGTCAATGGCAGCCCCGTCACAAAATCCATGGTGATTCTCTTCCATTTCCACTTCGGAATTTTTAGTGGTTGCAACAACCTAGATGGAAACTGATGTTCAACCTTGACTCACTGACACACCATACACTTGGAAACAAACTCAGCCACATCCTCTTTAACCCAACCAGTAGTATGCCTCCTTCAATCTACGATACATCTTAACACCACCGGGATGCATACCAAAGTGACTAGATTATGCCTCTATCAAAATAGTGTGCCTCAACTCTGGATCATCCGGCAGCACTATTCGACCCTTGAAACACAAAACTCCATCATCATCAAAATAAAAATCTGTCAAATTACCCTCTGATATGTCCTTAACATGCTCAACCAAAGAATCATCATACGGTTCTTTAGCTTTGATCAGCTGTGACATTGTAGGCTTAACGTGCAACTCGGCCAACAAACCACCTTCTTGTGTCACACTCAACCTTGCAAACATAGCTCTAAGCTCAACTACAACCTTATGACTCAATGCATCTGCAACCACATTGGCTTTACCAGGATGATACTCAATTGTCAAGTCGTAATCCTTAAGCAACTCCAATCATCTACGTTGACTAAGATTCAAATCTTTCTAAGACATTAAATACTTCAAACTCTTATGGCCCGTGAAAAGAACACATTTCTCACCATAGAGATAATGTCTCTAGATTTTCAAAGCAAAAACCACAGTCGCAAGCTCCAGATCATGAGTTAGATAGTTGCGCTCATGGACTTTCAACTGCCTCGATGCATAGGCCACAACCTTACCATCTTGCATTAGCACACAACCCAATCCAACATATGACGCATCGCTATAAACCATGAACTCCTTCCCTGATTCCGATTGAATCAATATAGGAGCATGTGTCAAAACCTCCTTCAACTTCTCAAAACTATGCTGCTACTTCTCCGTCCACATATAAGGAACATTCTTTTGCAACAACTTTGTCAACAGTGCCGCAATACTAAAAAACCCCTCAAAAAAACGACGATAATAACCAGCCAACCCAAGAAAACTACGCACCTCCGCTATAGATTTAGGTTGCTTCCAATTAAGAATATCCTCTATTTTCTGTGGATCAACACGAATACCCTCCGCGAAAAATACATGTCCAAGGAACATTACTTTCCCAAGCCAAAACTCGCACTTGCTCAGCTTAGCATATAATTGATTATCCTTCAGCGCTTACAACACAATCCGCGAATACCGATTATCTTCCTCCTCGGTACGCGAGTACACGAAAATATCATCTATGCACAACACAACAAACTGGTCAAGATATTCATGGAACACCTTATTCATCATATCCATAAATGCAGTCGGGGAATTTGTCAAACCAAAACGCATGACCAAAAACTCATAATACCTATACCTCGTACGGAACACGGTCTTATGCACATCCTCATCCTTAACCTTCAGCTGATAATACCTCGATCTCAAATCTATTTTGGAAAACACTACTGCCCCACAAAACTGATCGAACAAGTCATCAATCCGTGGCAACGGATACTTATTCTTCACCGTTAACTTATTCAACTGCCAGTAATCAATGCACATACGCATCGTACCATCCTTCTTTTTCACAAAGAGAATAGGAGAACCCCAAGGAGAAACACTCGGTCGAATGAACCCATGATCCAACAACTCCTGAAGTTGCGACTTCAACTCTTTCGGTGCCATCCTATAAGGAGAAATGGACATCGGTGTCATACCTGCAAACAATTCGATACCGAATTCCACCTCTCTATCCGGTGGTAAACCCGAAAACTCTTTACGAAAAACCTATGGAAAATCACATACAGCCTGAATATCCTGCACCCGAACACCCTTGGCTTCAGGATTCATCACAATAGCCAAATAAGCTTGGCAACCTCCTAGCATCATCTTTTCTGCATGGGTAGCCGAAACGACATTGGACAAGAACTTTACATTCTCGCCCACCACCACAACTTCGTAATTGTCAGCTAACCTCAAAGAAATCCTTTTGGATTCACAATCCACAACCGCCTTGTGCTCACTCAACCAATCCATACCCAAAATGATATCAAAACCATGGAATGACAACTCCATTAGATCTGCAGCAAACTGATGACCGTGCACAACCAAAGGACACCGTCTATACAGCTTTCTAGTAGTAACCGTCTCACCAAAAGAACTAGTTACTAACATTCCAACATCAAGGATCCCAACAGGAACATTCAACAATGATGCATGTTCACTCAAGATATATGAATTAGTAGACCCCAAATCAATCAAAGATAATAATGACAAGGATTGCAAAGTAAAGGTACCTGCGATCACATTCGTATCATTACAACCCTCACGGTGAGCAAAGACCCGAGTCGGTCCACCACCCTCTGGTCTCACCACTGCGGCATGAGCCAAACCCTTCTGGCCATCATTGCGCCTCTGAAAATTACCCATGCCACGACCTCGGCCCCTAGCAGGTACAACCACCTGTGCTGGTGCATCCCTCACAGCTTGAGGACAATCACACTTTATGTGATTCGACGATCCAGAATAGCTAGAGTCAGCCACTCGCTTAACCAACCCAAGGACTGCTCGATATCCTTGGCTCGGTTGACCAACACATCAAAATTTGTGTAATCTACAGCCAGGAAATATGTCTTAATGTCATTAACAAGACCATAAGAGTACCTGTCACATCTCTGTTGGTCATCAAAAACCAACTCTGGAGCATACTAGCTTAGGCGACAAACCTCACCTCGTATTCAACAACAAACATGCCACCATGTGTCATCGCCATGAACTCACGCTTCTTCATATCCAAATATTGGGTACAAAGGTACTTCTTCTTGAAAGCTCTTCGAAAGAACTCCCAAGTGACATCCGCCTCTGGAACGCTAGCAATGGTGGTCACCCACCAATGACATGCATCACCCTACAACAGAGACACAGTGTACCCAACTTGCGCTCCTCATTGCATCTCATCTGATTCATGATGCGGATCGTCTTTTCCAGCCAACCCTCGGCTTCCTCAGGGCTCAAACCCTGAAATTCTTCACCTCTCAAAATCCTTAAACGCTCCAAAGGTAACCCCTCTGATAAGTTTCAAAAGTACTATTTTTCTTACCCTTTTTACTCATATTATTGTTAGACTTAGGCTCATATTAGTTACAAAATCAGTCATCCATGCATTAATCCATGTTTCCTTCCATCGTTGAGCTTGATTACATAACTTGGTTGTTTTTGTGGGAAAAGATGTTGCTTTGGTTTGTTTTGTGTGTATGTACAGGATCACTTGCCAAAGCAAGGCTACAGCTAGTTGTCAGGGTAATGCATGAAGGAGATGCCGAGCTAGTTGCCAGGGCAATGCATGAAGGAGACGCCGAGCCAGTTGCCAGGGCAATTGTCGACAAAGAATAAGGTGATATGGTAGTCGAAATTGATGACTAGACAAGCCCGAGATGATGTGGAGCAAAGCTAAATCCCAAAGGAGTTTGATTTCCATGAAGAAGTTAAAGAAGAATTAAATTCCAAGAAGATAGGAGAAGTTCTAGAAGGAATATAATTATAATAAAGAATTATATTCTTTAAAGATAATTTAGTTCCAACTTAACTTCCTCCTCAAAGGAGGACTTTGACCTAGCTCTATAAATAGATCACCAAGCCGTCAACTCCAAAGGGGGAGAGAGGAGAGAATTTTCGACAACATCAAGAGCAAGAAGGATTTCGACAAAGCTCCATCCATTCTTCATCTTTTTCTTTCTTGTTCAATTAGGTTCATGCTAGGGATTCTTTATCTTGTGTTTATTTGGAACCTAGCCATGAACTAAATCTATTTGGCTAAGGTTATTGTGTCTTGTGGTTGTGAGAAACTATTGGATTTTGTTTAGGTAATAAGAGTTTGCACTTTTCTATTCAAGGTTTATTCATTCTTGGTTCTTATTCTTGTTTGTGAGTGAATTGGGAGAGGATCTCGTAACTTCATCTATTTATCTAATATCGGGAGAGTTAGATTCAAGAAACAAATGAATATGATCTTTATTCAATCTATTGATGGTGAAAATTAATCTGGCTTAGGAATAAGTTAAGGATTTCAACGGCTAAGAGGAGCGCAAGATTGGTTGTTGTTCACCCTTGATTCACGCAGGGATGTATTATCAAGGCATGCACAAGTAACTAGAGTTTCGACTTAAGGATAAGAAGAAACCATTGAAGAACGCTCTGCCGAACCTTGAAGTTGCTGCCCAGACGCCCAAGTAGTTGCCCAGGCAACCATCGATTAGTTGCCAAGGCAACCCCGTTGTGCAAGTTGCCATGGCAACTGAGTTGCTCTTGCACTCTTTCACCAAGACGATCCAATCAGCTATCACCTCAACTCACGATAACCTGGCTTATCTCTCTCATTTGATCTCATCTATTCTTTTACTTTATTGCTTTCTAGATTAGTTATTAGTTAAAACTCCTATAATATTTTATTTGTGTTTTTACTTTTTATAGTGCAAGAGATTAGATTCTTGAAGTGGCACCAATCCCTATGAAGACGATACCTTTTATACTATAACTTGCGACGTGTAAACTTGCACAATTGTGGAGCACTTATTACGCGCAACAAGTTTTTGGCACCGTTGCCGGGGATTGGCAATAGCGACTTTGTTTTTATTTTCTTGCACTTTTTTTCTTGTTTAAAATTCAAAGGGCTAACAAACTTTGGTTTTGCATTGGTATATGACCAGGGCGAGACCGATTACACCAGAATATCCCTTTGATCCAGAAATCGAACGAACCTTACAAAGACTTAGATGAAGGTTAAGAGTAGCAATGGCTAATCAAGACGGCAATATGAATCAAGATGTTCCAGCAGGAGGATGAGTGATTATTGCACAAAACAAAACTATTCGAGACTATATTGAAGAAGATCTTGATGGACTTAATCCAGGAGTTGTTGCACCTGAAATTGAAGCCGACCACTTTGAGTTGAAACCGGTGATGTTTAATATGATCAACATAATTGGTCAATTTGGCGGCTCAGCAACTGAAGATGCATGACAACATCTTAAATCTTTCCTCGAGATTTGCAACTCGTTCAAAATACATAGAGTCACCCCCGATGTTTTACGATTAAGATTATTCACCTATTCACTAAGGGATAGGGCGAAAGCATGGTTGAATAGCATTCCTGCCGGATCAATAAGATCTTGGACCGATCTTTGTCGTGATTTCCTTGCTCGGTTTAATCCTACAAATTTGACTAATAAGCTTCGTAACGACATTACTTCTTTTTGGCAGGCAGATGATGAATCTATGTAGGAGGCTTTGGAGCGATATAGAGAACTTCTGCACAAATGCTCCTACACGGATTCCCGGTGTGGACACAAGTAACAATGTTTTACAACGTTGTGAATACACCAACAAGAATACACCAACAACGTTGCGATAACAATGTTTTACAACGTTGTGAATACTCCTAGATAAGTCGCCGGAGGAAGCAATGCAAATTCTAAACAGGCTTGCCAAGAATGATTATCAATTGCCCTCTACTAGAAGAGGAGGAGTTACCACAATACATGAACTAGTATCATCAGACTCAATTTCGGCACAATTGGCCACTTTAACCAAGATGGTCTAGAACATGCAGAAACCAAACAACACACATGAGGTCAAGGTAATGGATTCTTTTTGTGAGTTATGTGGTGGTAACCATGATTCTTCTGAATGTATGCCGAATCTGTAATCCAGCTTCTATGTGGGGAATTACAACCGGAACAACAATGTGATGTCCAATACATACAATCCGGCTTGGAAGAAGCACCCAGATTTTTCATGGAGTAATCCCAACAATGCTCTAAACCAGAACAATCAGAATGCACAAGCATCGGGATTCCAAGAGAATATGCCACGGTAACAGTTGCCACAGTAACAACCGACAACATCTAGTTCGTTCAAAAATTCTCTAAATGCTTTTAAGTTGAAAATTGAATCTTATATGGGTGAGAATAGTAACTTCATAAAAAGAACTGATGCTTTTATTAACAGGACCGAGATGAGACTGCAAAACCAATAGGCGACAATCAAATCATTGGAAAATCAAGTCAGACAATTTGCTCAAAACCTGAATACTAGACCGCAATGAGGTTTACCTAGCGATACTGAAGTCGCAAGAGGAACTGTCCATGAGCAATGTAAGGCGATCACCACTAGAAGTGGCCAACAACTTAAAGAGGCTCAAGCCCGCTCATCAAACAAAACTCCACAAAAAGATCAAGACGAACCTAGCGGCAAAGCCTCACATGCTGAACCAAGAATTGTCGCGACAACCGACAATAAGCATGCCTTGGCAACCGACGATAAGGATGCCTCGGCAACTTGCAATAAGCATGCCTCGGCAACCCCAGTTGATAATGCCTCAGCAACTCCAATTGTCCCGGCAATGCCGTCAATCAGGTTCCAAACCAATGATAGGATAAAAGATATCTAACTTCCACCACCATTCCCACAAAGGTTGAAGCAACAAAAGCAAGAATATCAATTCAAGAAGTTTCTTGATATCCTAAAGCAAGTACACATCAACTTGCCATTGGTGGAAGCAATTGAACAAATGCCGAACTATGCCAAGTTTCTTTAAGACATTGTGTCCAAGAGAACAAGGCTAGGAGAGTTTGAAACAGTTACCGCAACAGAGTGATGCATAGCCATGTTGCACAATTGTATGCCACCCAAGTTGAAGGATCCCGGAAGTTTCACAATACCCTATTCCATTGGAAACCACTATGTCGGGAAAGCATTATGCGACCTTGGGGCTAGCATAAACTTGATGCCTAAATCAGTTTTCCAGAAACTAGGATTCAGGAAGGCGAGACCTACAACAGTTATGCTACAGCTAGCCGACAGATCCTATGTGCATCGAGAGGGAAAAATCGAGGACATACTGGTAAAAGTTGATAAAATTATTTTTCCCGCTGACTTTATTGTTTTGGATTGTGAAGCAGGTGAGCATGCACCTATCATTCTCGGGAGACCATTCCTAGCAACAAGGATAACCTTGATCGATGTTGAAAGAGAGAACTCACAATGAGGGTGAATGACCAGCAAGTTAAACTAAACGTGTTCCAAACACTAAGGCATGTCGATGATCCAGAAGAATGCCAACTTCTTCATGCCATGGTAGAGTTTAACTTCGACGAGGAATTTAGTTACCTCGGTAACTACATTGCCGATCAAGAGGAACCTAAGGAGTATGAAGAACCGGTCGATGAGGAACAAAAAGAAGAGGCAAATTGGCTAGTCAATCAACCAGGTACATACTTTGATCCACTGGATTACTCAGGTAAGGAATGTAAGCTCGAAAGCCCTCTATTGAACAACCACCGATTCTTGAGTTGAAACAGTTGCCAGAGCAACTAAAATATGCATACTTAGGAACCGATAATACATTTCCTGTAATTATTTCTTCTAAGTTACAGCCTGAGCAAGAAAAGAAGTTGATCAAAATGTTGAAGCTATACAAGAAGGCAATAGGGTGGACAATTGCCGACTTGAAGGGAATTAGCCCGGCAGTGTGCATGCACAAGATTTTGTTGGAAGATGATCACAAACCTTCAATTGAGGCCCAGAGGAGACTGAATCATGCCATGAAAGGGGTTATAATGAAAGAAATCATCAAGTGGCTTGACGTCGACATTATATACCCTATCTCTGATAGTACATGGGTAAGTCCGGTACAATGTGTACCGAAAAAAGGAGGTATAACAGTGGTAAGTAATGAAAACAATGAACTCATTCCAACCAGGACTGTGACCGGTTGGAGGGTTTGTATGGATTATCGAAAGCTAAACAAAGCCACTGGGAAAGATCACTTCCCATTACCCTTTATTGATCAAATGCTTGACCGTCTTGCAGGTAAACCCTTTTATTGTTTTCTTCATGGTTATTAAGGTTACAATCAAATTGCTATAGCACCAAAAGATCAAGAAAAGACAACCTTCACATGCCCATACGGTACTTATGCTTTCCGAAGGATGCCGCTCGGATTGTGTAACGCCCCGACAACCTTCCAAAGATGCATGATGGCACTCTTTTCAGTCATGGTCGAAGACTTCCTTGAGATCTTCATGGATGATTTTTCTATTTTTGGTAATGGCTTCGACAGCTGCCTCGGCAATTTAGAAAAGGTGTTGGCAAGATGTGAAGAAATTGATTTAGTTCTCAATTGGGAGAAGTGCCATTTTATGGTAGATGAAAGAATAGTGCTCGGCCACAAGATTTCATCCAAGGGAATTGAAGTAGACAAAGCCAAGGTCGACGTGATCGAGAGATTACCCCCACCAAGTTCGGTTAAAGGAATTCGAAGCTTTCTTGAACATACAGGTTTTTACAGGAGGTTCATTCATAATTTTTCTAAAATCACTAAACCCTTGTGCAATTTGCTTGAACAGGATAAAGTCTTCGATTTTGATGATTCTTGCGCCCAAGCATTCGAAACCCTAAAGGAAAAGCTTGCCTCAACACCCATTGTCATTCCACCAGATTGGAATCTACCTTTTGAGCTCATGTGTGATGCAAGTGATTTTACGGTAGGAGTAGTCCTAGGCCAACATACAAGTAAGACCTTTCATGTGATATACTACACTAGTAGAACTCTTAATAGTGTTCAAGTGAATTACACAACGACGGAGAAAGAGTTACTAGCTGTAGTTTTCGCATTTGACAAGTTCTGATCCTATTTGATTGGTACAAAGGTAATTGTTCATACGGACCATTCGGCAATCAAATATCTATTTGCTAAAAAGGATGCCAAACCTCGTTTGATTTGTTGGATATTACTTTTACAAGAATTTGATATTGAAATTAAGGACAGAAAAGGAACAGAAAATCAAGTGGCCGATCACTTATCATGTTTAGAACGCAATAGGGAGGAGGACACGGATCTAGAGATATATGATGCATTCCCGGATGAGCAACTTGTAGTTGCCTCAGCAACCATGGACGCGCACGCCTCGGCAACTCTCGATGCTGCGTTAACCATTGATGCGTATGCCTCAAAAACCACGCGCACGCCTCGGCAACTCTGACGTCACGGTAGCCCTTGACGCGCACTCCTCAGCAACCATGGATGCACATGCCTCGGTAACCCTCGATGCTTCAGCAGCCCTTGACGCGCACGTCTCGCCAATTTTGGGAGCTGTCGCCACGGCAACATATGCCTCGGTAATACCCTGGTACGCGGATTTAGTTAATTTCCTTGTTTGTAGTATTTTACCTTATGGTCTTACTCACAAAGGGAAGAAGCGGTCCCGCCATGATGCTAAGCATTACTTTTGGGACGAGCCTCTTTTGTTTAAACAATGTGCAAATCAGGTTATACGCCGATGTGTCCCTAAAGAGAAGCAGCAGAATGTACTCTGACAATGCCATTCTTCACCCTATAGAGGACATTTTGGAGGAACTCGTAATGCGGCCAAAGTTTTGCAATCCGGTCTCTATTGGCCAACATTGTACAAAGATGCCCAAGACTTTTACAAGCAATGTGATCATTGCCAGAGGACGGGCAATATCTCTAGACGACATGAGATGCTGCTCCAAAACATCATCGAGGTGGAATTATTCGATGTATGGGGGGTCGATTTTATGGGACCTTTCCCATCTTCATTCGGCAACCTCTACATTCTACTTGCCGTCGAATACGTGTCTAAATGGGTTGAGGGAGCTAAAGTTCCGAACAATGATTCCAAGACCGTGCAACGATTCTTGCAGAAAAACATATTTACACGGTTTGGGATGCAGAGAGCAATTATCAGTGACGAAGGCAAGCATTTTGACAACAGACTTATTGCCAAGATGTTTCAACGCTTCGGCATATCACACAAGATTGCCACGACATATCACCCACAAACCAACGGGCAAGCGTAAATTTCCAACCGGGAATTGAAGGGTATACTCGAGAAAGTTGTAAATCCCTCTAGGAAGGATTGGTCATTAAGACTAGATGACGCACTTTGGGCATATCGCACTGCATTCAAAACACCCTTAGGTATGTCCCCCTTCCGACTTGTCTATGGCAAAACATGCCATCTACCGGTGGAAATCGAACATAAGGCATATTGGGCAATCAAGACCGTGAATATGGATTGGGAAAGTGCCAGAAAAAGGCTTTTGTTGGACCTCAACAAGATAGAAGAAATTCGTGCACTCGCCTACAACAATGCACGAATCTACAAGGAGAAAACAAAGCAATGGCATGACAAGAAACTATTGCCGCGACAATTCACGCCAGGGCAACTAGTTCTCTTATTCAATTCTCGGCTAAAACTTTTCCTGGGAAAGCTGAAATCAAGATGGTCGAGACCATTCGAAGTTGTCAAACCATTCTCCCATGGTGCCGTGATAATCAAGTCCATCACTGACAAACATGAATTCAAAGTTAATGGACAAAGATTAAAGCACTAAAATGGTGCCCATGTGGAACGTAACAAAGAAGTTGTCAACTTAGGAGATGCATGAGCATGCTCTCCTTTCGATATTTTTATTATTTATTATTTATTATTTTTTATTTTTTTATTTTCAAACTAATTATTTTTTTCTGATTATTATTTTATTTTTAGGATACATTTATTTTTTTTTATCTTTTTAAGTTTAAGAATCCCTTTACACATCTTTATTTATTTTCTTTTATTAGTTTATCTTTAATTTTAATCCTTATTTGATTTGTCTTTCAATTGTAGGAAATGAGTTCAAGATAAAGAGGAATTTTGATCCAAGAAGGAAAACATCTTCAACAAGGAAATTAATGGGCTAAGGCTTATATAAAGTCTCCAACTTACCCTAATTAAACCCCCTTGCCGTCACCCTTCCCCTAAACTGAAACCCCCTTTATTCTCTATCCAAAATTAATCCCACCCACCATATTTACTACCTATCTTCTCTATATAAACCATCACCCTTAACTTCCAAGAAACCTATTCCTACTTTTCATCTTGCAAATCTTTAGTTTCTTTTATTTTCTTTTCTTTGTTTTTACAAAACTCACAACCAAGATCATCCATGGCATCCAAAATTAAATTTTTGGTTCATCCAAGTTCCTCCAAAGAACCAAGATACAAGAAGTTTGCTACACCGGTGGTTCAATAAAGATTTCACTCCAATTTTGAAAGCCGAAAGATTTACGAAGAACAAGGCTTTGAATACTCCAACTCTCATCAAGTTTTCGGCCTTGAACCATTCATCTTCGAGAGGATTGCACATCAAAAGTGGCAAATCTTTTGACATCAATCGGAACCGGGTAACATCTCATGGGTAAGAGAATTCTATGCTCACTCACCTAACCTGGATAATCCTTATTTTTTTGTTCGTGACAAGGCCATACTCATAAGCCTCGAAAACGTCAACACCTTTTACGGGCTCTACATTGAGAAGGACGAGCATCAAGCCTTTGTTGATCAAATCACACCCAAGCAACTCGACAAGGTGCTTCCAGAACTCACTCTACCGGGAACTCATTGGAACGACGGTAAATACAAGGGCACGGTAAATCGCCTTCGGCTTAAACCCGAGTCAAAACTATGGAATGAGTTTGTTAAAACTTCTTTAATGCCTACCACACACAGTACTACTGTTGATATACCACGTCTTTTGCTTATACATTCTATCTTGCATAATCGCATCTTTAACATCAGAAAAATTATTTGTGATGAGATTTTTGTATGTAGCTCAAAGGACAAGGGTTCTCTTTTCTTCCCTTGCTTAATTTCCAATCTTTGCAAGGAGATGCATGTCCCAAGTGAGTCTACCGATGAAAAGGCCCTACCAAAGTCCGGTTGGAATCAAGCACAAATCCGAAAGCTAATGGGAGAGGCACAAGTAAAATCATCAAGGCCTCCAATTGCCGCAGAAACCCCTAATGCCCAAGAACCTAATGCCCGGGCAACACGGCCATCAACCCCGGGACACTTTGAAGCACTATTGCAACCATTGGTGAGCCACCTTAGGCAAATTGAAGATCGGCAACTAATGTTCATGCGGTACATGAAGGAGCGCAACAATGCAATCACTTAAGTCATCCTAGAAAAGTACCCAGACAGTCGCCTGCCGTTCCCAATCTTTAAGGCCGAGATCCTTGCCACGACAACCAATGAAGCAGTCGCCACGGCAACCGCAACAGATGATGTCGTGGCAAGCTACACCGTGCCTGCCCAAGCAGATGCCACGGCAACCAACCCTGAAGATGCCACGGAAACCAAAGCTAAAGACATCCCGAAAACCACTAGAAAAGCCAAAGGTAAAGTACCTATGCTCGAATCAACTCGTATAGAATCATTGTCTTATTTTTCAGATTCAGACGAGTCCTCCATTGCACCAACAAAGACCGCACCAATTGAATCTTCCAAGCGAAAAGCCAATGACATTGATGAAGAGGACGATGAGGACAACCCCGTACGAGGATCGATTCCACCATCGGTAACAAGGAAACGACCATCGCGTTCAAGCAAGAGAATCAAGACACCGATCAAAAGGAAACTAATCATCTACGACGATGAACTCTCGGAGTAAGTCCTCGTTTGCATTTTATTTTTCGTTATTTTTATTTTTCTTTAATGCATGCATTGAGGACAATGCCTCACTCGAGTTTGGATGGGGGATTGTTATTAGTAGTTACCATGTTTAGTTGCATTCATCTTAAGTATTGCATTTAGATACATAAATTGCTTGCCATGCCTTTAGTTGGAACAAGAATTGCCTAGATTTGATGAATATCTGATGATGACTTTGCCAATGCACTTAATTGATAGAATTTTTATTCTAGGATAACCATGGAAAAACTTAGAATTTTACTATGATGCTAAATTTGATGAAACACCGTTGTGGTTTGATTGATTTAAGGAATTCTAGTGAACTTAGGTTGATAATTAAACAAATTGGGGGATTAGAATTAAAATTGGATGAATGCGAGAGGTGGCCAAAATTGGCTCTAGCAGTGCTAAAAATTGATCGCTAGAGGTGCCCGAAACCGGCTCTAGTATGTGCTAAAAATTGATCGCTAGAGGTGCCCGAAACCGGCTCTAGTCGAATAAATTAATTAACTTATGGAAACTAAAAACAAAATACTAGAGGTGCCTGAATCCAGCTCTAGTTAAAACTTGTTAAAACGAACCCAATGAAGTAATTTGAAAACCTCTTGTTTGCATAGAATCTAAAAAATCAACTTGCACACAACTCCGCACACACTCACAAGCATTATAAATTGATTCCAAGTAACTCATAAGTTTTTCGAAAAATGAAAAGCCAATCATACTTTGTACCCCGGTTTTGAGAATTAAAATCAAGTTCAAAGCTAAGTTTGTGAAAATTGAAGTCTTGGCAGGTAATTATTAGTTTGCATGGCTTGAGGACAAGAAGTAGTTCGAGTTTGGGGGTGTGATAAGTGTTCAAAAGTACTATTTTTCTTACCCTTTTTACTCATATTATTGTTAGACTTAGGCTCATATTAGTTACATAATTAGTCATTCATGCATTAATCCATGTTTCCTTCCATCGTTGAGCTTGATTGCATAACTTGGTTGTTTTTGTGGGAAAAGATGCTGCTTTCGTGTGTTTTGTGTGTATGTGCAGGATCACTTGCCAAAGCAAGGCTAGAGCTAGTTGCCAGGGCAATGCATGAAGGAGATGTTGAGCTAGTTGCCAGGGCAATGCATGAAGGAGATGCCAAGCTAGTTGCCAGGGCAATTGTCGACAAAGAATAAGCTGATATGGTAGTCGAAATTGATGACTAGACAAGCCCAAGATGACGTGGAGCAAAGCTAAATCCCAAAGGAGTTTGATTTCCATGAAGAGGTTAAAGAAGAATTAAATTCCAAGAAGATAAGAGAAGTTCAAGAAGGAATATAATTATAATAAAGAATTATATTCTTTAAAGATAATTTAATTCCAACTTAACTTCCTCCTCAAAGGAGGACTTTGACCTAGCTCTATAAATAGATCACCAAGTTTTTGACAATATCAAGGGCAAGGAGGATTTTGACAAAGCTCCATCCGTTCTTCATCTTTTTCTTTCTTGTTCAATTTGGTTCATGCTAGGGATTCTTTATCTTGTGTTTCTTTGGAACCTAGCCATGAACAAAATCTATTTGGCTAAGGTTATTGTGTCTTGTGGTTGTGAGAAACTATTGGATTTTGTTTAGGTAATAAGAGTTTGCACTTTTCTATTCAAGGTTTATTCATTCTTGGTTCTTATTCTTTTTTGCGAGTGAATTGGGAGACGATCTCATAACTTCATATATTTATCTAATATCGGGAGAGTTAGATTCAAGAAACGAATGAATGTGATCTTTATTCAATCTATTGATGGTGATGATTAATCCGGCTTAGGAATAAGTTAAGGATTTCAACGGCTAAGAGTAGCGCAAGATTGGTTGTTGTTCACCCTTGATTCACGCAGGGATGTATTATCAAGGCATGCACAAGTAGCTAGAGTTTCGACTTAGGGATAAGAAGAAACCATTGAAGAACGCTCTGCCGAATGTTGAAGTTACTGCCCAGACGCCCAAGTAGTTGCCCAACTAGTTGCCCAAGCAACCATCGATTAGTTGCCAAGGCAACCCCGTTGTGCAAGTTGCCATGGCAACTGAGTTGCTCTTGCACTCTTTTACCATGACGATCCCATCGGCTATCACACCTCAACTCACGATAACCTGGCCTATCTCTCTCATTTGATCTCATCTATTCTTTTACTTTATTGCTTTCTAGATTAGTTATTAGTTAAAACTCCTATAATCTTCTATTTGTGTTTTTACTTCTTATAGTGCAAGAGATTAGATTCTTGAAGTGGCACCAATCCCTGTGGAGATGATATATTTTATACTATAACTTGCGACGTGTACACTTGCACAATTGTCGAGCACTTATTACGCACAACACCCTCATTTGCCACCACAGCCGGTGTTGATGCTTGTGCCTGCACTCCAGCCACCGCTGCTTGGAAAGTTGTAACACCCTAAAAATCCCCCTAATTCAAAAACCCTAGATTTTGAAATCCCTAATAGAAAACCCTAACATTTGGGAGTTTAAAGTTTGAAAACCTAATTGAGAAAATTGGGAATTTCTAATTCAAACCCTAATTCGAATTTAAGTATTAGTTGGGTTTAAACCATATTTTAGTGACCATTATGGGATGAAAGTAAAACTTAGTATCCACTTCGTGAACCCTAAAGATCCCAAGGGCACGCATCGCATTTGACCCTTAATGTTGGGTATTTAACCCCTCTTATCAGAATTAAGCACCCTTTCAAATTCCATTCTTCGGCAGCCACCCCTTTTCAGTCTTTTGATGTATCAAATCTCTTCCTACTTTTGTTTTTTGATCGAACCCCGACCATCACCCTTCACCATCCGTGTAGTGCACCACTATTAAGTGTCTAAAAGTACTATTTTATTCACCCTTTTTATTCATATTATTGCTAGACTTAGGCTCATATTAGTTGCATTATTAACCATTCATGCATGTTTGCATTGTTTCCTTGGTGGACAAGCTTGATTTCATATTTTGCTTAATTTTGTGGAAAAAGATACTGCTTTGGTGTGTTTTTGTGTGTGTGCAGAATCACTTTCCAAAGGAAGGCTGGAACTAGTTGCCAGGGCAATGCATGAAGGAGATGCCGAGCGAGTTGCCAAGGTAATGCATGAAGGAGATGCCGAGCTAGTTGCCTGGGCAATTTTCGATAAGGGATAAGAAGATATGGTAGTCGAAATACATGACTAGGTAAGCCCAAGATGACGTGGAGCAAAGTTAAATCCCAAAGGAGTTTGATTTCCATGAAGAGGTTAAAGAGAAATTAAATCCCAAGAAGATAGGAGAAGTTCTAGAAGGAATTTAATATAATAAATAATTATATTCTTTAAAGATATTTAATTCCAACTTAACTTCCTCCTCAAAAAAAAACTTTGACCTAGCCCTATAAATTGAGGACCAAGCCGTCAACTCCAAGAGATGGAGAGAGGAGAGAAATTTCGACAAAGAGAGCAAGGGAGATTTCGACAAGAGCTTTGGAGAGATTTCGACAAGGATTCAACCATTCTTCATCTTTTTCTTTCTTGTTTAATTAGGTTTATGCTAGGAATTCTTTGTCTTATGTTTCTTTGGAACCTAGCCATGAACTAAATCTATTTGGCTAAGGTTAATGTGTTTTGTGGTTGTGAGAAACAAATGGATTTTGTTTAGGTAATAAGAGTTTGCACTTTCAATTCAAGGTTTACTCATTCTTGGTTTTTCTTCTTGTTTGCGAATGAATTGGGAGAGGATCTCGTAACTTCATCTATTTATCTAATATCGGGAGAGTTAGATTCAAGAAATGAATGAGTATGATCTTTATTCAATCTATTGATGGTGAAGATTAATCCGGCTTAGGAATAAGTTAAGGATTTCAACGGCTAAGAGGAGCGCAAGATTGGTTGTTGTTCACCCAAGTAGTTGCCCAGCTAGTCGCGCAGGCAACCGTCGATTAGTTGCCAAGGCAACCCTGCTGTGCAAGTTGCCACGGCAACTGAGTTACCCTTGCACTCTTTTACCAAGACGATCCAATCGGCTATCACTCCTCAACTCAGGATAACCTGGCCTATTCTCTCTCATTTGATTACATCTTCTTTTACTTATTTACTTTCTAGTTTAGTTGTTAGTTAAACTCCTACAATCACCTACTTGTGTTTTTACTTTTTACAGTGCAAGAGATTAGATTCTTGAAGTGGCACCAATCCCTGTGGAGACGATATCTTTTATACTATAACTTGTGACGTGTACACTTGCACAATTGCGGAGCACTTATTACGCGCAACAAGTTTTTGGCGCCGTTACCGGGGATTGGCAATAGCAACTTTGTTTTTATTTTCTTGCACTTTTTATTTTTCTTGCTTAAACTTCAAAGGGTTAACAAACTTTGGTTTTGCATTGGTATATGACCAGGTCGAGACCGATTACACCAGAATATCCCTTTGATCCAGAAATTGAACGAACCTTGCAAAGACACAGACAAAGGTTAAGAGTAGCAATGGCTAATCAAGATGGAAATATGAATCAGGATGTTCCAGCAGGAGGAATGATTCTTGCACGAAACAGAACTATTCGAGACTATCTTGAAGAAGATCTTGAAGGACTCAATGCAGGAGTTGTCACACCTGAAATTGAAGCCGACCACTTTGAGTTGAAACTGGTGATGTTCAATATGATCAACACAATTGGTCAATTTGGCGGCTTAGTAACTGAAGATGCACGACAACATCTTAAATCTTTCCTCGAGATTTGCAATTCTTTCAAAATACAAGGAGTCATCCCTGATATTTTACGACTAAGATTATTCCCCTATTCACTGAGGGATAGGGCAAAAGCATGGTTGAATAGTATTTCTACCGGATCAATAGATCTCGGACCGATCTTTGTCGTGATTTCCTTGCTCGATTTAATCCTACTAATTTGACTGAAAGCTTCGTAACGAAATTACTTCTTTTCGGCAGGCAAAAGATAAATCCATGTACGAGGCTTGGGAGCGATATAGATAACTTCTACACAAATGCCCCCTACACGGATTCCCAGTGTGGACACAAGTAACAATGTTTTACAACGCTGTGAATACACCAACAAGGATGATGCTAGATGCCTCGGCAAACGACATACTCCTAGATAAGTCACCGGAGGAAGCAATGCAAATTCTAAACAGGCTTGCAAGAATGATTATCAATTCCCCTCTACTAGAAGAGGAGTAGTTAGACGCCAAGCCACAATACATGAACTGGGATCATTAGACTCAATTTCGGCACAATTGGCCTCTCTAACCAAGATGGTCCAAAACATGCAGAAACCAAACAACACACAGGAAGTCAAGGTAATGGATTCCTTTTGTCAGTTATGTGGTGGTAACCATGATTCTTCTGAATGTATGCAGAATCTGGAATCTAGCTTTTATGTGGGGAATTACAACCGGAACAACAATGTGATGTCCAATACATACAATCCAGCTTGGAAGAAGCAGCTGAATTTTTCATGGAGTAATCCCAACAATGCTCTAAACCAGAACAATCAAAATGCACAAGCATCGAGATTCCAGCAGAATATGCCACGGCAACAGTTGCCGCAGCAGCAACCGACAACATCTAGTTCTTTGGAAAATTCTCTCAATGCTTTTATGTTGAAAACTGAATCTTATATGGCTGAGAATAGTAACTTCATAAAAAGAACTGATGCTTTTATTAACAGGACCGAGATAAGATTGCAAAACCAGGAGGCGGCAATCAAATCATTGGAAAATCAAGTCGGACAATTTGCTCAAAACCTGAATACTAGACCGCAAGGAGGCTTACCTAGCGATACTGAAGTCGCAAGAGGAACTGGCCATGAGCAATGTAAGGTGATCACCACTAGAAGTAGCCAACAACATAAAGAGGCTCAAGCTCACTCATCAAACAAAACTCCACAAAAAGAACAAGACGAACTCAGCGGCAAAGCCTCAGATGTTGAACCAGAAATTGCCGCGGCAACCAGCGATAAGCATGCCTCGGCAACCAACGATAAGGATGTCGTGGCAACCAACGATAGGCACACCACGGCAACCCCAGTTGACAATGCCTCGGCAATGCCATCAATCAGGTTCCAGACCAATGAAAGGATCGAAGATATCCGACTTCCACCACCATTCCCACAGAGGTTGAAGCGACAAAAGCAAGAATATCAATTCAAGAAGTTTCTTGATATCCTAAACCAAGTCCACATCAACTTGTCATTGGTTGAGGCGATTGAACAAATGCCGAACTATGCCAAGTTTCTAAAAGACATTGTGTCCAAGAGAACAAGGCTAGGAGAGTTTGAAACAGTTGCCGCAACAGAGGGATGCATGGCCATGTTGCACAATCGTATGCCACCTAAGTTGAAGGATCCTGAAAGTTTTATAATACCTTGTTCCATCGGAAACCACTATGTCGGGAAAGCATTATGTGATCTTGGAGCAAGCATAAACTTGATGCCTAAATCGGTTTTCCAGAAACTAGGAATCGGGAAGGCAAGACCTACAATAGTTATGCTGCAGCTAGCCGACAGATCCTATGTGCATCTAGAGGGAAAAATCAAAGACATACTGGTAAAAGTTGATAAATTTATTTTTCCCGGTGACTTTATTGTTTTGGATTGTGAAGCAGATGAACATGCACCTATCATTCTTGGGAGACCCTTCCTAGAAATAGGGAGAACCTTGATCTATGTTGAAAAGGGAGAACTCATAATGAGGGTGAATGGCCGACAAGTTAAACTAAATGTGTTCCAAACACTAAGGCATGCCGATGATCCGGAAGAATGCCAGCTTCTTCATGCCACGACAGAGTTTAACTTCGACGAGGAATTTAGTTGCCTCGGTAACTACATTGCCGATCAAGAGAAACCTGAGGAGTATAAAGAACCGATCAATGAGGAACAACAAAAAGAGGCAAATTGGTTAGTCAATCGACCAGGTACATACTTTGAACCACTAGATTACTCAAGTAAGGAAGGTAAACTCGAAAAGCCCTTCATTGAACAACCACCGATTCTTGAGTTGAAACAGTTACCAGGACAACTAAAATATGCTTACTTGGGAGCCGCCAATACATTGTCTGTAATTATTTCCTCTAACTTACAGCCTGAGCAGGAAAAGAAGCCGATCAAAATGTTGATGCTGCACATGAAGCCAATAGGGTGGACAATTGCCGACTTGAAGGGAATTAGCTCGACAGTGTGCATGCACAAGATTTTACTGGAAGATGATCACAAACCTTCGATTGAGGCCCAGAGGAGACTGAATCATGCCATGAAAGGGGTTGTAATGAAAGAAATCATCAAGTGGCTTGACGCCGGCATCATATACCCTATCTCTGATAGTACAAGGGTAAGTCTGGTACAATGTGTACCGAAAAAGGGAGGTATAACGGTGGTAAGTAGTGAAAATAATGAACTAATTCCAACCAGGACTGTGACCGGTTAAAGGGTTTGTATGGATTATCAAAAGCTAAACAAAGCCACTAGGAAAGATTACTTCCCATTATCCTTTATTGATCAAATGCTTGACCGTCTTGCAGGTAAACCCTTTTATTGCTTTCTTGATGGTTATTCAGGTTACAATCAAATTGCCATAGCACCAGAAGATCAAGAAAAGACAACCTTCACATACCCATATGGTACTTATGCTTTCTGAAGGATGCCGTTCGGATTGTGTAATGCCCCGTCAACCTTCCAAAGATGCATGATGGCACTCTTTTCAGACATGGTTGAGGACTTCCTTGAGATCTTCATGGATGATTTTTCCGTTTTTGGTAATGACTTCGACAGTTTCCTCGACAATTTAGAGAAGGTGTTGGCAAGATGTGAAGAAACCGATTTAGTCCTTAATTGGGAGAAGTGCCATTTTATGGTGATGAAGGAATAGTGCTCGGCCACAAGATTTTATCCAAGGTAATTGAAGTAGACAAAGCCAAGGTGGACGTGATTGAGAGATTACCCCCACCAAGTTCGGTTAAAGGAATCTGAAGCTTTCTTGGACATACAGGTTTTTACAGGAGGTTCATTCATAATTTTTCTAAAATTACTAAACCCTTGTGCAATTTGCATGAACAGGATAAAGTCTTCAAATTTGATGATTCTTGAGCCCAAGCATTCGAAACCCTAAAAGAAAAGCTTAACTCGACACCCATTGTCGTTCCACCAGATTGGACGCTACCTTTTGAGCTCATGTGTGATGCAAGTGATTTCGCGGTAGGAGCAGTCCTAGGCCAACGCACAGGTAAGAGCTTTCATGTGATATACTACGCTAGTAAAACTCTTAATAGTGCTCAAGTGAATTACACAACAACGGAGAAAGAGTTTCTAGCTGTAGTTTTCGCATTTGACAAGATTTGATCCTATTTGATTGGTACAAAGGTAACTGTTCATACGGACCATTCGGCAATTAAGTATCTATTTGCTAAAAAGGATGCCAAACCTCGTTTGATTCGTTGGATATTGCTTTTACAATAGTTTGACATTGAAAGTAAGGACAGGAAAGGAACAGAAAATCAAGTAGCCGATCACTTATCACGCTTAGAACGCAATAAGGAGGAGGACACGGATTTAGAGATATGCGATGCATTCTCGGATGAGCAACTGTTAGTTGCCTCGGCAACCATGGATACGCACACCTCGGTAACCCTGACGCCTCGGCAGCCATGGATGTGCATGCCTCAGCAACTCTCAACACCTCAGCAACTCTTGACGCGCACACCTCGGCAACTCCAGACGCGTCCGCCTTGGCAACCACTGATACGCACGCCGTGTCAACCATGACAACACATGCCTCGGTAATGCCCTGGTACGCAGATTTAGTTAATTTCCTTGTTTGTCGTATTTTACCTTATGGCCTTACTCACCAAGGGAAGAAGCGGTTCCGCCATGATGCTAAGCATTACTTTTGGGACAAGCCTCTTTTGTTTAAACAATGTGTGGATCAGGTTATACGTCGATGTGTCCCTATGGAGAAGCAGCAGAATGTACTCCGGTAATGCCATTCTTCACCCTATGGAGGACATTTTGGAAGAACACGTACCGCGGATAAAGTTTTGCAATCGGTTTGTATTGGCCAACACTGTACAAAGATGCCCAAGATTTTTACAAGTAATGTGATCGTTGCCAGAGGACGGGCAATATCTCTAGACGACATGAGATGCCGCTCCAAAACATCATCATGGTAGAATTGTTCGATTTAGGGGGATCAATTTTATGGGACCTTTCCCATCTTCATTCGGCAACCTCTACATTCTACTTGCCGTCGACTACGTGTCTAAATGGGTTGAGGCAGCTGTAGTTCCCACCAATGATTCCAAGACCGTGCAACGATTCTTGCAGAAAAATATATTTACACGGTTTGGGGTGCCGAGAGCAATTATCAGTGATGAAGGCAAGCACTTCAACAACAAACTCATCGCCAAGATGTTACAACGCTTTGGCGTATCTCACAAGATTGCTACGGCATATCACCCACAAACCAATGGGCAAGCAAAAATTTCCAACCGTGAATTGAAGGGTATACTCGAGAAAGTTGTAAATCCCTCTAGGAAGGATTGGTCAGTAAGACTAGATGACGCACTTTGGGCATATCGCACTGCATTCAAAACACCCTTAGGTATGTCTCCCTTCCGACTTGTCTATGGCAAAACATGCCATCTACCGATGGAAATTGAACACAAGGCATATTGGGCATTCAAGACCGTAAATATGGATTGGGAAAGTGCTGGGCAAAAGGATTTGTTGGACCTCAACGAGATAGAAGAATTCCGTGCACTCGCCTATAACAATGCACGAATCTACAAGGAGAAAACAAAGCAATGGCATGATAAGAAACTATTGCTGTGGCAATTCACGCCAGGGCAACTAGTTCTCTTATTCAATTCTCGGCTGAAACTTTTCCCGGGAAAACTAAAATCAAGATGGTCGAGACCATTTGAAGTTGTCAAACCGTTCTCCCATGGTGCCATGATAATCAAGTCCATCACTGACGAACGTGAATTCAAAGTTAACGGACAAAGATTGAAGCACTACAATGGTGCCCATGTGGAACTTAACAAAGAAGTGGTCACCTTAGGAGATGCATGAGCATGCTCTCCTTTCGATATTTCATTTTTTTATTTTTTTTTATTTTTTTCAAACTATTTTTTTATTATTTAATTTCGGCTATTTTTTTCTTTTTATGATAGATTTATTTATTTTCTTTAAGATTAAGACTACATCTTTCTTTCATATTTATCTAATTGTTTTTAAAATTTTAAGTTTAAGAATTTCTTTGCACATCTTTATTTATTTTCTTTTATTAGTTTATCTTTAATTTTAATCCTTATTTCATTTGTTTTTGAATTGTAGGAAAAGAGTTCAAGATAAAGAGGAATTTTGATTCAAGAAGGAAACTTCTTCAACAAGGAAATTAATGGGCTGAATCTAAGGCTTATATTAAGCCTCCAATTTACCCTAAACAAACCCTACATAACCGGCCAAAACCTCCCCCTTCCCAAAACAAATTCCCACCTACCATATTTACTACCTATCTTTTCTATTTAACCCATCACCCTTAACTTCCAAGAAACCTATTCCTACTTTTCATCTTGCAACTCTTTAGTTTCTTTTGCTTTCTTTTCTTTGTTTTTACCAAACACACAACCAAGATCATCCATGGCATCCAAAATCGAATTTTTGGTTCATCAAAGTTCCTCCAAATAACCAAGATACAAGAAGTTTGCTACACCGGTGGTTCAAGAAAGATTTCACTCCAAGTTTGAAAGCTGGAAGATTTGCGAAGAACAAGGCTTTGAATACTCCAACTCTCATCAAGATTTTGGCCTTCAACCACTCATCTTCGAAAGGATTACACATCAAAAGTGGCAAATCTTTTGCCATCAATCAGAACCGGGTAACATCTCTTGGGTAAGAGAATTCTATGCTCACTCACCTAACCCGGATAATCCTCATGTTTTTGTTCGTGACAAGGCTATACTCATAAGCCCCAAAAACATCAATACCTTTTACGTGCTCTACATTGAGAAAAACGAGCATCAAGCCTTTGTTGTTCAACTCACGCCCAAGCAACTCGACAAGGTACTTCAAGAACTTACTCTACCGGGAACTCATTGGAATGACGGTAAATACAAGGGCACGATAAATTGCCTTCGGCTTAAACCTGAGGTAAAATTATGGAATAAGTTTGTTAAAACTTTTTTAATGCCCACCACACACAATACTACCATTGATACACCTCAACTTTTGCTCATACATTCTATCTTGCATAATTGCATCATTAACATTAGAAAATTTATTTGTGATGAGATTTTTGTATGTAGCACAAAAGACAAGGGTTCTCTTTTCTTCCTTTGCTTAATTTCCAATCTTTGCAAGGAGATGCATGTCCCAAGTGAGTCCACTGATGAAAAGGCCCTACCAAAGTCCGGTTGGAATCGAGCACAAATCAGAAAGCTAATAGGAGAGGCACCGGTAAAATCCCCAATGACTCCAGTTACCGCGGAAACTCCTGCCACCACGGCAACTCCTAATGCTCAAACAACTGATGCCCAGGCAACTCGGAAAGCAACCCCGGGACAACTTGAAGCACTATTACAACTGTTGGCAAATCGCCTTAGGCAAATTGAAAACCGGCAATTAATGTTCATGCGGTACATGAAGGATCACAACAATGCCATCACCCAGGTCATCATGGAAAAGTTCTCGAACAGCCGCGTGTCGTTCCCTATCTTTCCTGCCGAAATCCATTCCACGGAAACCAATGAAGCAGTTGCCACGGCAACCTACACTGCGCCTGCCCAAGTAGTTGCCACGACAACCAACACTGAAGATGTCGCGGCAACCAAAGCTAAAGACGCCCCGTCAACCATTGAAAAGCCAAAGGTAAAGCACCTATGCCCCGAATCAACTCGTACTGAATCATTGTCTGATTTTTTAGATTTGGATGAGTCCTCCATTGCACCAACAAAGATCGCACCAATCGAATCCTCCAAGCCAAAGCGAAAAGCCAATGACATTGATAAAGAGGACGATGAGGACAACCCCGTACGAGGATCGATTCCACCATCGGCAACAAGGAAGCAACCACCGCGTTCAAGCAAAAGAATCAAGACACCGACCAAAAAGAAACTAATCATCCACGACGACGAACTCTCAGAGTAAGTCCTCGTTTGCATTTTACTTTTCTTTATTTTTATTTTTCTTTGTTGCATGCATTGAGAACAATGCCTTACTCGAGTTTGGGGGGATTGTTATTAGTTAGTTACCATGTTTAGTTGCATTCATCTTAAGTATTGCATTCAGGATACATAAATTGTTTGCCATGCCTTTAGTTGGAACAAGAATTGCCTAGATTTGATGAATATCCGATGATGACTTTGCCAATGTACTTAATTGATATAACTTTTTATTCTAGGATAAACATGGAAACACTTAGAATCGTACTATGATGCTAAACTTGATGAAACACCGTGTGGCTTGATTGATTTAAGGAATTCTAGCGAACTTAGGTTGATAGTTAGAAAATTGGGGGATTAGAATAAAAATTGGATGAATGCTAGAGGTGCCCGAAATTGGCTCTAGTATGTGCTAAAATATTGATCGCTAGAGGCGCCCGAAATTGGCTCTAGTATGTGCTAAAAATTGTTCGCTAGAGGTTCCTGAAACCGGCTCTAGTCGAATAAATTAATTAACTTAAGAAAACTAAAAACAAAACACTAGAGGTGCCCGAAACTGGCTCTAGTTAAAACATGTTAAAAGAACCCAATGAAGTAATTTGAAAACCTCTTGTTTGCATAGAATCCGAAAAATCAACTTGCACACAACTCCGCACACACTCACAAGCATTATAGTTTGATTCCGAGTAACTCCTAAGCTTTTCAAAAAATGAAAAGCCAATCATACTTTGTGCCACGGTTCTGAGAATTGAAATCAAGTTCAAAGATAAGTTTGTGAAAATTGAAGTCTTGGCGGGTAATTATTAGTTTGCATTGCTTGAGGAAAAGCAATAGTTCGAGTTTGGGGGTGTGTTAAGTGTCTAAAAGTACTATTTTATTCACCCTTTTTATTCATTTTAGACATTATATTGTAATGTAAAAATAAATGAACGTAAAACATGTTTTTATTATTTATTTTTATTTAAAATATTAAAATTTTAATATTATTTAATATTAACATTGTAATATCCCAAAATTTGGCTAGTGACTAAATTGTAAATTTTGAAAGTTTAGGGGGTTAAAATATAAAGTTTGAAAAAGTTTGGGGACTAAAGTGTAAATTTCCCCCAACAAGTAATCTTATTCAGTATAAGAGTGAATCGGATCGAAATAGGTACCTTGATATTGGTTTTAAGAATTAAGATGCAACAAAAAGGTACCGAATTTGGATCGAATGAAATTGTTAAGCGTGCTCAGGCCAAAGAAATACAAAGATAGGTGACCTTCGAGAAGGTCCCATAAAAGTGTTTCTGGTTGATAATTTGGACTTAGTAAGAGTGAAGAATATTCGTATAGATTTACGATACAGGATTTCTAAGAGAAATTCTACTCTTTGAAGATTTTCGATAATTATTGGGATAATAGACTGAGTTAAGAAAATTCAGTCTAAGACTTTAGAAAAGGAAATTTTTTATAAGATGATAGTGTTCATTTTCCGAATATGGAAATATGGAATTTTTGGAATAAATTCGATAGCTCGATAAAGGTGAAATCGTAGTAAAAGTATTTTATGAATATCGGGAAATCGGATCAAACTGAAATTTCAGAGGCTGATCCAAAAGCCATGGAAAAGTCATAAAATACTATTCTATGAATATTTTATTATAGTTGGTTGGATTCCAACTAGACTTATTTGAATTTTTACAAGAATGGCAAACTAGTAAATAAAAACTAGTTGGAGGGCAAATTGGTCACTTTGCCCCAATGGCATTTTTGAAATATTTAAAAAGTTACAAGGACAATTTTGGAAGAAGAAAATGAAGAATAAATCTTGGCCCTGATTAATGATAAGTTCAATCTCAATCGTTGGATTAAAAGGGCATTTTAGTAATTTCACTATCTAAATGAATTTAAAATTCATTTATACAAGACAAGTGGCCAAATTGGATGAAAAACAAAGAGGATGAACTTCTTCATCCTCAAAATTTCGAAATATGAGGGGGAGAAAGAAAGAAAAATGGAGAAAAGTTTTCCAAGTTCGATTCAAGCCCTAAAACTCAATTTTTAGGTAATATTTTCAACTGCAAAGTTGTTCTACTCTTCAAGCTCTATCTTTTGGTGTAAATAATTCATGGAAAACATGCTTTATTGATGAGAATTTTGCATGAGAAGAAATTAGGGTTTATGGAAAAAAGTTTGGGGCTTTTGGAATTTTATGATTTCATGATGAAATTCAAGTTGAAATCAAGCTAGTATAATGTTAAAATCATGTTATTGAGCTGAGATTTAAACCCTACATATTTTAGTTTGTATGAAGATGATTAGGGTTTATGGTTTCAAGTTTAATTTAGGATTTGTGATGTTGAATTAATGATCTAGTAAGCTTGAATTGTTATTTGGAAGCAAAACCCTAAGTTACAGGTATAGGGACCATTTCAAAAATTTTGAAAGTTAGAGGACTAATTTGATTTTTTATGATTTTGAAGTGTATTTATGTTATTATTGAAGTTGGAGATGTGAAATTGAAGTTAGAATGTTAAACCGATGTTGAATCGAATTAGTGACCATTTTGACAAATTGTCAAAGTTAAGTGACAAATTCGGAAATGAGGTTTTAGAGGAGGATTAAATCTGAATTTTAGTTACAATGATGGAATTAAGATAGTAATGTTGATTTGAGGACTAAATTGCAAAGTTAAAAAGCTAGAATCCTTATCTTTGCATTTTAGTGACTATTTCGGTTAAGGAAAATTAAGGGAAACTATTGTGAATAATTATTTGATGAAGAAGGTGATAAGTTGATGGTTTAAAGTAAATAATGGGACTAAATTGACAAATAGAGAAGTAAGGAGAAGTTACTATAAAAGTTGAAGTTAATTATGGAAGCTGTGTAGAAAACTAGATTATGGCAGTAAGTTTGAAAGTTCACCATAAATTCTACAAAAATGTTTAGCTGGTGAATTTTATACCAATGTAAAGATTTGTTCGTCTAGTTCCGTTTCCAACAAAAAGAAACTGATTTCGAGTTCCGAGTAAAAATATATGAATTTCTAAGTGGTGAAAAGTCAAAAATGGTATGACAGTCTGTTTCGGAATCAGCATTGAAAATTGACTTTGAAAAATTTGTCATAAAACGTAGGAGTTGAATTTGGGCTATTAATTTATATGGCTGAAAGGCTTATTGAATCTAGTTTCTTTCAGAACAAACGGATTCGAATTCTGAGTTTTAAATCATTTTATAGAAATAAATCTTCAAAGGTAGTGCAAGCTGCCAGAAAATGGAATTTGAGACATTTTATATCTAATGTTAGTTAGCAAGCTTGGAGGAATTATTTGAAGTTCAAAATGGTCATTAGGGACCAAAAAATGAGTTTTGGACAATATAAGAAAGGAAGGAAATTTTGTATATTCGAATGATTAGATTTGATAGCATGTTTAAAATATTGTTAGATTTGAATCTAACAAGTGTTATTCACATTCATGTGATTAATGAAGTTTGGATCCGAATCAAAAGAAGGTTTGAGGCACTATGAAAGAAAGGATCGAACAGAGCTTAGTGAGGCAAACAAATAAATGGCCCAGGTGAGTGCATTTCTAAATGTTTGCATTACATTGAAAATGGCATTGCATTTCTCTATAATACATGATATGATACATTGCTCGACATGGCAAGCTTGATGGAATACCAGGTACGAATTATTGTTTGTATAAATGATGATGCATTATGCATATATGAAATATGGCTGATGACAAGACTAAAATGAAACAAGATACACCTGGGGATCCACGCCCATAGTGCAAATGCACTAACAAGGTGTTTATATAAGGAGCAAAGTGCGTCCTTATGTGAGGAGCAAAGAGCGTCCTCTCGAGTACGTACTCTACATGGCACTACGGTGCAGATAGGCTACAGGGTTTCCATGGGCCTCTAGCCAGACACGATGATAATAATAACAAGATGATACATGATTCAGATGTTACATGTTACTTGCTACAAATGTTACATGATTACATGATACATGAATAAGAAGTTACATGTCACATAACCGAGAAGCACATGACATACATGATAGAAAGGTTACATGATATATGACAGAAATGTTTCATGTATTACTTGGTAGAGATAATTCATGATTTACATGTTAGTAAGAATACACGATATACTCAATTATAGAGAATGGGCAATACACTCATTACATGACATATCAACTTGTATTACTTTGTGTTTTTAATAAACTGTTTTATATGCCTCACTAAGTTCGTACTTAGCGTGTGATTGTTTCACACGTAGGTCAAGTTGGAGCACTTGAAGAGGAGTCAAGCATGTTATTCAAGCTACAATATGCAGAACATCAGTAAGACATTCTAAATTATGACAATCTCTAGTGGCCATGTAAACTATTTATTTACTGATAGTATATGATGCATTAAATTGAATTATAATGATAGTTTAAATAATCAGCTAGACAATAAATCGTATAGAGACAAAAAATTAAGCTTAACTTTTAGTAGCATGTTTAAGGAACATCTATAATGTATATTCAATTACGAGTATAAGTTATGAGTGTTACAAACATTTAATATATTATTTTAATATATCATTTATTCCAACACTAATATATTATTAATATTTAATCTATTAAATAAAAGATTATATAACTTATTAATATAATTTTTTTGTGGTAAAAATTTAATATTATAATATATAAAACATACTATTTTAAATTATCACAATAGTAATATTTTATAACTTATTAATAATATTTTGATATATAAAATATTAATTTAAATTTTTTAAGTGATTGCTGTAATTTATTGCGGTAAAATTTGAAAATAAGTAGTTATAAATAATTAATATATAAACACTTAATCTAGAAAAATATAAATTTTATTAAAGATATTAAGAATGAAAAGATAACAAAAATGTTGGGTTGGTATAAAAAAAAAGATGAAAAGGTTATTTTATCCCAAACGCAATTTTTAAACTCCAAAAAGTTAGGATTTGCTACTTCTACGTTTGGGGTTTAAGTGATTTTGTACAGAAACTTTTTTAAGCAAAAGCTAGCTGTTGTTTGAGGAGTTTAGGAGAAAAAGCTTGTTTGAGGTGTGAAATTGCTTGAAAAAGCGTGAAAGAACAAAGCCTTATTCAATAACAATCAAGTTGGGTCTTGTTGTAAATATATCTCGCATTTGGTGCGCACCAATATGAAATATATGTTTTCTTTTTTTTTTCCTTAAAGCAATTCAAGTTAGCCTATTTTGACTATCAATTTCTCATTAATCACTCACCTGTTTTGAGCGTATGAGATATCATTATAAATGTCTCATACAATAGAATATAAAATCTTAATTTCATTATTCGAATATTCACCTTTACCCATAAAAAATATGCCTCAAAGTTTTCAATTTATCATATTTTTCCAACAATTAAGACCCGAACAGATCTGAATTAGTTCGTTTATTATCCAACATTTATGATTTGTCATTATAAAATTACAACCTATACTAGGGGTGTGCATTCGGTCAGTTCGGTTAAATGACCAAACCAAAATACCCAAAATAAGTTAAACAATTTTTTTTCGTTTTAACCGTTAAATGAAATGATTTTTTTTTGAAATTTTTAACTGAACAAAAAAAGTCTATTAATTTGATCAGTTTTTGTATTAACCGAAATTTGTTATAAAATTTTGCATAAATTACACATATGGTCACTAAACTATTCTAAAATAATTTTTTAGCCACTAAACTTTCAAAAATTATAAAACAATCATTAAACTTATTGAACTATTACAAAATGGTCATTGGCTCATTGCATGTTATAAACTATTGATAAATTTTGAAAAGTTTAGTGACCATTTTGTAATAAATCAATAAATTTATTGATTATTTTGTGCTAATTTAATTAATATTTAATGACCTTTTTATAATATATAAAAAAATTAATGATTATTTTTATAACTTTTAAAAGTTCATTGACCAAAAATAAATATATATAATGTATATAATATATAAGAATTTCGATTAATTCGGTTAATTAACCAATTTCAAAACGAATTTACTTGATAACCAAAATTTGAAAAAACTATTAACCGTTAATCGATCATACATAAAATTAACCGACGGATTAACCAAAAAATTCATTTCGATCGGTTAATTCGGTTAAAACCTAATAATGCATGCCCATAGCCTATACACCTACACCTACCCGCATGGTTACTATTAAAAATATATTAAAATATTAATTCAATGGTGCATTTTTAACTACTTGTTTATTAGTTATTGATCGATAGGGGTAAGCGAAACTTATATTGAAAAAATTATTTTTTTTAATTTCGAGTTATTCGAGTCGAGTTATTTAACTCAAATAAATCGTAAAAATTTTGAGTTCGAGTTTGTCCAATCTGAAAAATTGAATTTTACAAATAATCCTTGATTTCCTTTGTCTTCAATTCCTCTTTCATTTTACGTATATTTTTTACTAAATTTGAACCGCATATTCATATACCACTGTAGAATACATATTTAGCTTTAATTAATACTTTTAAAGTAAATTTTCTAATTTTTTTCAATTTAGCTCCTCGACTTTGTATAATTTCTTTAATTCCTCCTTCATATTAAGTCTATTTTTTTGACTAAATTTGAATCAAATGTCCGTAAACCACTATAGAATACCTATTTAGCTTCAATTCTTATTTTTGAAAAAAAAATCCTATTTTTGTAATGTAGCCCCTCAACTTTGTATGATTTCCTAATTTTCTTATATTTGCCATTCATTTTAAATCTATTTTAACTAATTTTAAACCACATGCTCTGCTACCACTATAATATCTATGGAACATTAATTCATATTTTTAACAAAAATATTTATTTTTTAATTTAATCTCTTAACTTTGCATTTTATTCAATTTGGTCCTTCAATTATAATTTTTTTTAAAACTCTTTCTTCTCATCAATTCCTTTACTCCTTTGTATCCCTATCAATATTTTATCCTCAAAAGTTTCTTCCTTAAAAATAACATTATAAATAATTCTATAATTTTATATGATATTTTTTAT